>CP129455.1:41680000-42280000 GCA_030445155.1 Quercus variabilis
ATGATGTTATGTATGACTTAATGTTGTGATTAATAAAGTTGTTTTATTATTATCTGAAATAATGGTAACAAGAATATTTGGACATTATCATATAGTCCATGAGATGCATAGTATGTGATTTATGTGATTTAGTCACAGAAGATATAAGTCACAAGTTCTTTGTAAACTCAGAATTTTAGTTCGTAGTCGGTGATGAAATTGGGCATTTCATCTGCGAAGACTATAACATATCAACTAAGATGATTTGTCTTGATCATGGAAGTGGAGACTTCTAGTTGATGTGTTAATATGTTTTAAGAGTTAAGACATATTGAATTGGACCGCTTTGAGATTCATTATTCTCCTAATGACTGTCAATTGAATAATAAATTTCATAACTTATATTTGCATGAACTCTTAATTCTGAGAGAATAATGGACCTAATCATGAAGTGTACGTTTGCTTTGATATATCAGGAGTGAGATCTAAAGTAACGGTCAAAACCTCAGTATGTTGGGCAACCACATTTCATGTTGATGGAACATATATTCTCAAGATGGAATTCATAGTCTCTTAACAGAGATTTAAAATATTCCCTTGAGATAAGTTTAATGAGTTTAGTTATTCAGAGAGTTAGGCCTAACCACTTTGGTAAGAAATTACTAAAGTATATATTTATGAAATTGGATTTCATAAATATATAATGAATAACTTAAAAGGATTAAACCGGGTACTCAAGGATTAAGACGTAGTAATCTTCAAAGTGACAGTTTATATTTATGACTTTGAATTATTACGAATATTTTATGAAGGGGTTGCATGTATAATAAAGTTTTGGGATATAATTTATTAATAAGACCTAGAGTGCAATTATATTTATATAGTGGTATTAAATATAATTAATGGTAACTTTGGACTTGTCAAGAGTTGACAGAAAAGCCCAAGACCCATTGGAGCTAGTGTCTTATTGGTCCTTTTGGTCCCACTCCAAGCCACACATTAAAGCCCAATTGGAAAGGCCTAATAGGCCGACCCAATTAGATAATCAGTTATATATAAAGGGAGAGACATGCAGAATTTTTATTAGAGAGATTAGAGAAAAAGTGAGACACCATTGTGAAGTGGTGTGTATGTTCGAGTGAAACCACTCAATTATTCTCCCTTGGAAATTGATTGAGAGACCACACTTCTTGGGCATAAAGTGGAATTGGAGTGAAGATTGAAAGTTTTCCCAAGGACTTATAATCTTTTGTTTTGAATTTCACCGCACCAAGGTACGCAAATTCTGAAACTTACATAATGCAAGTTATCAATCATGAATGAAATAGATCTTTGTTTATTGCTTCCGCTATGTGTTTTGTATGAGATACAAAACCAGTTTTAACCAACAACTTATACTCTTCAGCAGTAAGAACTATGTCTAAATTTCTTTTACAATCAATATAGTTGGATCCAGTCAATTTGTTTTGATTCAGAATAGTAACAAGTGGGCTAAAAGATGCCATGTTCTAAATCTGAAAACAATAAACATGAATATAATCAATAAACTAGACATTATCTATTTAGCATATAAACATATAGTATGGAACCTTAATAAAATCATAATATAATATATGCAACGACAACCCAATCCCGCAATTAATATTCCTCGGAAGTAAGGTCATACCAATCACTATGATTAAGCGAGAAACATTCTCATTATTAATGCTATCATGGTAAATCTTACCAAACAAAAATAATTTGTTGTTTTCCCTTCAGCCTCTAAGTAATAATTACATAGCTCCGAAAGGAGGTTAACATTACACTTAGTCTAGTGTACACTATTGCCTAGAATCAATGTGAATCACCAAGTAACTCCACAAAAGCATGGTCGTTCTCAATGTTAAAACACATTTCATCTATCTTTAAGAAGTTTAACCTATAGTACCATGAATCAAACACCCTCCAAGGGAGTAAGGCATATACGCCAAGGCGGGGTGCTTAATCATACTACTTTAAACCGACAATGGAGGCCGTGAGATGCAACCCTTGTATCTCTCTCCCACTAGATGTTTTAAAGAAAAGGTTTTTAATTATAAAACATACATAATCTAATTACACATACTCTTAGTACTTTTACATGTGAAAACACTTAGAAAAATTTCTGATTTTATTTCTTTCGATCGATCGAATGTGCCCCTCAATTGATTGAAAAAATTAAAAAATTCGAACTTGACCTTCTGACTTGTTCGATTGATACTCGATTACCTCTCGATTGATCGAAAAACAAATTCGATCAATCAACTAGCAATCGAAAATCAATCTATTTAAAAAGTCTGATCACTGTCTCACTCGATCGATCGAAAGTGATTTTCGATCGAACGAAAATCGCGAAACTCAAATTTCCAGAAATTTTCTAAGGTAGTTTTCTTCGTGTTTTCTTAAACAGACAACTTTCATACGAACATGATGATCAGAGAATGATATCAAAACTAAAATTCATTAATGCTAAAGTCTTAAAGATCAATTTACCATACTTAAATTCAAATTTAAACAACATCATAACATCAATATTAGTTTTTATCAAATCATAGTTTCATCAACCATGCAGAAAATTAAATGCATAATCTTCAAACAACATGAAACTATAAATTCTAATTCCAAAATTCATAAAACATGTTATACAATTCGAAATTGATGACCACTCTGATACCATTTGATGGAAATAAGTATGTACGCAGCGGAAAATTAACAGATCTACATCGTTCGAAATTCATAACATGCGTTAAGTAAATTTCAAAATTTGAGAACAAGAAAGCATACCTTGAAGCGGTGAATTTCAAAACCAAAGATTGAAGCACTTAGGAATACTTTTAATCTTCACTCCAATTTCACTAACGCCCAAGAAGTGTGGACTCTCAATTAGTTACAAAGGGATAATTAGAGAGTGACATACACTCACTTCCACACCATTACAATGTTGTTTTTTCCACACAGAAAATTCTATACATTTTTCCCTTTGTATCTAACCAATTATCTAATTGGGCTAGCCTTTTGGGCCTTTCCAATTGGGCTTAAGTATGTGGCTTGGAGTGGGACCAAAATGGACCAATAAGAAAATAGCTCCAATGGGCTTTAAGCTTTTCTATCAACTCTTGACAAGTCCAAAGTTACCATTAACTATATTCAATACCACTATATAAATATAGTTACACTCTAGGCCTTATCTATAAATTATATCCCAAAACTTTATTATACATGCAACCCCTTTATAAAATATTCGTAGTAATACGAAGTCATTAATGTAGACTGCTACTTTGTAAATTACTACATCTTAATCCTTAAGTACCCGATTTAATCCTTTAATGTTATTCATTATATATTTATGAAATCCAATTCCATAAATATATACTTTAGTCTGACTAAAGTGGTTAGGCCTAACTCTCTGAATAACAAACTCATTAAACTATCTCAAGGGAATACTTTATATCTCCGTTAAAAGACTATGAATTCCATCTTGAGAATACATGTTCCATTAACACTAAATGTGGCTGCCCAACATACTGAGATTTTGACCATTACTATAGATCTCACTCCTGATATATCAAAGCAACCTACACCTCATGATCAGGTTCATTATTCTCTTAGGATTAAGAGTTCATGTAAATACAAGTCGTGAGATTTATTATTCATATGACAGTCATTAGAAAAATAATAAATCTCATAGCAGTCCAGTTCAATATGTCTTAACTCTTAAAAGATATTAACACATCAACTAGAAGTCTCCACTTCCATGATCAAGACAAATCATCGTGGTTGATATGTTATAGTCTTCACAGATGAAATGCCCAATTTCATCACTGACTACGAACTATAATTCTGAGTTTACAAAGAACTTGTGATTTATATCTTCTGTGACTTTTCACATAAATCACATACTATACATCTCATGGACTAAATGATAATGTCCTAATATTTATGTCCTAATATTCATGTTATCATTATTTCATATAATAATAAAACAAATTCATTAAACACCATATTAAGTCATACATAATGTCATGCACAATATCAAACTTAATATCATACATAGCATCATACAATAGGATTTAAGGGCACTAATCCTAACAGAAAAGTGATATGACAAAGGTCAACATGAAGCAAAGTAAAGGTGTTTGTGAAAATGACTCTATGAGCATATTTGAAGACTGTTCTAGTAATGAGCTTTTAGAGTTATTCAAATCAGAGAAACATGCTAGAGTCTTTGTACACATACTGAAAACTTTAATTCACAGGAATCATGATATTCACAATTGTGTGAGTCGAATTCCTTAATTGATAAATATAAGAGAAGGAATAGACATTTGTGTGATAAACTTGATTGTCTAAAAAGTAAGCTACACGCATCTATGAATGAAGAAAAGAATGATGGGTTTTGCTTTAATGGTCAAGAATGCCTATCTCATGCTTGTCTCTTTGTTCACACTGCATTGAAAGTGTTTAATTCATGTTTGTGGTATCTTGATAGTGGTTGTTCAAGGCATATGACTGGAGAAAAATCTTTGTTCAAAACTCTACAAGAGAAGGAAGATGGTTTTGTGACATTTGGAGATGAGAGTCACTCACAAGTTCTTGGAAAGGGAACCATGGATATCCTAGGACTACCTTTGTTAACTGATGTGTTGTACATCAAGGGATTGAAAGTGAAATTGCTGAGTATTACTCAGATTTGTGATGAATACTTCTTAGTCCAATTTTCAAAGAAATGATGCCTAATTTAGAATGAAGAAGGAGTTCAAGTTTTGAAGGGACTCAGGACCACCGATAATTGTTATGGGGTCATTCCCAAACCAAGCATAGCATGTAGGGGTGCTCAAGTGAATCTTTTGGAGTTGTGGCATCAATGGCTTGGACATACTAATTACAAACAAGTGGCAAAAGTCCCGAAGCTTGAACCTATGGTTGGTTTACCAAAGTTTGGAAAAGTTGATAAGAAGGTTTATGGTCCATGTCAATTGGGAAAATAGACAAAATCAAGCCATCCTAAAGTAAATGTAGTTGCCACGTCTTGCCCCTTGGAGTTACTACATGTGGTTCTGATGGGTCCAACTAGAACAGAAAGCATGGGAGGAAAACTTTATATAATGGTGGATGACTTCTCAAGATATACTTGGGTGGATTTTCTTAGTGAAAAGTCGGAAGCATGTGACAAGATGGAAAGGCTTTGCAAGAGGCTGCAGAATGAGAAGGGAGTTCCCATAGTTAAAATCAGAAGTGATCATGGAAAGGAGTTCGATGCATTCTGCAATGAACACAGCATTAAGAAGGAATTTTCAACTCCAAAAACTCCACAACAGAATAGGGTTGTTGAAAGAAAGAAACATGTGATCCAAGAAATGGTAAGAGTAATGTTACTTAACAAAAACATTCCACAGAAATTTTAGGCTAAAGTAGTGAACACATCATGTCACATTGGGAATAGAATTTACTTCTGAGCTAGAAACAAAAAGACATCGTATGAAATTTGGAGAGAAAAGAAATTGAAGGTGAAATATTTTCAAATATTTGTAAGTAAGTGTTACATTCTAAATGATAGAGAGAATCCTGAAAAATTTGATGTGAAAAGTGATGAAGGGATATTCCTAGGCTACTCCACAAATAGCCGAGAATATAGAGTGTACAACAAGCGCACTAAGATGGTGATGGAATCGATAAATGTGGTCATCAATGACTCTATCTCTAAAAAAGATATTGACGATGATGGTGAAGGACAAAATCTTAAGAAGAACTAAGGAGATGACAACATGTCTCAAGGTGAGGATGCTGAGACAAAATCACCAAAAAAGGAGTCTACACCTCCTATATCAAGAAGGGAGACTAGATCAACTCAAGGATCGTCTAGTCCACTCACCCCTCCGAAAGTTCAACCTCCAATCTCTCGTGATGAGGAACCTTCCACTTCCAAGAGACCATCGTCAAGGGTAATTCTCAATCATCCCTCAAGCGATAGCATTGGTGAGATAGATGAAGGACTTCGGTTAAGAAAAAGACCAGCATATAGTGTGAATCATGTGACATACAATTACTATCTTGCTCAGTTTGAACTAAAGAAAGTGGAGGAAGCTTTGAAGGATGAGAATTGGGTAGAGTCTATGCACCAAGAGTTGCATCAATTTGTTAGAAATGATGTATGGGAGTAGGTACCAAGGCCCAAGGATACTCACGTCATTGGCACCAAGTGGATCTTCAAGAACAAGACTGATGAAGATGGTGAAGTTGTTTGAAACAAGTCTAGACTGGTGGCTCAAGGATATACTCAAGTTGAAGGCATAGACTTTTATGAGTTTTTCGCTCCAGTTGCAAGACTAGAGTTAATCCAAATTCTTCTCTCCATAGCATGCATCTTGAACTTCAAGTTATATCAAATGGATGTGAAGAGTGCTTTCTTGAATGGATTTTTAAAATGAAGAAGTGTTTGTTGAGCAACCAAAGGAGTTCCAAGACCCTCATTTTTCGGATCATGTGTTAAGACTGAAGAAAGCATAATATGGGCTGAAACAAGCACCAAGAGCTTAATATGATCGCCTCACCACATATCTCTTTGACCATGGTTTAAGAGAGGTCAAGCTGATCGAACTTTGTTTGTCAAAAGAGATAAGAGATCTCTCCTTTTGGCCCAAGTATATGTGGATGACATAGTCTTTGGATCCACAATCGATCAACTAGCTCATGAATTTTCAAAAGAAATGAAAAGGGAATTTGAAATGAGCATGGTGGGAGAGCTAAACTACTTCCTAGGGCTTCAAGTGAAACAATGGGAAGATGGGATATTTATCTCCTAAGAGAAATATGCCAAAAATCTTGTAAAAGGATTTGGGCTAGACTCTAAGAAATACACTTCAACTCCCATGAGTTCCTCAGCAAAACTAAGTCATGATGCAGCAAGTGTAGAAGTGGATCCAACACTTTATCGAAGCATTATCGGTAGTCTCCTCTATCTAACTACTAGCAGACCAGACATCACTTTCAGTGTAAGAGTTTGCGCTCGATTTCAGGTAGCACTCAAAGAGTCACATTTGATAGCAGTCAAACGAATTATCCGCTACATAAATGGCACATTTGACTATGGTATTTGGTATTCAAAAGACTCAAATGCATGCCTAGCTGGATATTCTGATGCCGACTGGGCCGAGTGCATTAAGATAAGGAAAAGCACTTCTGGTGGATGTTTTTATCTTGGAAATAACTTGGTGTCGTGGAAGAGCAAAAAGCAAAATTCAATTTCTCTATTAATGGCTGAAGCTGAGTACATTGCAGCAACGAGTTGTTGTGCGCAATTATTATGGATGAAGAAGCTTCTTCATAATTATGGAATTACTCAAGACACTATGTGTGTATTCTGTGATAATACAAGTGCAAATAATTTTTCAAAGAATCCAATTCAACACTCGTTATCAAAGCATATCGAGATATAGTACCACTTCATTCGAGACTTGGTGGAAGAAAAGACTATGTATTTAGAGTTCATCAACACCGAAAATCAGAAGTCAGACATTTTTACTAAACCCCTTGATGGTTCAAAGTTTGTGTCTTTGCGTAAGACCATCGGTGTTGGTATCATTCCTTTAACTTTATTTCATGTGTGAACCTTTTTGCTCTGTGTTGCATATCTGTTGTTTAGGTCTCACATGTTTAGTTTGAACATGTTTCTTTTACAAGCTTTTGCTTTGTTTTTGTTTTTGTTCTGTTTTTTAGTGTGTTCAAAAATTCAAAAACCCATAAAAAGTTGAAAAATCTTCAAAAAGTTTGATCGCTTGTTTTGTGTATATCACATGAGTTTGGCCTAGTACCTTCATACTAATGGCGTAATGCATTTACGAGCTTATCTTGTTTTGTATACACTTTTATCAAAGTGGAAGAAATCTTGAAAACTATGTGTAATTGTTGTAAATAGATCTTCAAACTTGTCATGAATAATTGGTCAATAGTCTTGATGGTCATGATACTTGCATAAACTTATACCTATATCTCCTCCCACTTTATTTTTTTGTTTTTGCAAAAGAGCTCACCAAATGTAAACCTCCAAATGAAAAGAGATATTGAGCTGCAAAAGCCTGTCACACATACTAGTATTTGACTAGGAAAAAAGGAAAACGACTTTTTGTATTGAAATGTATGGTCTTCAAAAAGCCAAAGGCTGATTCTCAATTTTGAAATATCAAAAATTTCAAGCACCGATCTCAAAAAGAGATGTATTATCTAAAAATGGATCAAATGTCATGATTTATACAGAAGCCAAATTAAGTTGTGTAATCAATTTGTGGGAGGTCATATATGTTCATTTCTATAATTAAGATTGATCACTTGTCTTAGTACTAATTGTGTATAACTTGATTGAATTGATCATTGAAACTTTACTCTGGTCTAAAGACTATTTCACACTTGATACTCACCCACAACATACAAGATTTTAATTCAATTAATGCTTCTCTCATTTGTGTGATTGTACATGTTCAAATGTGATGTTCAAGTACTTGTTAATCAAACCCAAAAAGATTTTTGAGTGTTTTTTTTGTTTTTTAAAGTGATTTTATACTTCCGTGTTTTTTAGTTTTTGTTCAAAATGCATTTTTGTGTTTTTCTTCAAAAACTGGTTCAGAGGGTATTTCGCAAGAGGCTCGCGACTTAGAGCTTCCCACGAAATGAGCTTGAGGGAAATAAATTTTTCATCACTTTACACAGAAACTCTCACTACTGCATTGCAACTATATCGCGACCAACAGCTTCTTGCGAAATGCTGTTTGGCCAAAACTAGATTTTTCCAAAATCAATTAGAAGCTATCGCAACTGTATCGCTACTGTCTCACGACTTAATGCTTCTTGCGAAAGTTTTTGTGCATCAGTGGTAATTCTCGCGACTGCATTGCTACTGCCTAACCCGCGAAAAATGCATGTTTTCAGTTTTATGTAGCAGATGTGACAGTTTTTCAAACACTTAGACATTTCCCTCGCCCTGACCCTCTTCAAACCCTTCTCAACCCAAAATCAGTTTTCATCAAAACCTCATCATTTTCAAGTGAAAATCTCTGCAAAATCACCTCAAGGTATGTTTTCCTTAACATTGCTTGCATTTTGTTTTAAATTTTGCAGATTTTAACTTAGGGTTTTGTATATTGGGGATTTTTTGAAAAAGGGTTGGGTTTCTCTATTTTGTGAAATTATTAAAAAAAAAACTTTGATTGGGCTGCGTCCCATTTGTTGTTTGTGCATCTATGTTGGCCCCATGAGGCATTTTAGCAGGTATTGAGGTAAGGTTTCACCATGTTCATGCATTTTACATCATTGTTGTGCACTATTACATGTTAGATGTTTGACAAAATGTCCTAGTGACATTCTTGTCCTAAATTGGATTCAAGTGAATTCCAATTTCTGGGTTTACTCTTGTTTGACCTTGTTTAACTTGTTTTGGTCATTGTTTATGTGTTTTACACACTTTGCCCATGTTGCACACACTAGGCACCCTCTAAGCACACCTCATGCATCTCATGCTGCATTCTTATGCATCAACATATGCACACACATGCACACACATGCATAAGCACATGCACACATGCACACCTACTTAATTTCATGCATTGTGTGTTTGTGTACTTGGTTTAACTGTTTGAGCACTTTGTTTTGAGTTATTTATACTTTGTTTTAGGTTATTTTACCTTTTCTTTGAACTAACTTGAATCTAATCAAGTTCTGTGTTCTGGTGTGTGTTTTTGCATTTATTTCCTTGTTGTGTGCTCATTTGTGCAGATGTCACCATTTAAGCACTCAACTGTGAAAAAAGGTAATAGCAAAGGGAAAGAGCTAGTAATTGATGTTGATGAACCGTCACCAAGGTCAAAGAGGACTCATTTTTCAACAGAAGTGTATGATCCTAACTTATTCAGATCTTATGTTGCCTTTCAGACCTATTCTACCTATTTTCAAGATGTTCCCTTGCTAGTTGAAAGGGTTGTTGACAAACCATCTCTCCGTGAAACTAATATTCCAATTTGGTTTGCCACTAAGGATTGGAACTTTCTACTTTCAACTCTTGAGGATGCATACGAGAACATGGTAAATGTTGGGATTAGTGCCCTTAAATCCTATTGTATGATGTTATGTATGATATTATGAATAACATTATGTATGACATGATGTATGACTTGATATTGTAATTAATAAACTTGTTTTATTATTACCTAAAATAATGGTAACATGAATATTTGGACATTATCATTTAGTCCATAAGATGCATAGTATGTGATTTATGTGATTTAGTCACAGAAAATATAAGTCATAAGTTCTTTATAAACTCAGAATTTTAGTTCATAGTCGGTGATGAAATTGGGCATTTCATCTGCGAAGACTATAACATATCAACTAAGATGATTTGTCTTGATCATGGAAGTGGAGACTTCTAGTTGATGTGTTAATATGTTTTAAGAGTTAAGACATATTGAACTGAACCGCTGTGAGATTTATTATTCACCTAACGACTGTCAATTGAATAATAAATCTCACAACTTATATTTACATGAACTCTTAATCCTAAGAGAATAATAGACCTAATCATGAAGTGTAGGTTGCTTTAATCAGGAGTAAGATCTAAAGTAACGGTCAAAACCTCATTATGTTGAGCAGCCATATTTCGTGTTGATGGAACATATATTTTCAAGATGGAATTCATAGTCTCTTAACAGAGATATAAAATATTCCCTTGAGATAAGTTTAATGGGATTAGTTATTCAGAAAGTTAGGCCTAACCACTTTGGTAAGAAATTACTAAAGTATATATTTATGAAATTAGATTTCATAAATATATAATGAATAACTTAAAAGAATTAAACCGGGTACTCAAGGATAAGGACGTAGTAATCTTCAAAGTGACAGTCTATATTTATGACTTTAAATTACTACGAATATTTTATGAAAGAGTTGCATGAATTACTAGAGTGCAATTATATTTATATAGTGGTATTAAATATAATTAATGGTAACTCTGGACTTGTCAAGAGTTGACAAAAAAGTCCAAGGCCCATTGAAGCTAGTGTCTTATTGGTCCTTTTGGTCCCACTCCAAGCCACACATTAAAACCTAATTGGAAAGGCCCAATAGGCCGGCCCAATTAGATAATCAGTTATATATAAAGGGAGAGACATACAGAATTTTTATTAGAGACTAAAGAAAAAGTGAGACACCATTGTGAAGTGGTGTGTATGTGTGAGTGAAACCGCTCAATTATTCTCCATGGGAAATTGATTGAGAGACCACACTTCTTGGGCGTAAAGTGGAATTGGAGTGAAGATTGAAAGTGTTCCTAAGTACTTATAATCTTTTGTTTTGAATTTCACCGCACCAAGGTACGCTATCTTGTTCTTAAATTCTGAAATTTACTTGATGCAAGTTATCAATCATGAATGAAATAGATCTTTGTTTATTGCTTCCGCTATGTGTTTTGTATGAGATACAAAACCAGATTTAACCAACAGTAAAAACATTCTATGCCAATGCCATTATAGAAGGAGAAGAGTTAAAATGTTGGGTTAAAGGAAAAAGTTTCTTAATGACACTAGTTTATTTGGCGAAAATCTTGCACATTAACCGGCCAATACTCCCCATACCACCAGTATATGATGAGCTAAATCTAGATAAAGAGGTTCTTAAAGAAGCTTTAGGAGCTAATTTGGAATTCTCCTCCAATAAGAAATCAATTAGTGTGGCATCCCTTTCTCTAGAATTGAGACTACTCACAATGATCATGTGTAGCAACCTCTATCCTCTGTCAAGCACTGGGTATATGAATCTCAATCGAGCATTATTCTTGCATGATCTAATCACTGATGAAGAGATTGATGTGTGCTCTCATATCTTCCACATCTTGGCCAAAACGGTTGACCGGACTACTTCCAAGAATTGTATTCCTTTCTGTCGCCTTATCTCAAGGATTTTGAAGTTCATAGGTGTCCATCCCTCGGAAGATGGGTGCCCATACCCAAGGTTAAGTCCAATTAACATTCGTATTCTCCATGTAAATATGAGTCACACCAAAAAGAATACCAAACAAGAAAGTCATGCAACTCCGAGAAGCTCAAGTTCTACCCCTCATGCCTTTAATAAACAGTTAGGAAACATCATGGCTACACTTCAAGAGATTAATACCAAAATTTCTGGACTATCTACTATCATGTATTCCTAGCACATTTGCTTTGATACAAATCTTACATCTCTCCAAACTCAGATGGACGAAATTCAACGAAAGCTAGGAGAAAATAGAGACTAGCTATTCCATGAAAAAAAGGGGGAGATGGTGTCTATGATGTAAAGGAGGAGAAAATGGTGTCATTGATAGGGGGAGTGTAGTGATAGAGGGAGGAGAAGCTAGAACATCTGTTTTTGTTCACATTGTTACTGCTTTTGTTTAAAGATTTAATTACTCTGTTTTTATTTTCAGTTTATTCTTCAATATTTGTGTTTTTCTCTATGCTTTGTAGCATTTTTTTTTTTTGTACTTTTAAGATATTGCTAATATGTCTTAAGTACCTCACTCTTGTACCCTAGTAGGATCTTGTATCCTAGATGCAAATACTTCGTGTATTTTGCATTGGTTGAGTGTTGGACATGCAATTGATCCTTTGGATTGTTCTTAATTGCATTGCGTGTCCGAATGAGCATTTACTTGCTAAATGATTCATTGTAATCATTCTTCAATGACTGTTTTTGTTTAATCAAGATATGCATACATGTTTTACATTGTTTATAAACTTGATCGCACTTTACTTGCTCATGTATGTACCTTGTGTTTAACTTGTCATAAGCTTAATGAAAGTTTTGTTTGTGGGAAAGTGTTTCAAGTTACAGGTATTTACATGCAAGTGTTTCATAGCTTCTAGATTAGGTGTGAGTGAGTTTTTCCATTGTTCCCAAACTCACGTTTAAGTCTAGAGTCTACTTTAGGGGTTTTGTCACGAAATAGACAAAGGGAGAGATTGTAAAGTTGTTATTTACAACTATGTGTTTTTGTTGACTTATATTCCATGCCAAAAGGGAGATTGTGATTTTATTCAATCTTTTGTACCCTGTATTTATTGTGAGATTTCATTATAAGGGTTATATGATAGAGAAAGTAGTGTGAAGACTCAAGCAATTAAAGACAAAAGAGTTTTCACAGGTAGCTCATGACTTAACATCCTGCAAAGTAACTCATGTGCCTTGCATATACTGGAATGCAAAGAGTCAGGCCAGATGGAGATAGCTGTGTCTCGTGAGTATCTCACGGGTAAGGCCTTCCTGCGAGACACCCGCGAGACATTTTGTTCTGCCAGCCTGTCCAGTCTGATACACACTTTCTGTGCCTACACTATTTATACACACATTACCCACAAATGTTGAGGAGTGCTTCTGAGAGAAAACCCTAGCCAAACACCTTGAGAGTTAGAGATTGTAATACCCACAATCCTCTACACATTTGCTTGTGGAATTTCCTCATGAAATTCCCTCAAATCCTACCTCTCCATTTCCATACCATTGAGAGGTTGATAGCCTAAACACTTACCACACCCTTTCAAGAGTGTCAAGTAAAGTTTTGGTGCTGTTGGGAAGTATTGGAAGAAGCCAAGGATGGCATATGCAACATGGAGCTTGTTGCGGGATCCGGAGAGCTAGACAAGATATAGTTCCGAGAAGCCTTGTTGGAGTAGGAACTTGGAAGGCTTAGGTACATCAGGGCAGATAAGGCTTGGAGGGTCTCATGCTAACCCATGTATCCCAACTGATTGTCTAGTGGATCGATTACCACTTGGAGAGCGGGGGAGAGGTTTTTTGCCAAGTTCTTCGGTTTCCTCTTCGATAACACATCGGCATGTTATCTTGTGTTTGCATCTTTCTTCTTTACTCTTTTACTTTCCATTTTACTGTTGTGTTGCCTAGATTATGGATTAGAGTAGCTTGTTTATTTATCCGCTCGCTTTTATACTATTCCGCACTTAGTATTAAGTTAGTGTAAAATCAATTGAGCCGTAACTTTAATTTGGGGGTCTAAACAGCTCTTGCGTTTTCAATACATTTTTGAGCTTTCAAAGGTCACAACTCTTAAGAATCCACTAATCAATAATTAAGCAATTACAAGTATGAGGAATATTACCACTACCTTGGCATATCCCAATATAACAATCTACAATTTAACCTTCATTTCAATACCCAATTGAACTTGATATTGTAGTAGTCTTCTTTCCTTTGTTGCACAAATCTCCAATCTGTGACTAACTCCTTAGCACGGATCCAAGTACATGACTAACTCCAAAAACTTGAATGATTGTTGTTAGTTGCAAAGTTCTTCACTTCATAAACGATGAAAATCAGGAAGCACTTGGTTACAAAACCCTAAAGTGCACAAATGCAGTAGCTTCACACAAAGTACATGAGTTCTAAGTCTCTGTTTCTATGTATGATGACTTTTAAAATAAGCCTTATATATGACTAGGGTTGTAAGAAGAGAAACCCTAATCATTTAAGTCATCATAGCCTAAATTTTAGATCTGGAATTTCTAAAATCATAGATCTCAATTGGTTGAGCCTGTGTCGAGCTTGTCCATTAATCTTCAATAGCAACATCTGTCGAGCTTGTGTTGAGACTTAATGAAATAGTTTTTCTTCACTTATTTCTTGAATCTACCTTCATGTCTTTAATGATATCACTTACTATGTTTGAACAACATAGTTCTTGATACATTAAACCTAACTTAGATCTAACCAATTACAAGTAAAGTGTGTTTTGTCAAAGGATTAGCCACTTACATAGAAAATATGTCCTTAACAGAATCAAATCAGCATATATGGAGAGTTCTCAGTCAATGGCGGCTTTTTAAGCAGCTCTTTCTTCTAGTTTCCATCGACATTTTTTATGGCTTTCTTGCTTGCTTCTTCAGTTAAGTCTTTAGACAATGTTAAAGTAACTATCTTGTTTTTAATATTCAAATTATATTGGTTGAGTAAATGTTTAGAGACTGTGTTTGTATATGTATTAGTCTCTATTCTTTTATTTGAAAAACTATCACAGTTTTATTGCAGAGCATAAATAGAGCATTTACGCCGAATTCTTATTAAATTTAGTCTCCAAACATGGTCAATCCTTCCAATTGCAAAAAAATTCAAAAGCTTTTCTATATGAAGTCAATATTACATCAAAGCATTGCATCAATGCTAGACTATCAGCATATAGAAGAACACTTATTCTCTAATCTCATAGATTTATTTAGCACTCATTGCATATCTTTAGGTAATAATCGAAAAACAAATCTTTCTCGCAACAACTTTAGAATGTAAATATGGGGAAAAAAACCCCTAGCTAGGTATAGAATGCAGCAACTTCCTTAGTCCTTCATCATCATTGCCATTGATGAAACAGTGGCATGACAAAGAACTTCATCTGCCCAGCATTGCAATGATAGCCATCACGCTCACCACAAGCAAAATAGTAGGGTTGCCACTTTTTCAGCACAAATTCAAATCCCTCACTCCCTCCTTGAGTTACATTGGCCACCATTGTTGCCCTTCTCAAATCACACGTTGAGAAGCTCCAAAGGTTTGGTAGCAAGTATACACTGTGAGGAATTATGCTGTCGTTTGTTGGTGGATCATACTTGAACACTGCAACCACCACATTGTTAGCATATAAAAAAATTTTAAAAAGTTATTGCATATGATATGGGGAACCACTGAGCCAGGAAAATATTAGACTTCGATCGTAATAATTCAAGGCTTCTATTAAGGAGTGTCTTAAGTACACAAGTTAAAGTACATTTCATTCTCCATTAAATAATGTTTATATATATTGGTAAAAATTCAAAACACACCCATGAAATTTGGAGGGTTTTGAATTTTACACTCTAAAGTTACAAAATTTAAATTTTACCCCCTGAAATTATATTTCGTTTACATCAACAATCCCTGTGTGTCCATATTTTCCGTTAAATGCCACATAAGCTTGCCATTTGTGTTTGTTTATTCAATAAAACGATGACATGTGGCATAATGAAAATGACATGACATCATAAAAATGAAGTAATACCATTTTATTTAAAGAATTAAACACACGTAACAAGCTTATGTGGCATTTAACAGAAACTATGGACAGAAAGGCTGCTAATTCAAACAGAATATAACTTCAAGGAAAAAAAAATCCAAATTATGAAATTTTATGGTGTAAAATTCAAAACCCTCCAAACTTCAAGGATGTGCTTTGGACTTTAGCCTCTCTTTAAAGAAAAGTTAAAGTTTACATACCTACTATCAGGAAAAGTACAAACAATCATAGTAAACATGATCATGTAAATCAACACATTATCAACAGAATATTTTTCTTTTTGAAAGACTCATAACTCATATATGATTATTTATTAGAATTTCTTAATTGGTCTTCAGGACACTTGTAAAAAGAGCATAAGTTGATGATAAAACCTAGATGACACTTTGGCAAACAATAGTAATAAACAAGGAATGGCAACTCACCTAGAGTATCATTTAGGTAAAAGGGGCCATTTTTTAGAGCCCAATCGGTGTAGTTAAAGTTTAATTGCCAGTTCTTTGAGCCACCTACAACGATCTTTCTAGGTCCTGGTGTATCATTTTGGCTTTGGGGAGGGCCTCCTTTGAAAGGCCAATTGGAATAGTTAAAGCCAAAATGCCAATCTTTGTTGGCCATACTAACAGCCAAAATGGAAGTAGTTAGGATCAAGATGAGGCTCAATGAAAAAGTGGAACCACCCATATCTTCTACTAGAGTGCTAGTTGCAACTCAAGGGGTGAAATTTTAGGGTGATACTATAAAGGAGATGGTGTAAAAATAGATGTTGGCATTGACAAGATGATGAGTTCATTGGTATTTAAAGCCGTAGTGGGAAGATTGGAGAGGAAGGTAGTGAGCACTTACCCCAAAGAAGGAAGGGAGAGTAGTGAGAAATGGATTGTGCAAAATGGCCAAATTGACTTTTTTAAAGATTGGGTGGGTTAAAGATTCAAAACATAGAGCTAAGCTCTTTTATGAGAAATTATTAGGTCTTTTGGATGAAGTTCGACCTAATAATCTCTCCTATATAGGGAATATTTTTGAATGATTCTAGAGACAAAGTTTGATTGGAAAGGCCTTTGGGGTTCTTACCTCCTTTTGGAAATGGGGTCAACCTAGTTTGCGAGATTTTCTTTTGATTTGAACCATTATTTTAGTGATATTATTGGTAGATTTATAACATAACATAATTTCTTTTATAATAAAAAGAAGGTTAAAATGAAAATAACTCTTTATGAGAAATTATTAGGTCCTCTGGGTGGAGCTCGACCTAATAATCTATCATAATTAGGGAATATTTTTGAATGATTCTAAATATGAAGTTTGGTTCAAAAGGCCTTTGGGTTTCTTTGCCTCTTTTTGGAATTTTTTTTTTTTTCCTCTAGAGAAAATCTCTTTGTGAGATTTTCTTTTGATTTTTTTTTTTAATATAGAGTTTCAACATATGACATCTGCTTCTGTGATTTTTACTCTTTATCATCAAACTAAAATACAATTTTTTTTTTTTTTGTAGATGGTGATTGAACCCTAAATGTCTTATTCAACCATTATTTTAGTGATATTATTAGTGGATTGATAGCATGATATAATTTCTTTTATAATAAAAAGAAGTTCAATATGAAAATAACTTTATATGAATGATCGTGATCCTTATTCTTAAATTAAACATTATTTAGGTCCAAATAGGTCCTTCTTTACTATCCTATAGAATTAAAAAAAATATATTATAAAGCACTCAATTATCCAATAAGGAAATATCCTAAGAGCTGCAAATCTGCAATTGGGTTGGTGAAAATGGAAGGAAATTCTTCTTTCAACAAAAAAAGTCCAGAAATGCTACAAACGTTTTTCCATTATGAATAAATCTTTCTAAGGTAAGAAATTTGACCAAAGAAAAGTCAATGCTAAATGCAAATTCAGTGAAGGATTGCGGCTTTAACTGAAATGCACTGAGAAACGTGGGTGAGAACTGAGAACTAAAGTCTTCAAGAACTGGTTATCAAAAAAAGTCTAAAAACAACTGATTATACTTTGGGGGTGACGTGGTGATGATGACTTAATAGCGCAATCTCATTCCTTCAGCAAAATTATCGTGAAAAATAATTTCTTTTTTAGTTAAAATACAAAACTAACCCTCTAAATTTCTTCAAGTTTCATTTCAATCTCCTAATTTTTCTTTTGTTCATTTCAATTATTTAATTTCAAGTTTATTTAATAAAGGTTTTTCCATTAACTTTTGTTATATGTTGTGGTTAATTTTTCAATTTTAAAAATTTTTCTTCAAACTTTTAAATTATAAAAAAAATCAATTATTGATTGAAAAATATTTTCTAGATTTATAGTTTCAAAAGATTTTAACAAAATTTGATGGAAAAGCCTTTATTAAATAAACTTGAAAATTAAATAACTGAAATGAATGAAAGCAAAATTAGAGGATTGAAATGAAATCTAAAAAAACTTAGAGAGTCAGTTTTACATTTTAGCCTTCTTCTTTTTTTTAATAGAGTTTCAAATTATAGTGTCTACTCCTGATGATTGTTCGAAAAATGAATTCATTCTTTCGTGCTTCAACAACTTTCTTAGTAATGATTAATAAAAATAAAATAAAATTTTTTTTTTTTAAATAAATTGCGGTGCCCTAACCCAAGATCCTCGATAATTTTTGGGCCAAGCTCCCAATTTACTTGTTTGGATGAGTATGGAATTTCCTACAATGGGAAAAACCTCCAAGAGCTAACCCAACAACCCAATGGGAGGTTCTTAATCCCTCTCTATGTTCTGTACCCTTGTTTCTATGTTTCCTGAGTAGGCCCTAGCAATATTGAGCTGAAAACTTCTCCCCCTCTTTGATCCTTCTTCCCCATTCTCTCGTCTCGTATATCGCTCGTGTCTCCTCCAAAATCCAAAAAAATCCCCCAATTCTCTAGCCCACTTTCCCTTTTATAATGCCCTCATAGTGGGTCTCAATGTTGATGTTTCATCCACTTTGTCATGTGGACCCCACCTCTGTTCAAGATTCCTAATCAAGTGGGACCTTCTGAGGATTCTCTTGAAACTTGCACCTGACGCCGAATGTTGCTCGACAGTTGATTTCCCTTAAGGCACTACTGCTCATATCTGCTCGGGCTGGATTTGGTCTCTGACCCATCAAGGGCTAATGGGTTGGGTCCGACCTAATGCTAGGTCCCAACCTCATAACCATACAAAAGCTAATAAGCTAGGCCCTAACCTAATGCTTGTACATAAACCAACTTTATAATTATTATTTTGAGTTAGTGTTATTCACTAGGTGTTTTCAAAATGTATTAAAACTAGGACAAATATATTTTCTTCTATAAAAAAAAGGACAAATATATTTGGGTCTTGAAAATTAGGGGCTTTGCTTCAACTTTTGAAAAATAGTTCTTTTCTTTAGGAATATTTTTTCACTTTTTTTTTTTTTTTTTTTTTTTTTTTTACAACAGATACAGGGGAGATTTGACGCAAATTGTTTTGGCAAATAGAATTTAACTGTGATATTGATTTATAAGACTCAACTCTCAAGAGTATTTTAAATTCAATGAGTTAATACGACCCATATCTTGGGTCAAAATTTTGGATTAGACCAAACTAATATACCGCTAATTTAGTTCGAGCTCTTAGTCATATGCTTTGGTGTATACTATGTGATCGCTTGGTATTGTTGTATAAATAAGAATTTTAAATGAAATTTTTTTTTTTTTTTTTTTTTTGTGTTTTAACTCTAGTAGATTTCTCAAGAAGAAAAACTCTAGTACATGACATATTACAGTGAAGAGTATTTTAAAGTTTTGAAATTATAAGCTTTGAAATATTTACAATTTGATAGGTCAAAAACGTATTGACCCATTGTGATGAATTAATTGATTAATTAACCAAGTTTATTAATTAATCAAATTAACATGCAAATGCGTAGTAGCACAAACAAATCACCAATTAAACTAAGTGCAACGGAAAATAAATTGACACAGTGATTTGTTTATGAACGTGGAAAACCTACACGGTAAAAACCCTACCGGGTGATTTTAATGTCACCACTCCCGAGAATCCACTATTATCACAACAAGCGGTTACAAGTAAATAAATCTCAGTTCCTTATACCAACCTACAGTTGAACCCTTACCCCAATACCCAATTGGACTTGTTCTACAGTGACAATCTCTCCTTGTAATGCACAGCTTTTAGTACGTAACTAACCAATTGCACGGATCACAGTACATGACTTCAAACACCAACTAAAGAAGGTTGTTGGTTGCAAAGTTCTTCCGCTCATCACACGATGAAGATCCAAAAGATGCTTGGTCACAAAACCCTACGGTGTACAAACACAGCAGCTTCTTCACAAGAAAGATGAACTAGGGCAAATTCTGTCTTCAGTCACAATTTGCTTGAACAAACTTTGCTCAACACTTGTGCAACTTATGTCCCCTTTGACGGCCCTTAAAATAATCCTTTTATATGTCTAGGGTTGTGAGAAAAGAAAGCTCAAACACATAATCACGAATTGGAGTCAAAACAAAACTGATATTCTGTTTTTCTTAAACCTCAACAGATAGCTATCTGTTGAGCTGCTGTCGAGCCACGGGGTTGGAACAGCTCTTCAAGCTCAATAGATGCTGCTGTCGAGTTTTAATGACAAGCACTTCCTTGGCTTGAATCTTAGACAAACTTGCATGGGTTCAACACTTGATCTTAAAATAAAGTTTCTTGAAATATTAAACCCGTCCTAGATCTATCCAAATACAAGTAAAGTACGTTTTGTCAAAAGATTAGTCAATTACATAAAATAGTGACCTATGTTCTTAACAAGTGAATCACATATGTCCAAACACAGTTTTTCCAAAACGTTCCAAATTTTAACTTTAATCTTAAAGTTTGTTCCATTGATTGGCAATTTTTGCTCAAAAAAGCTTTAAAGCTCTTAAAACACTTTTTCCTCTTGCAATTAGTGGAGAGGGGAACTAATCAAGGTTTCCTTATTTAACAAATTTAATAATATTATTGAGTTACAAGACTCTCGACTATTTTTTTTTTTTTAATTTATTGATACTACTATAGGGGCCTTTTCGCACTATTGGGCCTCAACCCCTTCAGCTGCACTGTGGCCCGTTAGTCTGAGGTAAAAGAGTTAGGACTGGCCTTACTGGAGCTACACTTCAGTCCAGCTTGTGCACAAGTCAAGCTAACCCAATGTAGACACGTCCTGGCATGAATGTTTTAGATTGAACATATGGCGTGGTCACAACAGGAATAATTGTTACAAGTGTTACGGCAGGAATATAGTACAGCAGGATAACTATGATAATAAACGTAATAAATAAAACTAACACTGAGAAGATAGTTAACAGAGTCACAGTAGAATAATAGAGCAAGTAGAAATAACACTACAGCAGAAAAGAGTAAATAACTTAATGGCTTCTGACCAAACAGTGAGCAAGTCACCCAATAAACATGACTAATAAAAAGAAAAAGTTTGTCTGCTAGATGATAGGTGTCGACACCCGGCCTCGAAAACGGGGTGGAAAACCGTCGTGGCAACGCTCCTACGCACACGGGGCCTATTGGAGGCCCCTCTCTCAAATGATGGATGTGCATGTGTAGTGTGTGTGGTGTGGTTCGCACAGGGCTTCGGATGCTCTCTCTCTCTCTCTCAGTGTTGGAAGGTAGGTCTACCTTTGGCGTTGTGGCAGGATTCTGAGCCAAATTTTAGGGATTACCAAAGATACGTGGAGTTGCCACTAATCATTGGGTTTTTCTAAGCTGTGATTGGTCACTTGTTTCTTGTTGATTTTATAACAAATCCTAGGCTTAGAAAAATGGCATTTTTCCTAATCTAATAAGGATGGTAAAAAATCTTGATTCTTAGGTCCGGAAGTTTGGTTACATGTAGGGAAGGTGTTAGGCACCCCACAAAGCCTGTCCAAAAATAGCCCTTTGTTTTGATAAAACCTTAATTTTCGAAAATTGACAGTAAAAAACATGGTTTTGACATTCACTTTCAAGGCTTAGCGCGCATAGGGGATTCGAGGTTTGGCTTTTGAATAGGTGTGGTCTCAATCTATACTTTCCTAAGGCTTTCGAGCAAAGCGCCAGATTTCCACAAAGAAAATCCAGCTACATGTCACCTTACTTTCACAGGGGAAATTAGACATCGCTTTACCTTAGGTGTCACAGACTGTGACAATCACGCCAGAAGGGGTGAGCACAATGCAAGCACACTGAGCAAGAAAGTAAATGCCTACATCCCTAAAGTATGGCCCAAAATATAGGTGTAGGAAAGTAAACAAGGGTCGCCATTGTTAGGATTAGTGCCCTTAAATCCTATTGTATGATGTTATGTATGATATTAAGTTTGACATTGTGTATGACATTATGTATGACTTAATATTGTGTTTAATGAATTTCTTTTATTATTATCTGAAATAATGGTAGTATGAATATTAGGACATTATCATTTAGTCCATGAGATGCATAGTATATGATTTATTTGAAAAGTCATAGAAAATATAAATCACAAGTTCTTTGTAAACTCAGAATTATAGTTCATAGTCGGTGATGAAATTGGGCATTTCATCTGCGAAGACTATAACGTATCAACCACGATGATTTGTCTTGATCATGGAAGGGGAGACTTCTGGTTGATGTGTTAATATGTTTTAAGAGTTAAGACATATTAAACTGGACCGCTGTGAGATTTATTATTTTCCTAATGACTGTCATAAGAATAATAAATCTCACGACTTGTATTTGCATGAACTCTTAATCCTGAGAGAATAATGGACCTGATCATGAGGTGTAGGTAGCTTTGATATATCAAGAGTGATATCTATAGTACTGGTCAAAATCTCAGTATGTTAGGCAGCCACATTTAGTGTTGATGGAACATGTATTCTTAAGACAGAATTCAAATAGGATTCAAAGACTAATCAAAGATGGACTCTTAGAGCCCATGGACTTTGATGAACTTTCAGTTTGTGAATCTTGTTTGGAAGGTAAAATGACCAAATGAACTTTTAATGCAAAAGGTAGAAGAGCTCAAGATTTGCTAGAGCTAATGCATTCTGATGTATGTGGTCCTATGTCAATCCAAGTAAAAGGAGGTTATGAGTATTTCATCACTTTTACCGATGATTACTCAAAATAAGGTTATGTGTACCTAATGAGACGGAAGTCCGAAGCCTTTGAAAAGTTCAAAGAGTTTAGGATTGAAGTAAAGAATCAATTGGGTAAACGCATAAAAGTCATTCGATCTGATCATGGTGGTGAATACCTTCTTAGGGTTTTCAATGATTACTTAACTCAAAATGGGATTATATCCCAATTGGCTGCACTGGAACTCCCTAACAGAATGGTGTAGCAGAAAGAAGGAATAGGACTCTTTTAGAAATTGTTAGGTCCATGATGAGTTACTTAACTTTACTGATTTCTTTTTTGGGTTATGCCTTAAATACAACAATACATCTTTTGAATTTAGTCCCATCAAAATTTGTTCCCAAAACACCCATGGAATTGTGGAGTGGGCATATGCCTAGTATGAAATATCTCCACATTTGGGGTTGTCCTGCACATGTGTTAAAAGGGAAGCCTGATAAATTGGAACCAAAATTAGAAGTGTTTGCTTGTAGGTTATCCAAAAGAAACTAGGGGTTATTTATTCTATAATCGTAAAGATAACAAAGTTTTTGTTAGTACAAATGCTAAATTCTTGGAATATGACTATATGAATAATTTTCCTCCTAGAAGTAGAGTTGTATTGGTTGAAATGAATGAACTTGTAAATGAACAACTAATGGATGAAACTAGGGATGATGTGGCTGTATTAGATACACCACAAGAGACTACTCATGACATATCTAATACATAGGTGCCTCATCGTAGTGGGAGAATTGTTCGACCTCCTATAAGATTCATAGGTTTATGAGAAACTTATGAAGCTATCTCAGAAGAGGCTAAATCGGATCCCTACACCTATGAAGAGGCAATGAATGATATAGATGCACATCATTGGGTCCAAGCTATGAAATCTGAATTAGATTCTATGTGTTCCAATCAAGTTTGGGATCTTGTAGAGACGCCTAACGGTATTAAACATGTTGGTTGCAATTGGGTTTACAAGAGAAAGAGAGGGATAGATGAAAAGGTTGAAACCTTTAAAATAAGGCTAGTGGCGAATAGGTATACACAAAAAGAAGGTATTGATTATGATGAAACATTTTCTCCAGTAGCAATGCTTAAATCTATCAAAATTCTCTTATCCATTGCTGCTCATTATGATTATAAAATTTGGCAAATGAATGTCAAGACTGCTTTTCTCAATGGCAATTTTGAAAAGGAAATCTATATGATGCAATCGAAAGGTTTCATAGTAAAGAACCAAGAGCATATGGTATGCAAGTTGAAAAAGTCCATTTATGGACTTAAGCAAGCATCTAGGTCATGGAACATCAGATTTGATCAAGCAATCAAGTCATATGGTTTTGAGCAAAATCTTGATGAACCATGTGTGTACAAAAAACATTGTGATAAAATAGTAATGTTCCTAGTGCTTTATGTTGATGATATTCTACTCATTGGAAATAATGTAGAGATAATGTCATCAGTAAAGGTTTGGTTGTCAAGCCAATTTAATATGAAGGACTTGGGTGAGGCTTACTTTATTCTAGGGATCAAGCTTTGGCGAGATCACAAGAATAAGATGTTAGGCTTATCACAAGCTAGTTATATAGATAAGGTTCTAGAACGGTTTAGCATGCGAAACTCCAAGAAAGGATTACTTCCTTTCAGACATGGAGTTCCTCTGTTTGATGACCAAAGGCCTAAGACTCAAGAGGAAGAAAATATGATGAAACAAGTTCCTTATACTTCTACAGTGGGAAGTCTCATGTATGTCATGCTTTGTACTAGACCAGATATCTATTATTCAGTTGGCATGGTCAGTCAATATCAATCAAATCCAGGACCAAAACATTAGCAAACTGTAAAGCATATTCTCAAGTATCTATAGAGAATAAGAGATTATATGCTTGTTTACCGAAGTGAGGATTTGATACCTATAGGCTATACAGATTCAGATTTTCAATCTGATCTAGATTTCAAAAAATCCACTTCAGGATGTGTTTTCACCTTGGGAGGTGAGCCATAAGTGGGCAAAGTATTAAGCAATCTTGTACTGCAGACTATACCATGGAAGCAGAATATGTTGCTGCTTGTGAGGCAACAAAAGAAGCTGTATGGCTCAAGAAATTCCTTTCTGACCTTGGTGTAATGACAATGGAGCAAGTTCCAATCACATTGTTTTGTGACAACAGTGGAGCAGTTGCAAAATCTAAAGATCCAAGGAATCATAAGAAAGGAAAGAACATTGAGAGGAAGTACCATATCATTCAAGATATTGTTGCTCGTGGAGATGTGGTAGTAGCAAAGATTGAAAATGCAAATAATCTAGCAGATCCATTTACTAAAGCCTTGTCTCAAAGGACTTTCGAGTCACATTTGGAGAGAATGGGAGTTAGATTAGTGCACAATAGTCTTTAGGGCAAGTGGGAGATTGTTAGGATTAGTGCCCTTAAATCCTATTGTATGATGCTATGTATGATATTAAGTTTGACATTGTGTATGACATTGTGTATGACTTAATATTGTGTTTAATGAATTTGTTTTATTATTATCTGAAATAATGGTAACATGAATATTAGGACATTATCATTTAGTCCATGAGATGCATAGTATATGATTTATGTGAAAAGTCACAGAAGATATAAATCACAAGTTCTTTATAAACTCAGAATTATAGTTCGTAGTCGGTGATGAAATTGGGTATTTCATCTGCGAAGACTATAACATATCAACCACGATGATTTGTCTTGATCAAGGAAGTAGAGACTTCTGGTTGATGTGTTAATATGTTTTAAGAGTTAAGACATATTGAATTGGACCACTGTGAGATTTATTATTTTCCTAATGACTGTTATATGAATAATAAATCTCACGACTTGTATTTGCATGAACTCTTAATCCTGAGAGAATAATGGACCTGATCATGAGGTGTAAGTTGCTTTGATATATCAAGAGTGAGATCTATAGTAATGGTCAAAATTTCAGTATGTTGAGCAACCACATTTAGTGTTGATGGAACATGTATTCTTAAGATGGAATTCATAATCTCTTAACGGAGATATAAAGTATTCCCTTGAAATAAGTTTAATGAATTTGTTATTCAGAGAGTTAGGCCTAACTACTTTAGTAAAACTAAAGTATATATTTATGGAATTGGATTTCATAAATATATAATGAATAACATTAAAGGATTAAACCGGATACTCAAGGATTAAGATATAGTAATTTACAAAGTGGTAGTCTACATTAATGACTTTGTATTACTACGAATATTTTATAAAGGGATTGCATATATAATAAAGTCTTGGGATATAATTTATAGATAAGGCCTAGAGTGCAACTATATTTATATAGTGGTATTAAATATAGTTAATGGTAACTTTGGACTTGTCAAGAGTTTACAGAAAAGCCCAAAGCCCGTTGGAGCCAGTGTCTTTTTGGTCTCTTTTGGTCCCACTCCAAGCCACACACTTAAACCCAATTAAAAAGGCCCAAAAGGCTAGCCCAATTAGATAATTGGTTAGTTACAAAGGAAAAAAACGTACTAAATTTTCTGTGTGAAAAAACAACATTGTAATGGTGTGGACGTAAGTGTATGTCACTCTCTTATCATCCTTTTGTAACCAATTGAGAGTTCACACTTCTTGGGCGTTAGTGAAATTGGAGTGAAGATTAAAAGTATTCCTAAGTGCTTCAATCTTTGGTTTTGAAATTCACCGCTTCAAGGTATGCTTTCTTGTTCTCAAATTATGAAATTTACTTAACGCATGTTATCAATTTTAAACAGTGTAGATCTGTTAATTTTCCGCTGCGTACATACTTATTTCCATCAGCCATACTTTAGAGATGAGGATGAATGGTACATGACATGATATACCTAATACAACCCATCTAAGAGAGAAATAAAGGAGGAAAGAAGGGGGTTTAAAAGAGTACATAACCAAATGAGAGAAACTAGACACCTAAACCTACTGAACACAACCGCTTGGCTTATATCGATATGCTTGCATCCTTGCCCCTTTTTGCTTGTGCTTGGGAGACTGTGCCCTAGTTCCATACGTCCTCACTCCATGTGTGTACATACAAAGGCAAAGACAAGAAACTAGTAGACAAGTAATGGAAAGAAAAGATGCAAGGTGCATACGAAGGAGGCGTAAAGCAAATGAGCACAATAGATATGGACTCTTAGAGCCCATGGACTCAAATAGGATTCAAAGACTAATCAAAGATGGACTCTTAGAGCCCATGGACTTTGATGAATTTCCAGTTTGTGAATCTTGTTTGGAAGGTAAAATGACCAAACAATCTTTTAAAGCAAAAGGTAGAAGAGCTCAAGATTTGCTAGAGCTAGTGCATTCTGATGTATGTGGTCTTATGTCAATCCAAGCAAAAGGAGGTTATGAGTATTTCATCACTTTTACCGATGATTACTCAAGATATGGTTATTTGTATCTAATGAGACGGAAGTCCGAAACCTTTGAAAAGTTTAAAGAGTTTAGGGCTGAAATAGAGAATCAATTGGGTAAACGCATAAAAGCCATTCAATCTGATCGTGGTGGTGAATACCTTCTTGGGGTTTTCAAGGATTACTTAACTCAAAATGGGATTGTATCCCAATTGGCTGCACTTGGAACTCCTCAACAGAATGGTGTAGCAGAATGAAGAAATAGGACTCTTTTAGAAATGGTTCGGTCCATGATAAGTTACTCAACTTTACCGATTTCTTTTTTGGGTTATGCCTTAAATACAACAATACATCTTTTGAATTTAGTCCCATCAAAATCTGTTCTCAAACCACCCATGGAATTGTGGAGTGGGCGTAAACCTAGTATGAAATATCTCCACATTTAGGGTTGTCCTGCACATGTGTTAAAAGGGTAGCCTGATAAATTGGAACCAAAATCAAAAGTGTGTTTGCTTATAGGTTATCCAAAACAAACTAGGGGTTATTTATTCTATAGTCATAAAGATAACAAAGTTTTTGTTAGTACAAATGCTAAATTCTTGGAATATGACTATATGAATAATTTTACTCCTAGAAGTAAAGTTGTGTTGGCTGAAATGAATGAACCTGTAAATGAACAACCAATAGATGAAACTAGGGATGATATGGCTATATTGGATACACCACAAGATACTACTCATGACATGTCGAGTACACAGGTGCCTCATCGTAGTGGGAGAATTGTTCGGCCACCTATAAGATTCATAAGTTTAGGAGAAACTTATAAGACTATCTCAGAAGAGGCTGAATCGGATCCCTATACCTATGAAGAGGCAATGAATGATATAGAGACACATCATTGGGTCCAAGCTATGAAATCTGAATTAGATTCCATGTATTCCAATCAAGTTTGGGATCTTGTAGAGGCGTCTAACGACATTAAACCTGTTGGTTGTAAATGGGTTTACAAGAGGAAGAGAGGGATAGATGGAAAGGTTGAAACCTTTAAAGTAAGGCTAGTGGCGAAAGGGTATACACAAAAAGAAGGTATTGATTATGATGAAACCTTTTCTCCAGTAGCAATGCTTAAATCTATCAGAATTCTCTTATCCATTGCTGCTCATTATGATTATGAGATTTGGCAAATGGATGTCAAGATTACATTTCTCAAAGGCAATCTTGAAGAGGAAATCTATATGATGCAACTGAAAGGTTTCATAACTAAGAACCAAGAGCATATGGTATGCAAGTTGAAAAGGTCTATTTATGGACTCAAGCAAGCATCTAGGTCATGGAACATCAGATTTGATCAAGCAATGAAGTCATTTGGTTTTGAGCAAAATCTTGATGAACCATATGTGTACAAAAGACATTGTGATAAAGTAGTAATGTTCCTAGTGCTTTATGTTGATAATATTCTACTCATTGGAAATGATGTAGGGGTAATGTCATCAGTAAAAGTTTGGTTGTCAAGTCAATTTGATATAAAGGACTTGGGTGAGGCTAACTTTATTCTAAGGATCAAGCTTTGGCGAGATCGCAAGAATAAGATGTTAGGCTTATCACAAGCTGGATATAGAGATAAGGTTCTAAAACGGTTTAGCATGCAAAACTCCAAGAAATGATTACTTCCTTTCAGAAATAGAGTTCCTCTGTTTGATGACCAAAGGCCTAAGACTCAAGAGGAAGAAAATATGATGAGACAAGTTCTTTATGCTTCTACAATGGGAAGTCTCATGTATGCCATACTTTGTACTAGACCAGATATCTGTTATTCAGTTGGCATAGTCAGTCGATATCAATCAAATCCAGGGCCAAAACACTAGTAAGCTGTAAAGCATATTCTCAAGTATTTACGGAGAACGAAAGATTATATGCTTATTTACCGAAGTGAGGATTTGATACCTATTGGCTATACAGATTCAGATTTTCAATCTGATCTAAATTTCAGAAAATCCACATCAGGATGTGTTTTCACCTTGGGAGGTGGAGCCATAAGTTGGTAGAGTATTAAGCAATCTTTTATTGCAGACTCTACCATGGAAGCAGAATATGTTGCTGCTTATGAGGCAGCAAAGGAAGCTGTATGGCTCAAGAAATTCCTTTCTGACCTTGGTGTAATGAGAATGGAGCAAGTTCTAATCACATTGTTTTGTGACAATAGTGGAGCAATTTCACAATCTAAAAATCCATAGAAACATAAGAAAGGAAAGCACATTAAGAGGAAGTACCATATCATTCGAGATATTGTTACTCGTGGAGATGTGGTGGTAGCAAAGATTGAAAGTGCAAATAATCTAGCAGATCCATTTACTAAAGCTTTGCTTTAAAGGACTTTCGAGTCACATTTGGAAAGAATGGGAGTTAGATTAGTGCACAATAGTCTTTAGGGAAAGTGGGAGATTGTTAGGATTAGTGCCCTTAAATCCTATTGTATGATGCTATGTATGATATTAAGTTTGACATTGTGTATGATATTATGTATATCTTAATATTGTGCTTAATGAATTTATTTTATTGTTATCTGAAGTAATGATAACATGAATATTCGGACATTATCATTTAATCCATGAGATGCATAGTATGTGATTTATGTGAAAAGTCATAGAAGATATAAATCACAAGTTCTTTGTAAACTCAGAATTATAGCTCGTAGTCGGTGATGAAATTGGGCATTTCATCTGCGAAGATTATAACATATCAATCACGATGATTTGTCTTGATCATAGAAGTGGAGACTTTTAGTTGATGTGTTAATATGTTTTAAGAATTAAGACATATTGAACATGACCGATGTGAGATTTATTATTTTCCTAATGACTATCATATGAATAATAAATCTCACGACTTGTATTTGCATGAACTCTTAATCCTGAGAGAATAATGGACCTGATCATATGGTGTAGGTTGCTTTAATATATCAGCAGTGAGATCTATAGTAATGGTCAAAACCTCAGTATGTTGGGCAGCCACATTTAATGTTGATGGAACATGTATTCTCAAGATGGAATTCATAATCTCTTAACGGAGATATAAAGTATTCCCTTGAAATAAGTTTAATGAGTTTGTTATTCAGAGAGTTAGGCCTAACTACTTTAGTAAAACTAAAGTATATATTTATGGAATTGGATTTCATAAATATATAATGAATAGAATTAAAGGATTAAACCGGATACTCAAGGATTAAGATATAGTAATTTACAAAATGGCAGTCTACATTAATGACTTTGTATTACTACGAATATTTTATAAAGGGGTTGCATGTATAATAAAATCTTAAGATATAATTTATAGATAAGCCCTAGAGTGCAACTATATTTATATAGTGGTATTAAATATAGTTAATGGTAACTTTGGACTTGTCAAGAGTTGACAGAAAAGCTGAAAGGTCATTGGAGCTAGTGTCTTATTGGTCCTTTTGGTCCCACTCCAAGCCACACACTTAAGCCCAATTGGAAAAGCTCAAGAGGCCAGCCCAATTAGATAATTGGTTAGATACAAAAGGAAAAAACGTACAGAATTTTCTGTAATAAAAAAAAATGAAAAAGAAAAAACAACATTGTAACGGTGTGCAAATGAGTGTATGTCACTCTCTAATCATCCCTTTGTAACCAATTGAGAGTCCACACTTCTTGGGCGTTAGTGGAATTGGAGTGAAGACTAAAAGTATTCCTAAGTGCTTCAATCTTCAGGTTTTGAAATTCACCGCTTCAAGGTACGCTCACTTGTTCTCTAATTCTGAAATTTTACTTAACGCACGTTATCAACTTCGAATGATGTAGATCCGTTTTGAACTTAATTTTTTGCTGCGTTCATCTTTAAATCCATCAGATCTAAACATATAAGCATGTAGATCTGAACATCTAAGCATGTAAGGATGTAGATCTAAGCGAGAAACATGGCATAAGGCATAAAAGCAAAGAGACTTAGGCTAGAGACACAAATAAAGCAAGCAACATGCTAAAGAAAACAATGAATCATGTTAGGCGAAAACCACATTTTCATCCCTACATTTTCACACGATTTCCACTTTGGTCCCTAACTTTTTTTTCCACCGCTTTTCTTAATATTCATATTCTTCAACTTGTTCTTCGTGTTCTTCATAGACCAAACCCAGCAACCAAGAACTCAAACACATATCAGAAGAACACAAACAAAAACAAGAAGAAAAAATTAAATTAAGTACTAACAGGAAATTTTCTTCATGTTCTTCCCAAATCCAAGAAGCAACCAAACCAATCTCTAGCAAACCCCAAATCCAAATCCAGCAAACCAAAACCAATCTCCATCCAATCTAGAAAAACAAAAAATAAATCCAAGAAACAAACCTATAAACACATACAAAAACGAAAGAGGGCAAAGATGAAGAGAACCTAAATCAAGAATCATAGTAATAGACACCAAAACATGAAAAAAAAAATCAGGGAATTAAGGAAGGTTAGAAAGGTACCACCAGAAATCTTTGACGATGTCGAAGGTGGAGACCTTGTGGAGAGAGGTGCCAAATCGGACCTTGTGGTGGCAAATCAGACCCACCACCACTTCCACTAGTAAAAATCCACTACTCTCTTTTGCTCCATCACTCATTTCACTCCTCACTTTCTTCACATTCCACCTCTCACAACTCCTCTTCAGTGCCTCTCTCTCGCTCGTCTCCTCGCCCTATCCCCATTCCGCTGCTTACCCTTTTGAGCTCTTCCTCGGCCTTATCCGATTCTTTCTCATTTCAGACTCTTTGGCTTCGGTATCACCGGATTTTCGGACCTGGGCTAAGGTTTCTCTAAGCTTTGTGTTGTTTGTGGCGGCCTATGCTGTGTCTAGGTTTGTGGGGTTAGTGTCTGTATTCTAGGTTCTAATTTTGTTTTTTTTTTTTTTCTTTCTATTCTTAAGTGCGTTTGATATAGATTTGTATGTTGTTTTTTGAAATTGGGCCCGTTTTTTTCTTGGATTTATTTTTTGTTTTTCTGGATTTGATGGAGATTGGGTTTGGTTGCTGGATTTGGATTTGGGGTTTGCTAGAGATTGGTTTGGTTGCTTCTTGGATTTAAGAAGAACATGAAGAAAATTTGCTCTTAGTATTTAATTTAATTTTTTCTTCTTGTTTTTGTTTGTGTTCTTTTGATATGAGTTTGAGTTCTTGGTTGCTGGGTTTGGTCTGTGAAGAACACAAAGAACCAAGTTAAAGAACATGAATATTAAGAAAAGAAAATTTAATTAAAATTTTAAATTAATTAGATTTAAGGTTTTCGTTTAATTTTTTTTTTTTTTAATTTTCTGACGTGGCTTTTAAAAAAATTAAAATGCTGACATGGCATATAAAAATGCCAAATAATATTTTTTTTAATAATATTTTAATTGCCACATCAATGCCACATTAGTGCCACATCAGCTAATAGGATGTTCCGTTTTCCACCTAGGACTTTATCATTAGGGCAGTGATAGTAGGGACAAAAACAAGATCGCTATTTTGATTTTAGGGACTAAAAGCGGTGGAAAAAAAAAAGTTAGGAACCAAAGTGGAAATCGTGTGAAAATGTAGAGACGAAAATGTGTTTTTCACCATCATGTTATTCAAGCAAAAAGAGCAAGATAAATGCTAGAAAAAGACTTTGAAGGTTAGGGGGTGTGGATGGTAGCTAGAAAGCTACATTCACACCCCCATAAACCCCAAATCCAAGATGTAGAACTAAGGAGAAGAAGAATGAGTATAAGAACAATACCTTGTATTTTTGGTAAAGAGAAAAGAATCAAGAAACTTTGATTTGTTTTTTGGGTGTTTTGTGTATTTTTTGTGTTTGGAAGAGAGGGAAAACATGTATAAAATGTCTAGGGAGAGAGCAAAACCCAGAAAAATGGTCTCTTCCTTGGTCTGAAGGGTTCTTAGGGCATTTTATAGCCCAAGCATGATTTTCGAGGAGGCGGCCCTTCAAGAGCAACCAACTTCAAACGGTATTTGATCGGGTTAATCTTGACTCCCCTAGAAAGATCTTGACTTCCTATTTCTAAAAAGGTATGGAACTTGAAAATCCAACGATCAGATCAAAAGTTATGGACTCCGGAAATTAATGGTGCATCAGTCGATGTGTTATCCTGGTTTTCGTGATATCTTAGCCGACCTAATTCTGATTTCAACCCATGAATAGTCTTTGGAATGAGAATTTGATAATCTTCGCAATGGCATTGGCTTCAACCCATTCTAATGATCGGAACCAAATTAGGGTTTTTGAGCCCACCCAAGATCAAATACGGGTCAAACTTGGTCAAAGTGGCGCAAAATACCCGAGAAGCTCAAGTTTGATGTAAAACTATGAAAAGTGTTATTTTGTAAGGGTTTTAACCCTGTTGACCTTCGATCAAACCTATGGTTGACCAGAGGCATTTTGGTCATTTGAGCTGAAAAATGTACTTTGGGTGCTCCAATGTCCGAACAAGTTGCACCATGTCAATATTTTTGGATTTTTCGGGGTTTGGCACAAAAACTAAGGGAAAAAAAATATGATATCAACAATAGACTGAACTTTTCAGTAGAAGCAAACCTAAGAAGGGAACCAATCTCCAACGCGAGTAACCTCAAGAAAGGCTCCTGCCATAGAAGTTACACACTCTAGAGAAAGGGCCTAAATGGTTTGAGTTTCGATTCTCAATCTTCAAAGAGTGGGTCTCTCAAGAGGGAGAGAAAAGGTGGTCTATTTGATGCGTGCCTCTATTCCTACTGTTTACTTTCCCTTTTATTCTCTTTCTAATTTTTCTTTCTTTTCTTTTGTTTTTCCATGTATTCCTTTGTTTTTCTATCCTTTCTTTTTTACCTCTTGTGTCCTCCCCCCCCCCCAAATTTACTGTTCATGGCGACCTTTTATATATCGTCTACCATTATGGGATTTACCTCTTTTGTCCCTCAATCGTTTTTGGCTCTTTATGGGCATCCCTCCAAGACTGCCCACCAACCTACTAGCTATCCAACCACTACCTCTACTTAGAATGTGTTGGTTGCACCACTCTCTGTTTCCAGAAAAAAAATTATTTGTCTTGTTTCTTACCTCTCTCTATTCTTGTTTTACCCATATGGATAAGGATTAAGTTATCTCATCACCTACCTCTATGGCATGCATCAAGTGGTCGCAGCCCATACTTACCTCTTTTGGGTGAAATGTTATCCTAGCAGGACATTTCCCCTAAAGAAGATTAAGCGGGAACCCCAGAATAGACCCCTCCTTTCTCTCCACCGCCAAACCACACCCTCTAATTACCTTGACCCATGGCTCACCTCCCATGGATTGGCTGTGTACAAGTAGGTGGTGCACTAGCCCTTTGTGCATGCTCCACTCCATCTGAATTTGTTTCTTTCTAGCCTTCACACCATTTCTGCTGCCCTTGCATTATTTGGTTCTGCTATTTGTACTAGTTGATGTTTATCCTTTGTAGCGTGAAGGATGCATGGGCTTTTGGGCTCATATTTTCTTCCTTTCATCCCTTCCTGGGCTGGGTATCACTTAGGCGAAAGCCTTCATCTTCTTATTGAGCCCATGTTTTCTTCTTTATGACCGTGGGCCTTTTGGCCACTAATCCTGCCATATCGCTTCATTATGTCTACTATAACTTTGTTTTTCTTTTTACTTTTTATTACCCTGTGGGCTTGCGACCTAATGTTCCTGCCATATCAACCCCTTTCTTCATTAATCCTTTGCGTAGGGCTTCCTTAGCCCACTTACCACATCTTAACCTCTTTTGGGCTTGTTAGCCAACATTCCTGCCATGTCAACCCATTTTACTATAGGCACTTGATTTTGCACCCATGATTTAATCAAAGAAGATGACTAGAATGACCATCCGTGTACCCCAAAAATCATGATTGCATTACATGCATCAATTTGTTATTGCATTTCATGCATCAATTCATTCAATGCATATCATAAATTGATCTTGAGATTCTAACGGTCGCAACGGTGTGTCTAATTTCAAAATCGGACTATCGGATCAAAAGATATCACATGATCAAATTTGCACAGTTAACATGCATTGTGTCTAGGTAAAGTCGACCATGCATTGTTAATTTAAATTAATTTTGATTGGTTAAACCATTAAAATTAATTAAATAATTTTGTGATTGGTTGATAATTAGTGTTTAAAATTGGATTGCATGCATAGGAATAAAGAAATAATTGAATAAAAATAAAATTGTGGATAATATGAACCTTTTCAAGATTTATTTTAGGGTATCTATCTACAAATAATTACTCCTGAAAAAGCCTGAATTATCCAGAAAAGAGATAAAATTCTTAGAATACAGGTGAAAACACGTCTAGGTGCAAGGACCAGCTTAAGAAAACCTAAAAAGGGAGTCCAAAATGCATCCAAACATAAAAGTACGTTTGGTGCCCAAGAGTACCATTTAGCACTTTCAGAGTGCCGAACGGCACTTTAAAAGGGCCGAATTGCACCCTTAAGGGCTAAGGCCCAACTCCCTTCGAGTGATAATAAGGCACATCCTTTTTGACCTTTTCACAAAAGGACGCGTCCCAATTCACATCCAAATCGTCTAAGCTATTTTTTAGAGTCTCCTAACCTTTATAAATAGAGAATGGATCTCAAAATTTAGCACATTCTTTTACGCTCTCAAGAGGCACTACTCACACTCTCAAATTGCTCATATTTTCTGATCTTCTCTCTAATATTTTTTGTTGAGGCTAGGGTTTTTAGGTTTCAAAGATAATTGCATAAATTTCTTTGAACCCTAAAATATCCTCTCAAGTAGAAGAGTGCCCCATGCAAGAGGTTGTTTCTTAACCCCTTTTCCTATATTTCTCTTATCATGATGATGCATTTTGTATATTTCTTTTAGTTTAGAACATTCATATCATGACTTGTTAATTTAGTTTGTGAAAACATGTTTTTGATTTTTTTTTTTTTTTTTTAATTGTTGCTATGATCTCTTGCTTATTTTCAAAAGTCTGCATTAAACAATTCTTTCTCTTCAAATAAAATTGATCTACATCTTCATTAGATGTAGATCTGAAGTTTTCTTAAATAAAACAGATCTACATCTTAATTATATGCATATCTGAATTTTTCTTAATATAAAACGGATCTACATCTTCATTAGGTGTAGATCTAAATTTTTTTAATATAAAACGGATTTGCATCTTCCTTAGATGTAGATCTAAATTTTTCTTCAAAATAAAATGGATCTGCATCTTCCCTAGATGTAGATCTGAATTTTTCTTAAAATAAAATGGATCTGCATCTTCATTAGATGCGAATCTAAATTTTTTTACCACAAAAACTAATTTGTATCTTCCTTAGATACAGATCTGTTTTTTTTTTTACACATGCGGATTTTGAAACAAAGAAAAAGATCATACATGATTATGTTCATTGCTGTTTGTTTTGTTTGGTCCATGTAGCATGAAATTATTTTATGAATGAAATTCTCTTCATAAAAAATCTTTTTCATATTTTTGAACGTATAAAAACAAATCTGACCTTTTGCAAGTCAAAAACCATTTTTTCTAAATTCTTAAAAATGGATCTGACCTTTTACAAATCAAAAAAAAAAAAAATTTCTAAATTTAAAAAACAGATTTGAAGTTTTTTTAAAAACCTAAAGACTTTGTTTTAATTAAATAAAACATATTTGATTTTTTACAAACCAAAATCAATTCTTTTACTCACAACAACATATCTGATTTTTTTTTAAAACAAAGAAGATGATACATTCATAAATTAACTTGTGTGATTTAGTTTTTGTCATATACAACATATCATTCATCTCATGCATAAAAAGGGTACATGGGTCACAAGAGTCTAGAAGACCAGACTCTATCTAAGCGGAATGGGTGCCTAACACCTTCTCATTCCGTAACCTAGCCTCCGAATCTAGTTTCTTTGGATAGGTAAACTTAGGTCTTATCTTTGTCTTATTTTTGGGTAGATTGTAGGTGATAATGCACTTTTGATCCCTACATTTTGGGTCAATTCCCATTATGGTCCCAAAATTGATTTCGTTACTAATGTCATCCCCAAAAAAAAATCATTTTTAAAATGGTCCTTACCGTCAACCAACCAACGGAAAAATCCTATGTGTCTAACGGAATGCCTTGCTTGCTGAAATGGCATTGACGTGGCTATTAAAAATATTATTAAAAAAGATTATTTGGCAATTTTAAAGGCCATGTCAGCATTTAAATTAATAAAAAAAATTCCAGATCAGAGTATTTAAACTAAATTAAAAAACAAACCTTTAATTTCTTAATTTTTATTTAAACTAAAAATACAAATTTGATTTAAACTAAAATTTTAATTTCTCAATTCTTAGTTTTAAAATTTTTTATCACAATCCTCTACACCAAACCCCAATCCCAACCCCACGAACCCAAGTTACCCAACCTAACATCAAATTTTAATTTTCTTAGTCACCAACATCAAAGCATCAATTTAATCCCTCTCTCTACCCATTGTTCTCTCACTCTCTATCTCTTTGATTTCTCTTTGATTTGCTCCATACCCAAACACCCGTGGCCAAAGACCCCAAGCTCTGCCTCTCACGATTTCTTTTTAATTTCTCTTTAATTTAAACAATTTCTTTTCATTAGACCATTTTTTTCATTAGCCCATTTTGAACCCATGATCTGGGTTTAGAGAGTGAGAGGGAGATAAGAAGATAAAGAGATGAGGCCAACGGTGGTCTGGAGCAAATCGGGGGGAAGGAACCTCTGAACCCCTCTTCAACTTTGGCTTCTGTACTTCTCCATGTGCCAGGTAAGCCACCATGAACGGCGAAACCTGTCTCTACCTTACCCTATCTTTTCCTCTCTCAGGCCCAATCCCAGCCATGACCAAAACCCTTACCTCCACCCCCGCTGTTCACCAATGCTACCACCCCAGGCAGTGGCTCTCAAACCCATATGATTGGGTTGACAAGGGAGATGGTGGGTTTCGAGTGACACGGCATTTTTGATAGGTGGTTGTTTGGGTGATTTAGGTTATGGATCTTGGACGATGATGCCATTGGCTCCACTGTAACACTACCACCATGAGAAATATTGTATTAGGATAATAATTTTTGGTTAAATGTATAATTAATTTTTGTGGAAGAATTTGTGTACAAATTTTGGAATATTTTGGGTTTCTATTCTTTTGTTCTTGGGATTGAATATTCTCGGTTTGTTGTCTTGTGTGATCAATAGGAATTTGGAATAGGAATTTGATAATTTTAATGTGAAATTTATGAGTTTATGGGTTTGCTGGAGATTGGTTGGTTTGTTGGATTTATATCTTATTTTTCTGGCATTGATGGAGATTGGATTTGGTTGCCGGAGATTGGATTTGGTTGCTGGGTTTGTTTCTTGGATTTGGGAATAACATGAAGAACAAACTATTATGTTACGAAAAAATAATGAAAAGTAAAAATAATTAAATTAGATTTAAGGCTTTTTTTTTTAAATTTAATTTATTTTTTGTTTAAATTTTCTGACATGGCTTTTTAAAAAATTTAAAATGCTGACATGTCATTTATAAAATGCCAAATAATCTTTTTAAATAATATTTTAATGGCAATGTCAACACCACATCAGCAAATAGGGCATTCCGTCTACCACGTAGGAGGTTTCCTTTAGTGGATTGATGACAAGGACCATTTTAAAAATGATTTTCATTTTTCAGGAATGACATTAGTAACGAAATTAATTTTGGGACCAAAATGGAAAGTGACACAAAATGTAGGGACCAAAAGTGCATTTTCGCTTAGATTGTAATTAGGACCCAAAGCCTTGTAATTTTCAATTTACCAAATGTTTTTTTTTAATAAATAAAGGAATTATTCAGTCATGTATTTTTGTATATATTTTTTCTTATTTTTTGTATAAAATATAAGTGGCAACTCCACACCATTTACCCAAAAAGAAAGATGCCCTAAAATGTACCCAGCTCTCTTTTTTGAGAGGCACTTTTGCAGTCTCTCACACTTACCACTTTATTCCTTAACTTCTTCTTTACCTCTTTTTACTCCCATGGGCCTGTTGCTAAATTCTTTGGGCTTCCTTGGCCTTTTTACTACATCTGGACTTATTGGCCATTTTGGACTTATTGGCCATCATTCCAGCCATGCCAGCCAATTGAGTTTACTAATTTTTTTCCTGGGCTTCTGTAGATACTGCATTTTGTACCTCTTACAACTCGGGCCCCTGTTCCCCAATAATACTCGAACTCTAAGCCTAAGGCCATTTAGAGCCTAATTAGATGTTAAATTGACTTGAGAAGTGTTAAAATGGAAAATATAATCTTTTAAATGAGCAAAAATCTATTTTTGGAAAATTAAATGACCAAAGTGGCCCTCGACCTATGTACATGAGTCGCGCCCTGCGTACGCGAGCTAAAGCATGCGTACACAAGCACATTCTTGCATACGCAGCTAAGGTTTCAAAAGCATATAAAAGGCAAGTTTTCTACAATAATGACTGAGGTTTGGAATGAATCCCACATCATCTTGGAACCGTTCCAAACCCCATTTTTTCAACTATAAAATGCCTTACATGGTACATTTTTAAAACACATAGAAATCCCACAGGAAAAACCTAAGATTCACTAGAAAATAGTGAATCAAAATGGAGTTTTTCACAAAACACCCTCAAGTCTTTTTTATTTGATTGGGACCTTTTCTAACCCTAATCCTTTAAGTTTAAGATTACTAATCACTATTTTATTGAATTGTGATAGATTTGACTGAGGGGAATGGTCAAAAATCAAGCCTAGGAGCTTTTGTTTTAAGGTATTTTTTTTTTTTTGAACTTTTCTTTTTCCTTTTCTGCCTTTAATCTGTTTCTTGGTTTAGTTTATGTTTGTTTTGGTTAGTTTTAGGCTTTCTATATGTTTTTTTAGCATGTTAGGTTGCTAGATTTACACTTTTCTATTTTGTTTGGTTTTTGCTCTGTTTCTGTGTTAATTAGGTTTTCTATATTTGTTTGTTATCACATGTTTAGATTAGGGTTTTATATTAGGGTTTTTATGCTTGTTTCTTGCTTCGATGCCATGAACATACATTCACATGCCCATTCATGATGTCATAGGTGCTGAGGTGTTGCAAGGTAAGTAAGGTAAGTCATGCATTCACATGAAAATGCATGTTGATTGTTTGATCCTCCGTTGATATATGTGTATGAAGTTGATACCTTATTTTGATTCATGATATGATATGCTTGCTGTCGTGCTTCATTTGCTGTTTTTCCTTGAGATGTATGATAAGGTGTTCACATGTTAGATGTATGCTAGGGTTTCTTATTTGTGTTTGGGTTTGGCTCTCTATTGCTTTAAGGATGCATATGTGTTTTGGGATGAATGATGCCATGATTGTATGCTTAGATGTATGCTAGTGTGTGTGTAAGTATAGATGTATGCTCTGTTTTTGTGTTAATTAGGTTTTCTAGGTCAGAATTTGCGTACGCATGATCTAGCCTATGCACGCAAGCTGAACTCATGCGTATGCAGACCTGTTCTAGCGTGCGTGATGCTATTACCCAAAAACCCTAATTTTTGTTTGTTTTGTTTCTACTTTAATGTTTTTGTTCTGTGTAGCCTCTTTTTCATATATTTTAAGCCCCATAACTATTTGTTTATCTTTTAACATGTTTGTTTGTAATCACATGTTTAGAATAGGGTTTTTATGCTTGTTTCTTGCTCTAATGCCATGAATATGCATTCAAATGCCCATTCATGATGCCATAGGTGCTGAGATGCTACAAAGTAAGGTAAGACATGCATTCACATGAACATGCATGTTGATTGTTTAATCCTCCCTTGATATGTGTGTATGAAGTTGATGCATTATTTTGATTAATGATATGATATGCTTGCAGCCATGCTTGGTTTACTGCTTTGCCTTGAGATGTATTATAAGGTGTTCACATGTTAGATGTATGCTAGGATTTCTTATTTGTGTTTAGGTTTGGCTCTCTATTGCTTTAAGGATGGATATGTGTTTTGGGATGAATGATGCCATGATTATATGCTTAGATACATGCTAGTGTGTGTGTGAATATAGATGCAAGTGTTGAACATGTTTTTAATAAGATTAGGACCTAAGACACAATGATGGGAGGCCAATCTTAGGATTAGGCGATCTTAGGTGCCTAACACCTTCCCAAGAGCATACTTAAACTCCAAACCCATACTCTGGTAGTAAGACCAAAGGTCCTTCCTCGAAAGGATGCTATATTCATGGTTCCTAGACCATATAGCTAGGTGGCGACTCTGACCCTTCTTTTCCCTTGCACCTACAACTTCCCCGATCCATTTACTTCTTCTTTACCTCTTATTATTCTCATAGGCCTACTACTTCATTCCTTGGGCATCCTTGGCCCATTTATTTCTTCTTTACCTCTTATTATTTTCATGGACCTGCTAGCTATCAATCCTGCCACTCCAACCCAATGGGATTGTTTCCTTCTTTCTTTACCGTTTTGCTCCTCATTTTCTTCTCATCTTCTTTATTGTTGGACTTCTTCAGCTGTTGGGCCTTTTGTCAAAAATTGGCATCAACAACTACCAAATAATGTGACTTTGCCAATAGTCTTGTAACTCAATTAGCATCTCCTAATATTTTCGACAAATATATTTTAGGTTCAAATTCATATTCCTCCAACCCCAACTATTGAATTATAATTTTTTTTATATGAAAAAGTGGTGATTTTTTTAAGTTTCCTGAAAATCCATATTCAAATTAATAGACAATAAATTTAACAATATTTTTTGCTTTCACATCTAAAAGAATTATATTTTGACACCTATTTATTAGTAGTAGAGTACTCACATCAATTAATGTATAATAACATAAGAGGTAAATTTTGCACATTCAACTCCAAAAATCATTGACATCAATCCATGTAAACTTGTATAAAATAAGATCTTGTATAAAATAAGATGAGCTACACAGTTACTACTCACATGAAAATATACTTCTTTAGTCATATACACAAATATAAATAAAGAGACTATTCGAGAGAGTAATAAAAAATTGATAAGGAAATAATATTTTAATGAAATGTAGTATAAAATAGATAATTTGATGCAAGTGTTCTTGTAGATTGGTTATGTAAAAAAAAATTATAAAAAAAAAATTGGATAAAATATTATTTTAGTCCCCAAACTTCATTAAAAAAAATTTTATACCTAAATTTTAAAAAGTTCTTTTTTTATCCCTAAACTTTGGAAAGAGTTTTTTTCAATAGATTGGGACAAATATAAGAAAAAAAAAATAAAAAAAAAAAAAAAAAAAAAAAAAAAAAAAAAACTTCTTTATAGTGTAGGAATGAAAAAAGTTTTATTTATTTATTTATTTTAAGTTTAAAGACAAAAAATTAAAATATTTTCAATAATTTAAGAACGAAAAATAAACTTTGCAATAATTTAAAGATGAAAAAAAAATTAAAGATGAAAACCAAATATTTAATAAATTTTATGGACCAAAATTATATTTTATCTATAAAAATAAATTCTTATATTAAAATAGATAGAAATTTTTAAAGCCCACCACTACTACAAGTCGTTTCGAGTTTCAGCTCTATTATCAGTATCACTGTTTTCTCTCTCTGTGTTTTTGCATTTCACATTTCAAATTGAAAAAACCAGGAAACTCTACCCACTTCTCTTCCACTGTTCCACACTCTCATCTCTCATCGAAACTCCGGCGAAGATCAAATGGGCCCACCGAAGCCTCCGGCGACGGCGACGAAGGCAGGCCGTACGATCTCTCAGGAGGCTTTCGACGATCTGGTGAAGGAAAACATAGAAGATCTCGAAATGGACCCCACTGAGGCTCTCCAAGACGCTATCCAAACCTTAACTCTCCAAGGCGTCGATCTCACTGGTCCGTTTGGTTCCCAAGAAAATATGCAAGGAAAAACAAAATGGGAATGAAAAAATCGAAACCTAATCTTGTGATTCTTATGAATGTATGTTGGTTGCAGGGATTGTCACGTGCGTTCCAGGAGAGGGTGGTGGAGTGAAGGCTAACCCTGTGATTCAGTGTTTGGATAGGCTGAAGCAATTGGGTTCTGATTTGGAGGATCAAATTGAGCAGAAAGATTTGGACGAAATGGTGGAATTGCTTGACCAGCTCGCGGAGATGTGTGGCGTTGAAGGATCAGGGAATGCGGCGATAGCAACTAAGAATGGGGGCGTGGAATTGGTTTGTTCGAAGATTCGAAGCGGGTGGGAGCGGGTTCTGGCTTCGGCTTTGAAGGCATTGGCATCACTTCTTCATGGTATATAACAGTTAATAGTTAATACAGTTTGTTTAATTGATTGTTTATAAGTTATAACTAATGTAGTAATGTTCCTATTGTTGCTTTGGTTGTGTATATAATAAGCTTTTGCTGTGATTAGTCAATGTTGGAGGTGATGTTGGAAAAATGCTAATGTTTTTTTGGAGGAGTTGGTATGCACAGATAAGGTTATAAGATAGCTAAATGGTAATGTTTGGTGGGTATGCTTTGTCTTTTTTGTTCATTTTCTTGAAATGTATGATACCTTCATTTTTGGTTTTTGGTGATTCAGCTGGGTTTGGAGTCTGAGATTTTTTTTTAAAATTAAGAAAGGTAGAAGGTAAGAAAAGAAAAGCAAGATAAAATGTGAAATGTCAGAACAGAAAAGAATGTTCAAATACAAGTGAGTGCAGAAATAATTGTTTGAGGTTATGTTTTTATTAGGTTAGTCATTACTGCGTTGTGCTTAACTTATAGATTATCTACAAGACGTGGGGTCATGATTTTCGATTTACACCAATTTTATAGCTTGTGGCATGATCGGATTGAATACTCTTGGTTTGAAAGTTTTACTCGGATAACATATACAAAGCTTTATATCGCGATGTGAATGAAGTATGCATAAGCCAGTGGGTCAGGTATCAGTACGCTAAGAAGTGAGATTAGCTTTTCTGAAATGTTGACTTTAAGGAGAAGAATATGTGGTTTGCTAAACTGCAGTCTTTCTTATGCGTTTATCTTTGTGATGTGCAGATCTTCAAAGTACAGAAATATTTCGGACTAGTGGTGGACCAACAACTGTGGTGTGTATCCTGAATGATAACTGTCAAAATGTAGACATCTTGAACAATGGTTTCTCTGTTGTTGCTGCGGCTTCAACTGGTAATGAGGTCCTCAAAGAGTCATTCATGGAGTTGAAAATTGGTGAGCTTATTATGCAAATACTGAGTGATCCAAGTGGGCAGAGTAAAGGCAGCATCCAAAGCTTATATGATGCCATACGTATTCTGTTGACACCTGATGATAATCGTGTTGTGGCTTCTCAAGTAAGTAAAGATTTATAAAAATGCATATCGAACTGAAGTGTTAAGTGTTCCTAAAAGAAACTCTGTGATGTATGTAAATGTCAGGTTTATGGTTATGCACGAAGATTTGCAAAAATTGGAATTGCAAGAGCTCTAGTGGACTCACTACATGCAGGGCTTAGCTCACCTGGTCTAGTTTCTGCAAGCATTGCTTTGAAGGCCATTGCTGTCAATGTGAGTTTACCCAAATCTGACAAGATGCCAAAGTTAATTTGATGTCACTTTAGCCAATGGTCTTTGAAATAAAAAGCATATTTTCTCCTCATAACAATTGGTGGAAGGTTAGGTCACATGTTTCATCCTTGTAACAGTGCATGAGTTGCCTTTATCATCAGAAAACCTAAAAAATGTAACCTTATTATAATATTTTCATGGCTTTAATTAACTCACAGAGTACTAGATTTTTACTTGCAAGTAAGAAAATGATACTGAGAGATGAGAGTTCTTTCTGGGAAGGTTTCTTTGCCAGTCTATTTTTCTTATGATAAATTGTAAAATTGGTGAATGATTTAGCAACAACCATGTCTCACTTGTCATTAATTACATCCTGTTTGGCAACTAACTAACACTGATTAGACAACTAAATATCTGTACAATATAATATTGGCTCATTGGGTTTTTTTTTTTTTTTACTCTTGATATTTTCTTAGTGCAGGATGAGATATGTAAATCCATTGCTGAAAGTGGCGGTATTGATGCACTTCTCCAATGCATTGATGACAGTGGTGAACAAGGCAACAAGGTTGTTGCTAGAGCTTGCTGTTCTTTGCTATCCAAGGTATGAAGTCAGAACCAACTTCTACAAGAGTTGTAGTTTTCATTTTCTTCATTGCAAGCATAATGTCAAGACCAAATTTTCATGGCAAATTTGGTGGAATGTTTCTGGTTTCAACTTTAAGTATTCAATCATGAAGGTTTCTGCAAACTTAATTGGTGAAGAGTCATGGAATAACTCTCACCTTCTAAGTGGTTAGTGTGCCTCATGGTGGAGGACCATTTCTCTGTATGTAACCCAGAGGCCCAATTGGCCTTTAATGGAAACCAAAAGGAAAAGAATTCTCTATTCTAGATAGCAAGTTAACATCTTTATCGCTTTGACTATTACTAGCATATTGCTGCTTGTTGATGCATTTTTGCACCCCTTTATGTGTCCTATGTGATTAGTTGGCAGGAAGTGACACAAACAAGACTGCCATTGTTGAGAAGCAGGGTATGGATAGGCTAATCAAACTCTCTGCAAGATTTTCTGATGATCCTTCTGTCTTACAAGAGGTAAAGAAGCTGCAACTTGTCTTGTCGCAATGACTGCATAGTTATGGTACCTGTAATCAATTTATAGTCCTTAAAATGGTGACTTCCAGTTCATATAAAGTCTGATTGGATGTTAGTTGTGCCTTCCTAAAATCTTTCTGCATTAGTCGCATCCCATGTTTTCTAATGCATGTTAGGCCTGGTCTTATTCAACAAGCTAATTACGTACCAGTAATCACATGGTTCAAACAACACTGCTGTGTCAAAATGTTTTTCTTTTAACAGCAGAATACCTATGACTGCTTCATCCTTTTAAACATAATGCTTGGAAAAGTTGTACCCAAAACATTCATTAAAAAAAAATGTACCCAAAAATATTTAGGATTTGATGCTTATGATATCCTATCAACTGTGTTCGCTGGTCTGATTAAACATTCATTTTTGTTGCATACATGCAATTGAAGTGCTTGTTTTATTAACTAGCAATGTTCATCATGGTACAGGTAATGTCTATTATTACTGTACTTTCCTTGAGATCACCAGAAAATGCAACTCGTGCCGTTGAAGCTGGGGCTGGGGACCTCGCTATCCAAGCCATGGAGAAGTTCCCGGCGGCACAACAAATGCAAAAAAACTCCTGTCTCATGATCCGGAATCTTGTAGCTAGGAGCCCAGAAAACAGGCAAGTATTTCTAATTATTTTATATTTTTTCCGTTCCTTTCCTTGGTCTTGATGGAGCTCTACATTCTATTAGAACTAGTGGATTTTGACTTTGATGAAAGCTTAATTTGTAAAACTAAACTTTTCATTGGACAGAACTCTTCTGCTTGGTAATGGTGTTGAGAAATACATAAGGAAAGCCAAGCAAAGCCACCAAAGTTGTAAAGACGCTGCAACTGATGCACTGAGGGATCTGGGGCTTGATGACTACAACTTATAATCCATGGTTTAAAACACTGATGTTCCTCCCATAGCCTCAATATTATTTGGCCATCAATTTTGTTAACCCTTTTGTCTTTGTTGTTTATGAGTGGCTGTTATGATGTGTATCCTAAAGACCTCTGAGTTAGAGCATTCACCTCCGGTGCTATCTATTTTGAATTTCACTGTAACATTAAATGAGTCTTTTAATGCAACATGATTGAGATTTTTTATATTTTGCTACAGTAGCATTTAAAAGTAAATGTCCACGGTAGAATGTTGTAAATTCTTTTTATTCTCTCATTGTCTCTTTCTCTGACCGAACTCTCTCCCTCTGTCCTTTTTATTCTCTCTCAATGTGGTGGTGGTTGTCTCAACAATTGGATTGCGGTGGGTTGTGATTGTGGTTGTGGTTGTGGTTGCGGTTATAGATTGGTGACCACAAACGGAGTATTCCCTGATTTCCCCTACCTTAGTCAAGATTGTGAGTGGTGGTGGTTCTGGGATTGCTGCGGGTCATAGGTTGTTGGCTCTACTAGAGTGAATTTTAAGTCTTAAGTTGCAGTGGTTGGCGGGTTTGAGTGACAATGCTGGGTTTGTGATTGATTGTTGCTTGGCAGTGCAGGGTTGTGTTATTGAGTGATGCTGGGTTTGTTGGTGGGACACAGCGGTGGCACCACATTGTGTTCTAAGGGATTTTTTTTTTTTTTTTTTTTTTTACATATACTTTTTAAGTTTTTTTTTTTTTTTTTTTTTTTTTTGCCATTCTAAAATAAAATTTTGAACCCTGAAAGAAGCCTAATAATAAATCAATTTAACACCAGACTTTGTCCTGGCCTTTTTAAACAGAAAGAAAAAATCTAATAACAAACCAATTTGATCTAAAATTTGATAATTAAAAAAAAAAAAAAAAAAAGCAAGTCCAACAATAAAAATTAGTAATTTGCTAATATTAAATCTCAAAAAAAGAAGTTTTTTTTTTAAAGATAATTATAACATGCTACTAATCCCATAACTCAAATTTTTTTCTCACTAGATCTGCAAGCACTTTGTACATAGAAATATGTCAATTTAGCTACAAAACCTTTGGCTCAAAAAAAAAAAATTAAGTAGACAGTAAAATGTAAACACTAAAAGTCAGAAAAAGAAGAATAGTACACGGTAAAATGTGAGATAGTGAAAGTGGGGCATGGGACATTGAAGAGTGAAGACAATTTTTTTATTTTATTTTAATGATTGTATTATTGTGATGAGTTCTTAATAGAATAATGCAAAAGGCACAACAAGGATTCTTCTTAATGGATTACAAAGACCAATAAGTTGTATTGAGTTGAACTTTTCAATAAAAGAATTGAAAAGACTAAAGACAAAAACTAATAAATAATAAATTAAAACATTCTAAACAATAATAATTAAAGTTCACTTAACAACAATAACTAATAACTTTATCATAGTATAAGACAATAGATGATTTCCAAGATTTAATTTTAGCAACGCTAATCTTCATTATACTAAGAAAGAATATATCCAATGAACTTTATCCTTTATAATCTTGTTGTACTAAGGATAAATTTTTTATAAGGAAATCATGTTTACCATAAGATTCATTATTTGAAAGAACTTATGTTGGCTTGAAAAATCTTCCTTCAAATCATGAGTTACGAAAGATCTTGTCTTATCGTCCTAATGATCAAGATGAAATATTATTTACAAAGAAATCCTTGTCAACCTCTTCAAAACGAAATTGAATGAGCCTCTAAAGAATATTTTATGAACCTCTAATGAATATCAAGTTTCGTTATTGGTTAACTGAGTCTATTGAAACAGAAGGATTATTTTAATATGATGTATCCAAAATAAAAGATAGGATGTGAGGAGTATTATAAAACTAGTAATATAAAATTGATAAAATTGACTTTTTAATGAGTTAAAATACTTTTTACAAGCTTTATGGAATATTTCGTAAACACCTCATAGAATGAGACCTTTAGTTTTTTCCCATAATTTTGCTATGTTCTTCCGGCATGTCTTACGTGTAAAACAAAATGCATTTACCCATTGAAATTGTGAAGGATTCAAATACTCCAAAAGCTCTTCCAGGCTGCAATGACTTTTGGAATGGTAATACTAAACTTTTTTTTGTCTTTTTGAGAATCCAGGTAGTACTAAACTTTGGGTTTTGTTATCTTGGTACACTAATGATACAAATTAAAGAGTATTTAATACTTCATTAAATAAAATTTTCTATATTCCAAAAACAGAGTTAAATTGTAACAACTAGAAGAAAAGCATATATATATATATTTAGAATTTTTATGTGCAAACCAAAAAAATTAACTAATGCCTTAATTTTTTTACTTTGAAAAGTATAAGTTGCAATTCGTAATTGCAAATTTGAAATTCATCAAGAGTCTTATAATTCAGTAGCATGACTTAATTTTCTTTGTAAGAATCAAGATTCAAATATCTCATTCCCTACTTGGAACAAATAACAATTGAATTATCAAAATAAACAATATTTATAAAATCTCTTAACAATACATTTTGTTAACAATATACTATATTTATGAATCATCTTTTTGCTTACCATGTTCCCAAAATACTTGGCCTTTAGTGCATCATACTGCCAGCCAACGAATCCAACCCCCAAAACACATTTGAAGTGTCTTTTTCTTCTTTTTTTCAGATTGGGAATTTAGCATTAATAAGTTCGAGCAGAACATCATAGATTTGATGGAACGAAGAGAAAAGCAGCAGCAGCAAAAACACATTAAACAAAAGGAGAGGAACCAAATGTCCAAAAAACCAATGATAAATATGTTTGCATGAAAAGTTGATATGGCAAACAGAACCACCCAAAAAAGCATCTCAAGTCAAGCCTGTAAACTTTGTCCAATGTTTTATGCATACAAAACTCTTCAGGTTAAATTTTCATTTAGTGAACAATTCATCAGTGCAGGCCTGTTCTATAATATGGCTGCACTACTGACAAGAAAAATCTATGAATTGGTTCAGTCCTCAATTTTGTACAATTGTATTGGTGTGAGAGATTTGGTTATTTTCATTGGCTCCCTGGAAAAACCTGAAAAGAAAGGATCAAGTTCATTAGGAAGAAGTACAAAGACATACAAGTAGCAACTAAAGGCGGGCCAGCTAAATGTGAAATTAAAAAATAACACGAAAAAATGAAGCTTTTATCTATTCAATTGCATGCAGCCTATGTCACAAAAATCCTTGTTGCCAGTCATAACATCAAATAATAAAAGAATAATTCTAGTAATCTTTTAACATACCAATTGAATGCCAATCTGCTATTGAAACATCTTGCCGTATGCCTTCCTCTCCAGATCGCGTCTATCAGAAATCTGCAGCAGTTATTTAACATTCAGAATCTCATTCCAATGATTCATCAGAGGAAAAAAAAAAAAAAAAAAACCCACTAAAAAGAGTTATTCCTCGTCCAAACATATAGCTTATAGCTTGCTTTAATGTACTAACCTTCTTCTTAGCAGCAGCAAACTCTTTCTTTATTCCAGCTGAGAAAAACAACAATTACATATAGGCTTTCAGAAGAAAACATATGTAATTTTACTATCTATTTATCTTAAATATTGAACAAATAGTAAATATTCACAAAATCCAAACATAATACCCCCTTTCACAAATCACAAACAATCAAAAAAATATGTGTTGATTTATAAAGCACTTTGTTTGGAGAGATTTTAGGGAGGATGGAAAATTGAGGGGAGAAAAGTGGAGAGTAAAGTTTCTAATGGGTGTTTGGTTGGAAGGGGGAGAGGAAAAAAAAATGGTGGGGTTTAAGTGTTTTCTCTCCAGATCTACCAAAATGTTTTCTTCCCAAAATGGAGAGAAAACTTAGAAGAGAAAACTCAGTGTATTAAAAAGACTGGTGCACATAGGTTTTCGTTTCTCAGACAGTTTGGCTTTTTTTTTTTTCCTTTTTCCTCCTCTGATTTTTATCCCAATCCGTTATACAGTCATTCTACTGCTATCTATTTTTTCTTTTTTTTTGGTTATCAAAAAATATCTTCTTTTTTGTTAAATTTTGCAATTTTTTTCCTTTTCTTCTTTTTATTTTTGGCCTTTTCCTGTACTTCTCTTTATTTTTTTAGTACTCATCTTCCTTTAGCTTGTTCTCTTTTAAAAGAAATTTGAATTGTTCATACGCAATTTTTTAAATAAAAAATGTGTTACTTTTTTATTTTATTTAATGGGGACATAATTGTAAATTTATACTTACTTCATTTTCCATCCTCTCATTTTTCCTCTCAACTAAACAAAAGAGTTTTTCATTTTTCCACTTTTCCATCCCTCCAGCCAAAAACACATAAGGGAAAATTAAATATTTTCTATCCTTCCACTTTTCCATTCTCCTATAATTTTCTATCCTCTCATTTTTCTACCCCTCCAACCAAAACAGACCCTAACATTTTTGTTTGGTTAAAAAAAAAAAGTGAAATAATAGAAAATGTAGTTTATATAAATTGAGTCTTATGCCCTTGTTACATAATAGGTAATAAATAAATTTATTTATACTTATTAAATAATATAAAAATTAATACATCACACATATAAATTTTTTTTTTCTTTGTTATTATATAAAATATAATCTTTTCATCAAAAAATATATAATATAATCTAATATATATACTATATTATAATATATATATGTATATATAGTACTATTCAATGCAAGTAGTGGGCAACGCAAGTACTATTCAACTAAAATCTGTGAAGAGTCCGGAATGAAGAGGCCAAAGAATGAAGATTGATGAGAGTTATTGGGTTAAGTGGAGGTAGGTGAAAGCAAAAAAGGTTGGAGTAGATTTGTATTTTACACACAACAAGCATTTTCATCCCTCTTTTCTCTCCATTTCGGAGAGAAAAGTTTTGTGTGGGCCTGGGTAGAAAATGCCCGGGCCTCACCTAAAAGTTTTCTTTTACCTCTTCCCAACCAAACAATACACAAACACATTTTCTCTCCAAAGTTTTCCATCCACCCTATTTCACCTCCAAACAAACACTCCCTTAACTAAATATCTAGAGACAAACTTCTAAAAGTAGTAGTCATCAGGTAATAAGATTACAATGACCAACAAAAAAAAAAAAAAGTATGATGAATTCTGAAATATCACTGACCATCATTTGGTTCCAAATCCAATGCCTTCTTGAAGCTTTCAACAGCAGCATCAATGTCATTAAGTGCCATATATGCCTGATAGATCAGGAGGACAATTCAATTAGTTAGAAGAATAAAAAGATGCAACATATTTGTGAAGAGATATCATCCAGGAAGAACGGAGGGTAAAAAATGAAATTAGAGAAAACTTAGGCAATCCTAAAAAAATTGTGGCCAGCCAAGCAGACAGAAGATATCTGAAATCAAGTACTTCTACTTCTAAAATGATGCATTGTTTAGGCATTTCAAATGCTTACAGACATAAATGATAAAAAGACACATTTAAGAACAAATTTTTTAAACTCATGAACAAAAATAAAACTTTCAAATGAGGAAACAAGGCAGAAAAGGAAGGTGCTAAGCTTAAGATTTACAGAGGTAAAAGCATAGAATAAGCATCTGAACAGACATACATGACAGGCTCAGACCAAATATAATTAAAAGTTCCCATCCTTTTAATGATGTAAGTCCTTACACTGAAGGAAAATACCAACCTGACCCTGGCGGAACAAAGCTTTCACATTGTTATCTCCATCACGCATTGCAAATTCTGTGTCTAGCAATGCTCCTTTCAGATCCCCTAACTTCAACTTACAAGCCTAGAGCAACACACAGCATCAACTGGTAAGTAGACAAAAGCAGCTTTGAAATTGAAAACAAAGAGGAAGAATTATATAATATAGGGACTTTAACAGAGGAAGGATTACAGGAAATATACTAACAAATATTTCCACTGCTCATTTTGGGTCTACTTTTCATTTCAATTTACAGTCAGTAGCTCAATCATCTGTAAAAACAATCAAATGGTAAAAGGAATGACTTACGGAGCTGTTAGTGAAGACTTGGGACTTTGCCTTTCTCAAACATGAACTCTTCTCTGCAGTCCCAAGAAATAAAGCATAAAATTAGAACAGAGGCATGAGAAATTGCTAACATTTTCACAACATCATCAAGGCACAAATAAACAATTTGACAAAAGTTATAGCTCACCTTCATCAATCCCTTCTTTCTCCCAGCACACATCCAGATAGCGTAAAGCCTTCCGATACTTTTTAAGAGCCATCTTATAGTCTTGTTTCTGTACATGGGAATTATTAATGTGTTGTAAATACTGAAAAGATTTTAAACACCCCCTTAAAAAAAAAAAAAAAAAAAGTAAAAGAAATGAATCCACTGAACACCACAAATAAAAACTTCTTTCACCAAATTTCTTTCCCACCCTAAGGATTTAAATTTCAACTAAAAATTTCTCTGAAGTGTCAGGTTAAAAAAACATTAACCTGCAATTTTGTTTGATTAGTGAATTACACATGCACCTAGGGTTTCGGGAACATATGACCCTACCCTCCACCCATGGTTGTGGGGGAAGGAAGTGTCATTTGAGCTAGGGGCCTAGGGCTCATTAGCAACGGAAATGCAACCATTATAAACATTACCTTGTAATGTTCATTGCCCAAAGACTTAACAGAATCAACAGCATTCATCCACCAGGAGAGCTCATTAGGACTATCATCAAGGTCAACTGGCCAATCAGGATAAGTATCACCATCTTTGAAAAAATTACATATTCCATCGTTCTCCCCCTCAGGAATTTCTCCACAATCCACAATCACAACATGGGCAGTAGGATAATCTCCATCATCAGCTGTAACATGCTCAATTGATCGCACCACTCCCATTCCTTTAGCTACCTTCCCAAACACAACATGTTTTCCATCCAGATGAGAAGTGCGAGTTGTTGTGATGAAAAACTGAGACCCGTTTGTGTTAGGACCAGAGTTAGCCATAGATAACATTCCTTTCCTTTCATGCTTTAGTTCAAAATTCTCATCTTCAAATTTCAAGCCATAGATAGATTCTCCCCCAGTACCATCACCGGCAGAGATATCTCCACCTTGTATCATAAAGCTTTTAATAACACGATGAAAACGGCTTCCCTGAAATGACAATTTTCATATATTGAAAACCAATTAAGATAAGCATCACTGAGCTCTTCCAAAGACAAATACAACCAGCCACAGAAATATATTAAGCAGTTTGGAAGGAAAGATAATAAGGTCATTTTTCTAGTGAATGTCAACAATAAGAAGCTCTAACTCCCCATATTAACTGATATATTGCCCACACTTCTTAACCAGAAGAAACTAAAGTAGAAAAATGGGGACTCTTTTCTTGATTTTTTTTTTTTTTCCTCATTGGCTAGGCATGATGTTAATTTATGATACCTAATACCTTCCATGACCCAACCCATCTCTCTACAAACTATATGTTTGGAAGTTTATAAAGGAAATGGAAAGATTTGGAATGATAAATTATAAAGTAATGAGTTTTTTTAAGGCATTTAGGAGTATATTAAAGATGGAATGGAAATTTGAAAGAAATATATAATTTCACTACTACAGTTCTTGATATTTCATTGAAAATTTTATGTTTTCAAGGACATCCATAACAAATTCCCCGCAGTTAATGAGGGGAACAAAACATTCCGCCTAATTTTAAATAATCCAAACAACTCCATTCCTTTCCACCGTTCAACAGTCCATCCAAAACACACTGTAAGTCTAGCCCATATTAAATATCACTAGCGCATATTAAGCATGAAACTTATCGAATATCACCAGTGCATATTAAGACCAGGAATGTGAAAAGCTATAGACAACCAGCCTAAAATTCAGTTATTACTTGCCAGGGCCTTATTCAATCGCATCCATTATTTCACAATTTTTACACACAAATTCAAGCTTAGAGCAATCACAGCACATTGCAACAAACAGTCAGTCATTCCTCATATGTTGATAATTGCTTGTGTTATGGAAGGCCAAAACCTGTTTCTCTCAACTATAGTTGGAAAAGGTGAAAAAAATTTCCCACGTACGTACTATAGTTGAAAGGAAGTTCCATTATTTCAAAAATTTACACCTTCCATCCAAAAGTATACAGCCTGTATCCAGTGTCCAAATTCACTGAACATGTGTCCGTGTTCGTATCCCAACGTATTCATTGAAACAAACACAGAATGACATCAGATATTCAGAGTACATTTGTGTATTAAAATTTGTGAGAAATCATCATAAACAGAAGCAGAATCGAATCACATCTTTCTATAAAGAAAAATTCTTGTGCCACATAAAGTGGCACAACATTAGTCACAACTTGCCATGTGATGAGTTGTGGATAGTGAGGTGGTGAACCCATTTCATCCCTCCACCGCCCATAACTCCCCCCACATAGGCAAGTTGTGGCTAATGTTGTGCCACTGTACGTGGCACAAGAATTTCGCTTCTACAGAAGCTAAGGATATTTTTTTTGAGAAGAGAAGCTAAGAATAATGTACTTAAATTATTATCAAGGGCATCAGCGTCTTTTCACGGACAAAAGAAATACTGACTTTTCCATCATTACTATAGAGCACGAAGATGTACAGACACATATACCCTCACAATCAATTGTGAAAGTACCAGCAACCAACCAGAACATCCATCACCATCTTTCTCAATCACACAGGACAACCCTGTCATTTCAGCACTAACCAGAAAGCTCAGTTTAGCCCAAGTGCATGTACCAATTTATCAAAAAGATACATTTACAGATTTACTTCACAAAAGAAAGAAAACCCAAATACATATATCAGATGTATACCAAAAAATAAAACACAGATATATAAACATTCATATGAAACACACACGTATATACCTTTTTTTTTAATATAAAAAACATACATATAGTCACAAATAGCCTTAAATAAATTCACCAGCAAACAAAAACCCATTAAAGCATCAGCTTTTAGTCCATGATCAAGGACACGAAAGTACTACTATTTTCTTCACTTTCGTCCATGATCAAGAATACCCAGTTGGTTATGTACATAAATACACACATACATCATGCACATAGATATATTGTTTGCGTGTTCATAAAAAAAAAAGGATATATTGTTTGTGTGTGAAGAAAGAAGGAGAAAGAAGACCTTGTAATGAAGTGGGACACCAGTGTTAGGACCAATGCCTTTCTCACCAGTGCAGAGAGCTCTGAAGTTCTCAACAGTTTTGGGCACCACATCGTTGTAAAGCTCCACAACTATCCTCCCTTCAAGCTCTCCTCCTATGCTTATGTCCAGAAAACACCTTGGCCTACCCATATCTCTCTCTCTCTCTTAGTGTTTTTTTCCGGACTCTTCTCTGGCATATAGTGGGGAACAAGAGAGAGAGAGAGAGAGAGAGCGTGTTAATGAAACAATGAAAGAACCCCTGGTAAGTGTGGTTGGGTTAGTATTTATAGACTTCTCTGGAATCTGCCAAAATTTCAAACACCTCGGTAGTTCAACAGTTTATTGAAGGAGGCACAGTTGTTGTTGTTTTGTTTACTTTCTGCTGCTGTTGTGTTTTTACTTTTTATCTGACTCGCCAACGTTAGTCCTATACGGTATACGATTTTTTTTTTTTTCCCAGATACCCTTTGTCTCTTCCCACGTTTTCTTTCTACTCCCTGTAATTTTTCAAATTTTGCACTTACTATTTAACTCCCTATATTGTTAGGAAATCTAAATAACACCCTAATCCTTATTTGAATATTAATAATAATAATAATAATAATTGAACAAAGTCCGGCTGACTTTGGTAATAGCTTAAAGTTACAATTTTCATTAAAAAAAAATTAGTATGGCTACATATTTTAAAAATCTAATTATTGGACTGCATATTACTTATACTCTTAATACATTTGTCAAATTTTATATAAATTGAATGTTATTTACTATATGATCCATAAACTTATTTTTTATGCATAATTTTATACTACAAAAACTTACAATTTAAAAAATTGATTGATAATATAACTATTGATCTTTAATTTTTTGAAAATTTTGCAAATATGAAGGATATAAAAAGAAAATGTAATCTAATAGTGGATTTGTCAAAATTCACATCTAATAAAAAGATATTGAGTGAAAAAGTATGTAACCAAATTTTGTCCATAATAATTTAGACATGTAATGAATACTGTAACCTACACAAATATTTTAAAATTTTTTATTTGACAAATTGTGACGTTGCTTGCAATTTTACAAAAGCTCATTATTAACATCATTTTCATTAAACCAATTACAGCATATTAATTCAACAATTATGAAAGATTTTGTATTTTTAAACATATTACCTTCAAATATGGTGAATCAAGCTCCATTTTGAGCTAATTAGGTCGGATCTAGGTTATTCGCAATCCATATTCATTATTAATAATTTGGAAAATTTTGGGTTGAACTAATTTGGAAAGCTCCTTCATCTTTATTCATATTTTTCAATTTTAAATAAATATATCATTTTCTTAATTATTGGATAATATATATGACTTTTTTTTTAGAATATATATATATATATATAAAGAGAATTTAGAAAGTTAGTTACTATCTCTTTCACTGTTAAAAATGCCTCTAATTTAATTTACTTATCATTATTCCATGGGGTTAAAATAGTAACTTGACAAAAAATTAAAAATATTCCTATAAAAGAAAAACGGAAAATTATTGAATACTCCGGTAATACTATAAATGCTTACTCTCCCCTCTCACATGAATTATGGATCCCACCATAAATTTAATTAGTAGGACTTACAATTATGTGAGAGAAAAGAGTACGCATTTATAGTACTCTGAGAATACTCAATAATTACCTAAAAAAAACTACCCCATGTCCCTTACTCCTAAAAATAAAATAAAAAATTCCCGCTAAAAAAGTCCTACCTACTTCCACTAGCCCAAGTTCATATAACTTAAAAGTAAAAAAAAAAAAAAAAAAAAAAAAAAAAAAAAAAAAAAAAAAACTTCCCACAGTTACTATCAAAAGAAAAAAAAAATAATAACATTCCCAAGTTATATCAAATAAACCAAAAAAAAAAACCCACGTCACGTTAAAAAAAAATAAATCTAATCACACGCGCAAAACGCGTGTGATGAAGTTAGTGTGTGTATATTAATTACTTTCTTTTTTTCATTTTTCATAAAAAAAATTTCTAAATTATTAACTAATACCCTAAAGGTACTCGTTAGTATTTTTTTCATTTTCCATAAAAATTTTCTTTAAATAAATTATTAACCAATATCCTAAAAACACTCGTTAGCATTTCTCATATATACACACACATGACTTATTTGATTGTTTTGTTTTATGTGGAAAAACTCTACTTTATATTAACCTTATCCTTTTGTCATAATTATGTTGGGATTGATGTATTTGGTTTTTCTCGTATATAATAGTTACCAATATTTGTTTATTTTGAACAAGTCAACAAAGTTTTCTTTATATTTCATCATAATTAAATAAGTGAAAACTAAGAGGTTGGATCAACTATTTTTTAACGCAATTAGTGCACTTGTTTGAGTAATGGTTTTCATCTTTTGTAGAAAAAAAAAATAAAAAATCATAAAACCAAAAAATTATCTTCTTTTGTCTTTTCTTTTCTTAAATGCACATTGTTATTACTAGGAGTACTATAAATACATATTCCTCCTTCTCATATGAATTATAAATTCTACCATAAATATAATTAGTAAAACCTAATTAAAAAGTAGTAACTGACATTCTAATTAAAATAATTAGCATTCTACTATCGCAATGAATGTTAAAAATAAAATAATAGAATTAATAGAAAATGAATGTAGAATTGGCAAAAAGGTGCAAATGTCTTTTCTAGTCATTATTTCCCTAAAATTGCCTATACACTACCCACCCCTAGTAACTCTCAACCACCACCAAAATCTCAATTTTAAATAATAGAATTAATAGAAAATGAATGTAGAATTGGCAAAAAGGTGCAAATGTCTTTTCTAGTCATTATTTCCCTAAAATTGCCTATACACTACCCACCCCTAGTAACTCTCAACCACCACCAAAATCTCAATTTTTTAGACCACACAACGGTCATGACTCATCCAACCCAACTCAGCTCAACCCAACACAACACATCACCATCATACATGACAAACCATAAAACCCTTAAACTGAGTAAATCCTACTAGCTAGGGCTGTCCACGAGTTGGGCGGTTCGGGTTTGTGCCCAACCCAAAACCAACCCGCTGAAGATCGGGTAGGCAGGTGTCCAACCCGCAACCAACCCGAAAGAGGGTCAAGTTTCATAGGTTGGTTTCCCATCAGGTGAGCATCGGTTTCGGGTGAAGCCGAAACCCGCCAGAAACCATCGAAAAAAGGGAAAAATTAGCGAGGTATCGCCCGACCTGTCCAAGATCTGGTGAGATCTAGCTAGATTTGGTAGATATTTTGTCAAATCCAATGATTTTTCCCCCAAAACATGCCGAGAATCGCTAGATCTAGTGTATCTATGTTAGATCGGATTGTTTTGGTTGTCGAAATTTGCCAAATCATGCTAGAAAACTCATAGGAAAGCTTGAGAATTCGTAGGTATCTTTCTCTCTTCAGGCGGGTCGAGTTTAATGGGTTTTGAAGGAAGGGACCCGAAACCGACCTGCCGGTGTCAGGTTTTGGAGCTAGAGACCCATGTTCGACTGCTGGAGCAATCGAATTGGGTTGCAATGGGTCAGGTACAGGCGGGTTGGGCAAGAGGGCATGTGGGATGGACAACCCTACTACTAGCACGCGCTTTATAATTAACAGCCGTAACTATGCTTCCTTCCTGAGACACCATTGCTTTAAAACTCATCAAACCGAAGAACTAATGACCCACCCTCAAAACATCAACAAAAATTAGGTATTTACTCATTGTTCCTCTTCCCATTCTTCGAATTAGGACCAGTGCAATACCTAGGTGCATTGTATTACACCGGTTGCAATTCACCCTATCATGTCTCAAAAAAAAATTTACTTTTTACATTTTTAAGTTTTACTTTTTACTCTACTTTAATTTTTTTCTTAACTTTTTTAATTAATGGTTGAGATTGAAAGTTGCAACTTTCAATCTCAAGCCTCCATAGGAATTACATCAAGTACAATAACCTAAGTATTGCACTTGATCGCGATCCCTATTCTTCTTCAGCTCACTAGTAAGATTAGGCAATAATCAATAATGACTAGTTTAGGAATTAATGTCGGTGTGGAAAAAGTTCTGCATATTTCGAATGTGAGGTCCACTCTCTTGTGAAAAGGGGATGCATGTTTCCGAATCATGCAATACTTTTCTCGTTGGTGTGGGCTATATTTGTCTGTTTGCTAACTGTCATTTCTGTTAACTCTAAAGTCTAAACTTTTGAACTTCTTGTTAACTCTAACATTGAATTAGATGGTAGGATACTAGCTTTAGCTGTCACAATTACTCTAATATTAGGGTGGCAATAATGACTGATCCCCAACGGACCTTTTCGTTTTCTTGGTTCCTGATGGAACTCAAAATCTCCTACGAACACAAAAGATTCCTCATATATAATATAATGCGTCAACTGTGGCTCATTGATTGTAAATTGTTATCTTCAAAAAATGACGCATATATCATATTATATGATTTCGTTTTTTTTTTTTAATTTATTTTCTAAGTCAATTTTATAATTTTCACTCTCAGCTAAAATTTGTGTAACTTTTAAACTCTTTTTAAAAAAAATGAAAAATGTTAATGAATGTCTTAAAATCGTTGATTAAGAAAAAAATTTTAAAATTAAAAAAAAAAACTAAAAAATAAAAGTTACTGATTTTTCTGATAACTTTTTATATTTTTTATAAAAACAATATCAAAACTTTTCTATAACATTTCGTCAATGAATATCCTAAAATAAGAAACAGAAAATAAAAATAGCGATTTTGTTTTTTTTGGCGGTGAGGGTAGGAACACCATAATAGCATTCCATTGAGATTGAGAAGTTTTGGGCACATGCAAGGTTCTGCCGGCCTTAGTTTTAATATTTGTTATTTTGATGACAATTAGTCCTAATATTTTCAAAATTTGTGTTTGAGCCCAAAGCTATTTTGATTTTGGTCCTTTAATCTACTTTGAAGTTTATTTTTTTAATCAAATGGCAATAAATATATAGTGCAGATTAATTAAAGGGTTATCTTATCTCTTCGAAGTTCCAACTCTCTCAGCCTTTCTATAATATTATTAGAAACCTCCTCATCGAGAAGACAAAATACATGGGCAAGGAAGCACATGTCGATTATTGCAACAACTGGTGCTTGACATATCGTCGAGACTACCTGTCCTTAAAAGCAAAAACAACTTTATGTTTCATATTAAATGCCCCATATCATTTGTAACTTAACAACCTATAATTGGAACAAACAATGACTTATCATATCAGGCGTGTGTACAATCAATTCCTTGACCTACACACATGCGGTGACCTATCAACGGTATCGTCTTTTGGAAATGACCTACCTTACAGGAAAATGACTCGTCCTATAAGTGAAAACAACTTATTGCATCTTTCAAACCCCCCCACCCCAAAAAAAAAAAAAAAAAAAAAAACTTATTGCATCTTTCGAAAGGGAAAAGAAAATTAAATAATAAGACACCCCACCCTCCAATCAAGGCTTCAGGTGAATGATTGTGTTTTTGAGCAAGAATGGACTCAAAATTTTGATACAAGGAGAGTCGAAGTATAAGTAAAAAAAATGATAAAGTTTCAAATAAGTAGCTATTTAGTATCAACAAAGGAAAATATTCAAAAATTTTGTTTCGTATATACAATAATGCAACCATCATTAAATAAAGACAAAAACACAAAATTTCATTATTTTTTACTACATTAGAGTATTTGCATCAGTTTATGTAAAAATTTATATTTATTTTAACATAATAACCTACTTTTTTTATTTTATATACTCATTATTATTTATTTTATACTATATTTCATCATAATACTTTTTCTTTATCAATTTTTTATTATTATCTCAAATCACCTCTCTCTTTCTCAACCAAAAACCATTGTCCCCAATCTTAATAATTTTAAAACATTCATTTGCATAGCAACAATAATTGTGTAAATTTTCCCAATCAACCCAAAATACATCCACATTAGTCTATGTATCATTGTACAAAAATACATTTGTGCTATGATAATTGTGTAAATTTGCAAAAATACATTTGGACTACAGTAATTATGTAAATTTGCAGAGTTACTATAACACATGTATTTTTGTACAATGATACATAGACTGATGTCAGTGTATTTTGGGGTTAATTAGACAAATTTGGTGTCTTATGTTATTTTACAACTAATGCAAATTCTATTACAATAAAATCAATTTAAAATTGTAGGATAGGGGTCCAAATTTTTTGAAAATGGGGGGCTCAAATATAAAATTGTAACAAAAACACCTATATATATATATATATATATATGTATGTATGTATGTATGTGTGTGTGTATATATATAAATTTTTTAAGAACTAGGGGGCAGGTCTCGTGGGCCCCCACTTAGTCCTCGTTTTTAGATATCAATTAATTTTTTGTATAAAAAAAAATTCAAATCTTAATATCTTATTCATTGAGAATATATATACTCGTAAATATGACATTCATAAATAAATTAAGCTTTTACAAAACTTGAACGAGCCTTAGAGTTATCAAACTCTAATAAAAAGAGTACATTAGAAGGTGGATTTTCAAATAATATGAAATCTAAAATTATGGAACATCTTCTCTTCACTAAGGCATCAACATACTTTTATTGGTTTCTCGATAGCAATGTATCATTTCGCAACTATTGAAAACTTGGGCTAAACTGTTGCGGTCATTCACAGTAGTGTGAATGGGAATATTAGGACACGACTTATTATTATTTAAAGTCAGTACAAATTCCATGGCATCCAATTCCACAATTATATTTTGGATTTGGGCTCCCTAGCTAGCAACAATAAGGTCATTTCTAACCATCTAAGCTTCTAAGCTTCAGCCATTACACTTGAAGCATGCCCAATTGTTTTAGAAAGTCCCTTCACCCAATTACCCTCCTCATTACAAATAACATTTACCCTACGGCCCTACCAACCTGACTTGTGTTCCCCTCGGTGGAATCATCGGTATTTAGCTTGAACCAACCCATCAAAAGTTTAGAGTGTATTTGTTTGGAGATAAAATATAATGGATTGAAAAACTTTGGAAAGAAAATATAAGATAAAATGAGATTGTGTGTTGTTTGGTTGGGAGGGAGGGGTAAGAAAACTTTTAAGTGGGGCCCATACATTTTCTACCCAGGGCCACAAAAAACTTTTCTCTCTGAAATGGAGAGAAAAGATAGATGAAAATGTTGAGGAATATGGAAAAACAAAAACACCTGAGAGACTTTTCGCTCTCACCTAGCCCCTACCTAATTCTCACTTTCCCATCTCCTAATCATCAATCCTCTTACTTCATTCTCTTCATAGCTACCGTAAGAACTCAACTTCTCTTCCCTTTTTTTTTTCCTTGTCCTCTTTCTATTATTTTGTTATTAATCTATTGTTTGCTGGTTGATTTTTTGTTTTTATTGTCTTCTCCAGTCCAGGTTCAAGTATGAGTTCATATGACATTTTTTTTTTTTTTTTTGTCATCATTCTTTCCTCTGTTTTCTTATTATTTTCCTTTTGTTTTCTTATTATAACCTTGTTATAAAATCTTAAGGTTATAAAATCTTTTGCCTAGTTAAATTTATATGAATATTATTGTAATTTTTATACTATAATAATAAAGAAAAATAATATAAATTTATATGTATGACGTGATAAATTTTATATTATTAAATAAGTACAAATAAATATATTTTTTTACATATTATGTAACAAGGGTATAATAGTTAATTTATACAAATTACATTTTTTGTTCTCCCACTTTTCTCTTTAACTAAATAAAAAAGTTTTCCGCCCTTTCACTTTTCTACCCCTTCAACTAAATACACATGAGGAAAAACTAAGGTCCCATTTGATATAATAGTTTAACAGGATGTTTTCAATTTTTAAATAACATTACACACATTTCTATACATTTTTTCACTCACATTTGTCTTTGCTGCTTGTTCTGTTGTAATGCTTTTTGGGCTCTTTTTTAATGAATGAAGTTACTCTGTTTCATAAAAAAAAAAAAAAAAAAAAACCAAAACAAAACAAAAAAAAAAACAAAAAAGCAAGCTTGAATAGAGGGAAAATAAGTACAAGCTTCCATAGCCTTACTTTTTTTTTTTTTTTTTGAGAAACATCCATAGCCTTACTTAAACATAGAGACTGTAGAGTTGGAATCTTGGGGAAACACAATTGCCCATAGGATAAGAGGAAGACATATGGATTACAAAACAATTTCCATTTATTTTTAGCCATGAATGAAAAGGGTTATCCCAAGAGAAAAAAAATTCCCCCAGGGATATCAATGTTACTCCAAAATTACAAATACGTGAAAAACATAGAGCTAATAAAGAGACCAACTTGTGTAAAAAAATGAAAACATAGGGTACAAAATTAAAAATACATGAAAAGAGAGGCACCTCTATATAAAATGTTAAGGAAGTACGAATATGTGTACAAAATAAATCTGGCACAGTGTCTGTTAGTTTTCACTGCGGTTGGTAAAGCAAAGCCCGAGGGTCTTGTCTGTCTTGTCTTGAATTTCTCGTCCGATTTACGACATGGGTGGAACGTACATTTTGGTTACGTCAATGAGAGAGATATCCCTGGGGACCTTGTCTGCACAAAGTGGAAAACCAACCAAGTCCTTAACCAAGAAATTCAAAATGTGTGGGGGCAGAGCTAAAAAGCTATAACTCACACACAACAAAATTAGTTTGGAAGTTTCCCTAAAGTCCGAATTGCCTCTATGGTCCTCTTAAAAAAAAAAAAAAAAAGCCTCTATTGTAAAACAGTCTATTTCTTTTTTCAGTACACAGGTTTGAAGTTTGTGGAGCACTCATCTACTTTGCATAATGCATTTATTCATGAAAATTCATTGTAGCGTGTTTGTCAGAAATACAGTCAAAAATACATTTTTGAATTCTATATTATGGTCATGCTCCAATTCGGTCTTCAAGTTTTTATAATTTTATTTTGGTATTTAGATTTTTAAATTTACTATCATTTTAGTCCCCACTGTCACCTTACTTTAAGAAAACAATTTTAAGCTAGAAGTCCATTATTATGTATATAAGTGATTGAAATTTATTTAGTATTCCTTAACCTATGTCTTTATGACACTAGTTTTGGTCACCAAATTTAAATCATAACAAATGGCCATTTAGTTAGTAAAAGTAGTTTATGGGGTCATTCATGTAAGTAGTTTAGGATTAGAGGTGTACAGCCAACTCGCCAATCCACTAAAATTGACTTGATCTAATCTTGAGTTGGGTTGGTTTTTAGGGTTGGTCTATTGGATTGGATTGTTATTTTTTTTTAAATTATATATTCTTTTGTTTATCAACTAGGTTAGGAAAGCACTTATGACATCCTACTAACTTTAAAGAACTAATCAAATAGTTTGTGTTGGTTTAGTGCTATGCTCGGGCTTATTAGGTTATAATTTGTATTTATTTATATTGATATTATTCTAATGCTTAAAAAAAAATGTTCAACTCATGAGTCTAACCCAATCAAATCTAGGAAAGTTAGGGTGAGTTAGATATTTTTTTTTTTTAACTCAACTATAATGGGTTGAATTGAAGAAACTTCTCAATCCAATCCCTGCACACCCCAAATTATGTTTGAAAGATCATAAACTTTGTAAAAGTAGTTTACAACCATAAATCTTCAAACGAGAAGGCTGAGGAAAATGTTTGAAAAGAAAATTGTGTAAAGACCATCTAAGTAACAAAACAATTACACGTACAGTAGCGTGGGTACACTGACTGGCCTATGCCAAAAAGAAGAACAAGAAAGATACATGGTACGATTCTACATAATTTTGGGCCCCACCATCACAGCTTCACTTAATGATGGGGCCCAGCCCAATGTGACTGGATAGAGTATCTTTATATAACATGTCTATGACACTTAATAAATAGTATACTTCTCCTCAGCCTTCTGTTTCATTGCCAAACGGGCCCAATTTAATAGTACACAAAAAAATGACCACTTGACAAAATAGATAATGCTTAAAATGCTTAATTTTCAAGGAAAGTTAGCAACTTGCAACCATTAAAAAACAATCAATGTGGGATGTAAATTGAGTCCACGCAGAGATGACTTTTGCACAGCTACATTATAAAGCAAGGAAGTGGGACAATAAAGAAAAAGAAGAAGACAGAATATATGGTATAAAATAAGTTATTCTACTACATAAACTGTCCAAAAGTTTGATTATAATTCTTTGTCCTATTACTACAATATGTATATCTCTATGATTAGCGAATGCCAAGCTTGGAAAATGCCAATGTAGTTATTGTTTGACAAATCCGGTTAAAAATTAGTGCCAAAGATTAGGTGTTTGTGTCACTAGAATGCAGCACTAAGATTATGATTGGTTAGGTGCTGATTTCTTTGTACTACTTAAGATACCCCTATTAGATTTGCACAGATGTGTTCAGTGTGCTTAGAATTCTAGAAAAGCTACTTAAAACTAGATGAGATTAATGTTTCAGCTTATTTGAGTTTTTTTATTTTATTATTTTTTTAATACTATTTATGAGTCTTATAAGACAGCAAGTGGGGAGGAGAAAATACAACGGCAATTTGTAGAACTTTTCCAACCTTTGTAGTCGAGCACTGAAACAATAATAAGGGTTACACGTTCCTCAAGAGAATGTCGAGGAGCAAAATTTCATACTTCAGTCCATATTCTTGTCATTCCACCCACTCACTGTAATGTTTAGTCATTGCAATCCTCACTCAGGCCTAGTTCTTAAACTCATTCTCTACAAATTCATTGTATTGGGCTAATTGGGTTTGAGTCCACTCGTCCAGCAGAAAAAGTGCTCAGATCCAGTCCCTACATATACTATTTATACTATTCATAGGTTCTTTTGTACAATTTAGCTAGCTTTTAACTCTTTTTTTTTTCAGCACTTTCAACAAAAAAAAATTTTAATTTCAGCTAACTAAACTATATTCTCAGTCAGACCTTTAATTAGAAAAATTGTACATATTCTTGAATGAATTTACTTTTCAGTGGATATGGGCTACTGGCTAGCCAAAAAACTTGCGGAATCCCATGCGGCCGAACAGGTTCAAACCCAAGAGGAATAGGTACCAACCGGCCTGGCCTTGTTCTCAGTTGTGGGCCTGCTTTGGAATCCAATGTGGGCTTATCGGAGCACTAGCAGGCCCAAAAAAAGTTATATTTTATAACCTCAAAAGTTTCTTTAGTTATTATTAAACTCACTTTACAATATACCCAACATTCTAGTTTTTATATTTATACCATCTTGTTTAAATATTCATTCTTTTTTCTTTCTTTATTTATACCATCTCATTTAAATATTCTTTTTATTCTTTCTTTATTATTTGTTTCCAACGGTCATATTTTCAAATAAGTAACGGTCATATTTTTTAAAACTCGACCCGACTTTTTTTAATGGATTTTTTTTTTAATCAAACAATCATATTTTTGGAAATCCATATTTCTATGAGAATTATTTGTTTGGGAAAAAATGTGTTTAAATTCATTTACGCAAAACACGCTATATATTGAACCTGTCAAAATCCATTTACATAAAACATACACTATATAATAAACCTGTCAAATTCCATTTACACCCTATATAATGTACTTGCCTATCAAAATTCATTTATGCAAAACACACTGTATAATGAACTTGTCAAAATCCATTTACATGAAACATACACTATATAATGAACTTGTCAAATTCTATTTACACACTACATAATATACCCGTCAAAATTCATTTACGCAAAACACATTATATAATGAACTTGTCAAATTTCCCATATACAAAACACAAACTATGAACCTATCAACCTGCCAAGAAGTAATTTCAATTGAACATTACTACCAATGTAGTCTATAGAATACTCACATACATATTATATCAAATTACAATAAAAAGTCACATACATAATGTCATACATTCAAGTTCCTACAATAAATGGTCAATGATGTCGGATTGGAGTTGAGAATGAATTTCTTAGTCTCAAATGTGTTGATAATTTTGGATGAATGCAGTAAATTCATTTGTTTGCTCACGTGACACTTGTATTTGAGGAGTTTCATCGAGTTGTTCATAATCGAAGTCAACTACTTCATTTTCATCTCGCTCATCTTCAATGATCATGTTATGGAGAATTATGCACGCTTTCATTATGTCTTGGAGTGTTCAGGGAAGAAAAATCTTGCAGGTCCACATACAATTGCGAATCTTGCTTAAAGCACTCCAAATGCATGCTCTACATCCTTCCTATACGCCTCTTGGACTTTTGCAAATAATTTTTTTTTTCCTCCTTGTGGAGTTGAAATTGTTTTCACAAATGTTGACCACTTTGGATATATGCGATCGGCAAGATAGTATCCCATTGTGTAGTCATTGACATTGATTAAGTAATTAACTGCTGAAGCACATCCTTCTACTAGCTCATAAAATATATTAGACATTTGTAACACATTAATGTCATTATTTAACCTAGGTAACTCAAAAAATGCATGCCATATCCAAAGATCATATAATGCCACTGTTTCCAAAATAATGGTTGGTTCACGAATTTGACCACTAAACTAACCTTTATATGCAATTGGACAATTTTTCCATTTCCAATGCACGCAATCAATGCTTCCTAGCATCCCCGGAAATCCACAACTTTCATCATGAGCCAACAATCTAGCAATGTTTTCATTGTTTAAGGACCTCAAGTATTCTTTAGAGAAAATATCAACCACTACTGCAACAATATTTTTCAAACTCTCCATTGCAGTGGTTTCTCCAATCCGCACATTCATCCATAAAATCAGTCATTACCCCATATGCAAGCATCCTAATTGCAACGGTCATATTTTGAAGTGAAGATAAACCAAGCCTTTGGGCATTATCTCTTTTTTGGATAAAGTAAGTTTCATAAACTTCTATCTTAGATTGAATACGGAGAAAAAGAGAACGACTCATCCTAAATCTCCTCCGAAATATTTTAGAAGGATATACTGGAGATTCAACAAAGTAATCAAAATAAAGTCTTTCATTACCTGCATGATTACGTCTAATATATCGACGATGTTTACATTGTGATGTTGAACTCTTAAGACGTCTATTCATTATCTCATCCTCATTTGAGTCATCAGAAAACAATTTCCTAAACAAAGAGCGATCCATGGACACAACCTTCAAGACAACATTGTTAAAAAATTATCAATATAAATGAAAGGAAGATAAGCAAAACAAGTTCTATAATATTCATTTGGGGGCACTGAAACTACTTAGTTTATGAAATATAATATAACTACAAAACTCCTAAAAGCATTTACCAAAACAAGGTAGGCACAAGACATAAGTATAAGATTGAACATAGACTTAAGTATAGAAGATATGACATCAATCATAGAAAATACATAAACATTTCATATAACAAAAAAAATGTTGTGATTACATAAGTGGCATAATAGAAAATACCAAGAAATCACATAAGAGTCCAGACCTTTTTGGTACATAACAAAATACCAAAAAAAAAAAAAAAATTAGTACCAAAAATTAAGTTGGAATGAGACATCATATACATGTGTCAAAACATAGGCATAAAATAAGCTAGTACAAAAAATTAGGTTGGAACAAAAACTTCATCAATATGTGCCAAACCTAGGCCTAAATAAGCTAGTACAAAAAACAATCACAAGACGTCACCTACATGTCAAACCCAACTATTTACCACTAGTTAGTCTTGCAATGATTTCCTCTTGGCATTTTTCAGAAAAAGTTCTTAGAATTTCGGTCATGCCACTTGTATCCATCATCATTATTTTTTGGTCCCCCTTTTCCATTTCAATACAAAGCATTTCCTTTTCAATCCCAATTCTTTCATCCTCTTTAAGCATTTGATTCCGAAGCTTTTCCTTTTCAAAACTAATTCTTTCTTCATCTACTCGAACCCTTTCCTTTTCAAAACCAATTCTTTGTTCATCTACTCGAACACTTTGATTCGAAGAGCCTCTTTTTCTTGTTCATGTACTTCTTCAATGTAGTGCAATTTCTTTGCCAAATATTCTCCAAAATCTTTATCACCATCCTTTCTCTTTCGATTAGCTTTTTCTGCTTTTCTACAAATCAGTCTCTTAAACTCCGTTATGTTATCACCCCCCCCCCCTCCCCCCTCAACTTCACCTATTAAACTTGAAATTTGAGGTAACCCTTTTGATCTTTCCTTAGGCATACTCCACTTTAGTCAGTTCTTCAACAAAAACCAACAATGTTCAAATTGGAAACATGTATTGTTGGGTGATGTAGCTTTATACAAAGCCTTTTCTTGATCAAGCTAAATTACCAAACAAAAAATAAATAACATAACATAATTAATATTTTCAAACTATTGCTAAAAGTTAATATTTTAACATTGCAATATAATTTATACCTTGTCTTTGTCAATCACACCACTTTGATAGTTTGCCTCAATTTTAGCCATGACCCCACAAAATTTACTTGTCTCCCTATTAATCGTAGACCATCGACTTTTTAGGGAGGAAGAAGAACGCTTTGTTCCATAGGTATTGTGCTGGCAAAAGTATTGCCAAACTTTAGTAGTAAATGTCTCTTGCTATTGCTCATTACCACACATGGGATCCACGCTAGTGTTAAGCCATGCTGAGACAAGGAGGACATCTTCCTCCACAATAAAGTTGCCAGCCCATGTTGCAGTCTTGAGAGTGACAATTTCAAGTTCTGGGGAAGAATCTTGAATACACATTAGTGGATTTTGAGATTTTTTTCAAAAATTGTGCCTCAAAGTTGGAATCGGATTGTAAGATATTAGCATATTGGGATATGTTATATTGTGAATCCATCCCTTTTAAAATAGGTAATGTAAAGAAATTAGTAGCTACACCCAAAATTGAACCCAAAAAATTGACATAAACACCGTGATTACATATCTAGTTAGACCCTATACTATATAACAAACATAAAGTTGATATTATACAAAAACTTTTAATTTTCTTTACATATCCAATGATTTGTCCTAACTGCATGATTAGTATCCTTATAGATCATCAAGGGGATTCCAACTTACACGGGGTGTAGAAACAAGCTTAGGATATTCAAATTACATGGGGCATATGTAAAATCTTTAGCAACAATTTGGTGATGATATATAGATGATATTGAAAAGAGAGGAAGAAGAAAACAACAAATGGAACTACTTAAAATTCATTTGAGACGTATAACAAAAAAATAAAAACAAAGGAGGAAGACAATAACATACCTTTTAGCAAAAGCCCAATCAAGCTATAGTTGAGAAACCACCCCCCGATGACCCAAACGGTTTGAGAAAGAACCCACCAATTCAACACCGATTTAGCACCGATTCAAACAAAAAAATAGCCACCAATTCAAACAGACAAACGTAGCCACAAATTCATCATTTCATCAAACAAACACTAATAACAACCTTCACCGATCTAGCCATTGATTCAAACAAACAACCAACAACAACCATCACCGATCCATCCACCAAGAAACCACAAACCCAGAAACGATGAGGAAGCACGCTCCACCGAGAAACCCAAAAATTCCAAACGAAACCCAAAATTAAACCAACAACCCTTCAATCTTCAGTTTAGGGATAGAGTAATACAATGAAGAGGAAAAAAAACACCAACTTGTTCCATCGTCGATCCAACCATCGAGAAACTACAAACCCAGAAATAAGGAGGAAGCACGCTCCACTGAGAAACCCAAAAATTCCCAAAGAAACCCAAAATTAAACCAACAACCCTTGAATCTTCAGTTTGGGGATAGAGCAATACAGTGAAGAGGGAAAAAAAAAGTCATCAGAAAAGAGAGTGATTGAGCATGGGCAATGGAGCTTCTGTAGTTAGGAGAGAGAGAGGGAGAAGAGTGATTAAGATGAAGAGAATGGGTGAGAAGAGGAGAGTGTAGTCTGTGGGAAAAATTTGCCAAACGGTATGATTATGAAAAAAAATTAGGCAAATGGCATGCGTTTAAAGTTTATTAGTTGGATTGTTTTTTGGAAGTCGAGTATAGCAAAATCGAGTTCCAGCCAAAATCGCCAAAATCAAGTTTAATATACTCAACTTCCTACCAAAAATTACCTCTGAGATGGATAAAAAAGGAAGTCAAGTATAGTAAACTTGATTTTGGCTGGAATTTTGGTTGGAAGTCGATTTTGTTGTACTTGATTTTCAAAAAATAGTCCAACTAACTAATAAACTTTGAAAGCATGCCATCCGCCTAAAATTTTCCCAATATTATACTGTTTGGCAAATTTTGCCATAGTCTGTGACTTTATACCATGTAGAGTGAATGAGGAGAGAGAAGTTCTCATTTTCTATTAAAATAATAAATTATTTTTACAACCAAGTGAGGTTCTATATATAAGAGCATTCTTATCAAGAAGGACATATGCTATAAATGCTAAAATTTAACATACAAAATGCTATAAATACTAAAAAGCATACTCCATCAATAATCTCAGATCTTATTTATTTTGCAATCCAGTTACAGTGAACTGCTATGTCTAGCAGCCCATAGTAGCAAGATTGTAAAAAAAAAATATTTGTTTAATGGTAGTTATTTGAAAATATAAAAAGAAAGAATAAAGAAAACATAAAGAAAGAATAAAAAAAGAATATTTAAATGAAGTGGTAAAATAATAGAAGTTTTGATGTTTGGTGGATTGTAAAGTGGTATGTTAAAATTGATAAAGTAGGATTTTGAAATGGTAAATGCTAAAATATTTAGCATTCTTTGATAAGAATTCTCTAAGAACCCACTATTCACAAGTTGCGAAAATTTTTAAGAACCCATACCCGGATGTTGGACAATTTTTGATGTTTTGGATGTAAAATAGCAATTGGGAGGTGCTTATACCCCTAAATGCTAGTGCTCTCAACCAGCAAATTGCAATCCAAGGTGGTAAATCAAATAAATTTGTTCTTTCTTCCTCCTAGCCCTCAAACAATGAGGATATATGTAATGCCTCTTATATGGGATAATAATCTAAGGTGGTAAATCGATTAAGTTTTTCTTTCTCCTACTCATCCCTTCTTCCAACTTGGGAAATTTTGTGTAATGGGTATAAGTGTATCACCTACTCCCAAATAAAGTGTTAGTCTCACATGGAGGTCCAGTGGGGCCTAACACTAATGTGAGAGATGTTGCACCTAATACCACATTTGGTCCAATAATAATCCATTAAAATAAGAATGGGAAGAGAATCCATTTTACATTGACGATTTTATATTTTTTAGATTGATAGTGCTATGCCATTTAAATGTGTTAAATTTGAACGATGAAATGAATTTTTTTTTGAATAGAGGATCCTCCCAAACCAACTAATGTAAGGCCCAAATTATAATTTCTTAGGGCCCGTTTGGTAATGTTGTTCTAGTAATGTTGATTGTATTTTTTTTGGAATATGCCTGAGTGAAAAAATGTATGGAAATACGTGTAATGTTGTTTAAACACTGAAAACCATTGTTTTAGTTACATACCAAACAACCCCTAAGTTCTAACCAATATAAATCTTCAATCTAAATTACTTCAAAGTGTTAATAGAAGGAGGTGTAAATCTTCTCAATGATCCATACTTTTTGTATTTTGATTTATTTTTTACATTTAGTCTACCAATGTAGGCCACTAGAATTCAAACAAAAACACAAAAAGCATGACAAACACAAAAACATAAAATAAAATTGGTCACAAGGACAAGAATGATACTTAGCACTTGGCTATCACTTTGTTAGTATATGACTAATGATCATTCTCGTTAAAGGGAAAAAAATAATTATTAAAAATTTGGCAAACTTTTTTTTAAAAGTAAATAAGTATAATTTACATATAAATTTTTTTTGTGTGTGTGGAGAAATTAGGGATCTACTTGGTGTAATGTTGTTCTAGTAATGTTATTTAAGTATTGTAAAAATATGTGTGGGTCAAAAAGTATTGTGGAAATATGTGTTATGTTATTTAAACAACACAACTAAATACCCCATAGGTCTTTTTAAGTGTTGAAAATTTTGTTGATAAATAACTAAAACTTAAAAAACAATTTATCTTTTCCTATTATTCTTTCTTCGAAAATTAACCAAAAAATTACCAATTAGAAATTTTGGAAGAATTTTGTTCATGATTAACATTTCAAAGCAGTTTTCTTGTGCTCCTTTGATGTGATGGTTACTACACAAATATAAATATTAAATATTTGTAAAATGTAGAAGGAAGACCTGAGATCAAATCTTTAAGAAAAAACTTTACGCGTAAATACTTAAATTAAGAGAGAATATAATTTCTATAATTTATATTTTGTAAAAGATTTATAATTAAAAAAAAAAAACATTTTGAAGTGGCAGCCGTGTGTAGTCTCTAACAATCCGAGGATTTTGGTTAAAAAAACGTTCGTTTGCTTGTTTGTTTGTGAGGGATTCAATTCGAAACAGGTTTAGGCTAGACAGAGAGTTCGATAATCAAATGTTGAGGCCTCATCTTCAGCCTTAAGCACAAAATCGTTGCCGTCCACTCCAAATAGTGAGCCCAGAGACAAGAACATGTATTTAGTAATTTTTTTTTTTTTTGTTAAAAGATTTGGGTTTCTTTTTATTACCATTGAATTTTTGTGAGTCTTGAAACTCTTTTTATTTTTATTTTTTTTGGTTCCTTTAGAAGCTATTGAATTTGTTTGCATCCATTGCTTAATTTCACTACGTGTTTGGACTTTGGGTATCTCTTTTTGGATTGTTTGTTGCTTTGGCTTTCTTTACATGCTGTTTAGACTTACACATCCTGTTCAGCATTCCCTGCTTGTTGTTTGAGCAAAATTGTAGTTTTTGTTTAGGCTCTATTGCCATTAAGTTATGCCAAGATTTCCCGACTCCAAGTAAAACAACAGAACCAAGAATTAGAGGACAACTCAAGGAGCTTATTGCTATTAAGTTATTTGCTTTTGCTGCCACCATTGTCTCCTACCTTAGTTTGCGAGATTTTAATCCTGACAGGGGACTAGGAGCTTATTGATTCTCTGCCAACATATTTTTTATCCTTGCTTCAATCTAAGACTCATGTGTCCCGAGCATCTTGTGACTTTTTAAATGAGTTTTGAAGAACCACTTGTAGTGTTTTCAACACAACTCTATGAGTAGTTTTAGACAAGTTTTCTGTTAGCTTGTCTTATCTTCTTTAGGCACTGCCAGATGCTAATTTGCTCTCAATTTGTTGGCTTCCTTGCCTATGACTGCGCACTTTTCCTTTGCTCTCTTCTCTAAGCTTCCCAATTTGATTGTTAGACTTTTGAGGAATTTCTCTTGCCTTGCAGCTTGCTTTTTGAGTTCCTCTGCCTTCTTTGTTGTGCTATTGATTTGTTGTTGAGGGAGTTTTGATTGCCATATAGGATGATATGCTTGTTTCTTTGGCTTTTCAAATTATTTATATATTTTTCCTTGTTTTTTTTTTTTTTTTGCTAAATCAGTTGGGAAGACCCAAAGTCATAGCTAGACATGGATCGACCAAGCTTGCGATTTGTCCTACTTTTGGAGTGGGGGGGATTTCGGGAAAAAGCATCAAATGTAATATATAATATTTTCCCCCTAAAAGTTTAATGAATATTTCATACTATGAGTTTTTTTTTTTTAATATATAAACTATTATGAAATGCTATATCACTGAAATTCTACAGTTGTGTTGGATTTGAGAGTATTGAACATTGATGCTTTTATAGGTCAATCTATTGTATTACCTAGAGTGGTTGCCATTTTGTGTTTAAATATTGATACTCTTATTTATCATTCATTTGCTTCTGTTTCTATCATCAAAGTCTTGGAGTACATCGTTGATGGTGTTTGTGCCTTTACTATTGTAGGTTTTTTTTTTTTTTTTGGTAAATTCTAGTTTTATTAAATAAGCTTTCTATGTGTTAAATTACTTTGGATCAGCTAATGAAGTGACGTAGTTTTCATGCTCTTTTCACCTTTCTTGTAAACACCTAATATCCTACTAAAGCTGGTGAACTCTAGCTCAAATGGCACCTTTTCCTTTTGTAAAAGTGAGAAGGTCAAATCGTAGGTTCAAGAACCACCAAGGTCCTTGTGTAATTATCAATGCAAAATTGTTTACTTATTAAAAAAAACAATTCAATCTATCTTTCTGGATTGAGAGTTATTTATGTCACTAAATGTCTATTGTAAATTTATTTTCATTGAGGCCAATCCAATTGCTAAATTTCAGAGGAAAGCTGGAGTTGGTTATATGTTATAACTTGTGAAAGCTCACAAATTTAGGGCTATTAGTTACAAAAGATCACCTGTAAAGCTATATGACTGATAGTATTTCTTCTTTAACTTCCCGGATTTCGCTACTTGACCATAGCATCAACCAATGTATATTGGTTCCTTCCAAATTGCTTCCCTCAGCACCAAATAAACCTTTTTACAGACGTGGGTGTGGTGAGATAAGGATTTAGTAAAAGACCTCTCAAGGGTATGACAATGGAGAGGAAGAGAGTAGAGAAATTTGTAGAGTTTCTTAGATGAAGATTGGGGATAAGACAATCTTGTTTTTCTCTAGGGTTTTCTCTCACAAAATTCTCTCTGGAAACCCTCTCAATTTAGTGGGTATAAAGGTCTATATATAGTGAGGTGAGATAAGAATACAAAGAGACAGTTTTTTGCCAAACAGGGTAAATTGGCAGCTTGGTCTCGCGGTTTGTCCAAGTTGCGAAATCAAGTTGTGACGTAACGGTCTGGCCAGCCTGGGACTTTTGTCCTGTAGTGCGACAGCTGGCGTAACCCTTCAGCTTCCTTGCGTGCATCTCTCGTGCCTGAAGTTGGCGACTTGCAGCCGCGAGCCACCCACAAGTCCTAGCCACGAAGCTCTACTTCTTTGCACATACTTGAGCTTTTCTTCACATCTTTTCACACACTACTCTTACAATAATCCCACCTAAATACAAGGTTACTAAGTGCTTAAATTACAAGCAAATTGGCACGGAATAAAACCAACAAGATGGTTGATAAATTTCAACTTTACAATCTTCCCTTTTGGCTATTCCGTGACAAAACCCTAAAACAAACTCTAAACTTAACACATGAGTTGGGAATGGTTGGAAAACTCACTCACACCTAACTTTAGAATCTGTGAAGCTTTAGAACCATAAGAACAAGTAACTCCTGAAATACAACAACACAATAAGTTCATTGTATATAGAAACTTGTAATGCATATGGAGCAAGCACAATGCGATTATGCACAATGGAATAAAGCAATAAACCATGGCAAGACCAAAACAGGTAATCATTATAGCTAACTAATCACAATACTTATTCACACTTGGAATGAACATCCGGACATTCAAGATAATAAACACAAGGTAAATCGCTTGAATAACCAACACTCAACCAATGCACAGTACATGAAGTATGTGCATCTAGGAAAAATCCTACAAGGGCACAAGAGTGATAGTACTTAGAGGAAAATGCAAGACATTTAGTTGGAAGTACTGATTTAACAAAGCACAAAGGCTGCATAAAGCATGACACAAACCACAAAGGCCTACAAACTATGCATAAGAACAAACCCTTAAAGCTTACAGAAGCTACATGGGTACAAACCAAAAAGAAAAATATGTTGATTAACATCATATTATATATGCTGGGAAAAAAAAAAAAAAAACTACCACCACAGTATTTTGAATTATCAAAGTTTTATATACAGAAAATCAAATGAAAATGAAATGATGAAGAAATCTCCCCCTCAGAACGAGCACTCCTCCTTAAAAGCTGCCCTAAAAGTTCTTCCCCTTTTTGACACGAATGACCAAAGGGTCAGTGTTGCAATTTTATGAAAATGCCATCAACTTGAGCTGCCAATACATTAATTTGGTCCTGCATAACGGTCAATCTCTCCGACTGCTCTCTCTGGCCATCTCTGAGGGTCTTCTCCACTTCCTTAAGATGTTTGTGGAGGTTATCAAAGAACATTTTCAACTTGTCAGGCTGAGGAGCAGACTGTGGTTGTATAGTGCTTGGTTGCTGTGAAGCATGGATGGCATGTATAGGTGAATCTGGCTCAGGAGTAGAAGAAGTAACAGAAAATAGATGTGCACTCTTTGGAGTTTTGGATGAATGACTCCTGCTGGCTTGTAGAGTGAACATAAAGATTGGTCAAGGACAAGCAATCATGTTCCCAACTTAGGGAGGAGTAACACCTTCACTTAGAACGAACTTCATAATAAGACTACAAAATGGAAGGCACCCTCGTGCTACTGTTCAGGTTGCTGTCTTTCTTATGATGTGAAAAATATGGGCACAGATGTCAATGGTGGTGCTTGTGATGAGATCACATAGAAATTGTGCCCTTCCAAGGTTTATATACACCGTGTTGGTCAATGGATAGAGGTTTGAAAACATAATTAGGTTCAATGTTGTCAAATCAGGTGAAAACTTGGTAGTACTAATGGATGTGCTGGCACTGGAAATATCATGGTCAGGACCAAGAACTTGGAGAATGTCCTGAATCACTAGAGTACGATCATCATACGGAGTTAGATCGGCATCCCCAGGTCGTGTGATTTGGAGAAGTTCAGCTATGGTGTCTGGACTAATGATGAACTTTGTTCCTCTTACCAGATAATGTAGTTCACTCTTAAAATCAACTGTGTTGACAAAACACTCCTTCACTAGTTCAATCATCGGATCAACAAAATTTCCAAATAATGCTGCCCAATATTTTGCCTCGAAGATCCGAGGGACAAAAGTGGTGTCCAAAGTGTCAAATCTGACCTTCCGTTCCACTATAGGAGTTCCTCGGTCAAAAATGCTTGAGTAAGCATCTAGGAGTTGAGGAGTTCTGAACAACTCAATATTGAGTTCAGTAGATGGCTATGAGGAAGATCGTGTTCTTTTTGCAACAGGTAATGTGTCCTCTTCTGTCATAACCTCTTTTCCTTTAGAGGATTGTCGAGACATCTGTAAGAGAGCAAACACAAAACAAAGTATCAGATGCAATACCACAGGGAACCAACATCAACTTGATTAGATTCAGTTAAGAATGTGGGAAAAAAAAATTCACTTAATCACAAACACAAGAATCAGATTAACATTAAGAGAACAAATGGTTAAAATGATACACACTCCACACTGAAGCACAGAAACATCCCATGGAGCACAAACTCTCTAAAGACTACAAAATCATTGACAAATGACCCAAGGCCACATACTGAATGCACCACATAAACCCCAAACCCATATGTCTAATGAGTAAAGAGAAACTCTATCAAACGAATAATGCTCAGACAAGAGACAAGCATACTGAAGTACAGATAAGATACAAAATAAACTCAGCAACCAAAGACAATAACCTCAAACAAACATATTCACCATGTTATGCAAACCCATTTTTGAACACAGCATATCGCAAAACACATGTGTAATGTTCAAAACAAGAAGGTAATGGTCAACATAGTAAAAATGAAATGAGGGAAAGAAAACCCATACCTTATTCTTGATGTTTGATGAAAACATGATGCAGAATTTGAGAGCTTTTTCAAAGAAACACGGAGTGTTGAGAAAGAGATTTTGAGAAGAAGATGAACAGACACTGAACGTCAAGGGAAAGACTGAAAAACAGTTTTAAAATTTATCTTTAAAATGCAAAACATGCGTTTTTCGTGATTGGATCAAGTCGTTAGTAAGTCGCCAGGTTAAGCCACGAAACACTGTGAAGAGAAGAAACTTGAGAATTTTCTCTAAATATTTTTCGCGACTGGAAGGTCTACTTGCGAGATAGTCGCGATATGAGGCACGAAATTCCCTGAGTACCTCTCGCGACTGGACCTTCCACCTGCGAACTAGTCGCCACACTGACCCGTGAAAACTAGAAAACTCAAATGTTGGAAAAATTTTCTAAGTCTTTTTCATGATTAGGGTATTTACTTGCCAGTTATCCGCGAAAAATCTTTGAGTAATCTCGCGATACATGCGACTGGGCCAACCTGCGACTTAGTCGCCAAAACAGGGCAACACTGTTTTTGAAATTTTTGACATTTTTGTAAAAACAAAGGACTTTCCAAAAACAAATCAAAACACTCAAAAATCTTTTTGTGTTTAACCAACAAAGATTGAGCATGTGAAAATACATTTAATCAAGTACAATCACACAAATGAATATGACATTCATTGAACATAGATTTGTGTGTTGTGTGTGGATATCAAAAATGAGATAGTCCTTAGTCCAATGTGAAGCTTCAATGATCAATTCAATCAAGGCATACACAACTAGCACTAGATTATGTGACTTATCTCAATTATAGCAACATGCATATATGACCTCCCACAAGTACTTGATAACAATTCTTTGAAACTTTTTATTCGGCTCCATATTCAATATATCATTTACAACTTTTGAGCAAAAAAATCTCATTGAGAGATAGATGCCTGAAATTTTTGATATTTCAATTGATAAGTTAGCCTTTGGCTTTTTGGGCATCATACATTTTATTTTAGTCACTTTCCCTTTTTCCTAATCGAATACTAGTTTGTGAGACAAGCTTTTGCAGCTCTATATCTCTTTTCATTTGGAGATTTACATTTAGAGAGCTCTTTTAAGCATAAAAAATAAAAAGTGTGAAGATATATAAGCATGAGTCTATGCATGTCTCAAGATCAACAAAATCATTCACTAATCATTCATGACAAGGTTGAAGATCTATTTACAATAGTCACATAAATTTCAAAATTTCTTCCACAATGATATGAGTGCATGAGAGACAGACTAAGCTCGTTAAATGCACAAAGCCATAAGTACAAAGGTACAAGGCAAAACATGCTTTGAGACAAAACTCAACAAAGTGATCAAACTTTTTGGATTTTTTACTTTTTATGTGTTTTTGGATTTTTGACACAAAAACAGTAAAAGATTGATCAAAACGAAGAAAATGTAAAAGCATTTTAAAACACAAACAGAACACAAATTAAAAATCAATACTCAAAAACACAAAGCATATAACTAATCATATCCACAAAGCATAGGAAGAATTGATGCATGGACATATTATAATGCTTATGCATGAGTACCCTTTGTCACCCATACGTCACGTGTGTTTGGGGTGATATCCTTGACGAATTGGGTACGAGAGTTAGAACTGTCAAACCTTCGTGTGAAGCTTTCCAAGCAATTTGTGAACACACCGATCATCTTTATTACATCCATCATTCCTGGATCACGATTTTGACTCCTTGGTTGCTCAACACCCCAAGACCTCATATCATTTCTTCTTCCTTGTGACCGAGGTGCACTTGCATTGTTGTCTACTCTCAACTTTTGACAATTTGGTTTGGTATGTCCTTGTAATCTGCAATAGTGACAAACATACTCCGTTCTAGGACCTTACTGTTGTCTTGGGAGTGATCTTCCTCTAGCTCCATATCTAGATTCTGATTGATTACTGGACTTATGTAATACTCGTTGATCAGCCACATTCTTCTTCTTCTCAGCTTTAATTTTCTTAGGACTGGACCTATCCACAATCGTCTCCTTAGCCTTTACAAACTTCACTTCTTTAGTGACATTTACTGATAAGCTACTTCCTTCGGCGTATCCCAATCCGAATTTGTCTGAGGCATGTTTTTGAGATGAAATAACATCATCTAACTTCTTGGAGGAGACCCTATCTATCTTGGCATGAGCTTCCACCACCTCTTGTTCAAGGAATCTCACTTTTGTGTAAACTTCTGATAGCTCACCATTAAGTGCTTCAATCTCACATTTTGCCTCCTTGTATTGTGCCAAGAGACTTTTGAAATCTTCCTCAGCCCTCTTCATCTTCTTAATGGCTGCATTAGCCACCTTAGCATATTCACCGATCTTCTCAAGAAGTGAGTTGTAAGTCTCTTGCAATTCCACTGCTTCTCCAACTTCCTCATCTTTAGACTCCTCGATTATTCCAATAGACTCCAAATCAGAATGTTCCCCAAGCTCCTTCACAAGTGTACCTAAATCATCCGAGGTCTCCACATGTCAATGGTCATGAAAGCGGAGTAATTTCCTTCTCCGTCATAGCTCTCTTTCGAGTCAGAGTTTGATGAATCTGAATCACTCAGAGTAGTGGCATAGACCTTTCCTTTGGACTTCAAATAGTTGGGACATTCCTTTTTGAAGTGTCCGTGTCCATTACACTCAAAGCAAGTGATTCCTTGAGATGATTGGGAATCTCTATCATCCTTCCTTCAGAATTCTTTCTTCTCCCTCCCAGAACTCTGAAATTTTCCTTTGTCACCAAATTTCTCACCATTCTTGAATTTTAAGAATTTTCGGAAGTTTTTTACAAGATACGCCACATCTTTATCTACTGCATCTTCTTCCGAAGGGTCATGTGATGCCACTCTCTCATCAATTGTTTTAAGAGCAAGTGATTTGCTCTTCTTCTGAGAAGGCAGGGACAACTCATATGTCTGCAGAGAACCAACCAACTCTTGAACCTTGATGTCGTCAAGATCTTTGCTCTCTTCAATGGCTGTAACTTTGGCACTAAAACTTTCTGGTAGTGACCGAAGGATCTTCCTTACAACTTTAGACTCCTCCGTCTTTTCCCCCAAATTAAATTTGCCAACGACCACCTCGTTTAGCTTACTGTAAAAAGAGTCAAAGGACTCATCCTCATCCATCTTTAGCTGCTCAAAGCGAGTGGTCAACATCTGAAGTTTGGTGTCTTTCACCTTTTTGGTTCCTTCATAAGTTGTCTCCAAAATCTCTCAAGCTTCCTTAGCAACGGTAATATGTGAAATCCTGTGAAATTCTTCTAGAAAGATACCATAGAAAATGGCGTTCAATGCTTTATTGTTTGCATTAGCCGCCATAAGAGCTGCCTTGTCCCAAGTGGATTTGGCATCCTTCGGCTTTGTCCAACCTATTTCAATAGCATCCCACACAGCCTCATCCATAGAACACAAAAACGCCTTCATACGGACTTTCCAAAATGTATAATTATTACCATAAAAAAATGGTGGAATAGTGAGAGATTGTGACCTATCCATTTCAACAAGGGGTCAAGGATCACACTCAGGTATTAAAACCACAACAAGTGTATCCGCTCTAATACCAATTGAAAGTTCAATATGGGTACGAAACACCCTTGAACGTTTAGACCCTAAATTACAAATATACCAATTCAAGCTTTATATCAACAATTAATGTGCAGAACATGATAATAAGCTTATAACAGAATTGATAAACAATCCAAGTCAAATATAAACACATCTACAGTAGTAAATATAAGGCAAAGATAAAGGGAAGAAAAATGCAAATACACGGACAACACATGATGTATTATCGGAGAGGAAACCGAAGTTCTCGGTGTAAAACCTCTCCGCCGCCCTTCAAGCGGTGATAAAATCCACTAAAGAATAAAGTTGGGATACATGAACAGCAGAAGACCCTCCAAGCCTAATCTACCCAGGTACCTAAGCCCTCCAAGCTTCTTGTTTCAACGAGGTTACGTTGAACCTATTTCTTCTTTAGCTTCCCGGATTTCGCTACTTGACCATAGCATCAACCAATGTATATTGGTTCCTTCCAAACTGCTACCCTCAGCACCAAATAAACCTTCTCACAGACGTGGGTGTAATGATATAAAGATTTGGTAAAAGACCTCTCAAGGGTATGACAATGGAGAGGAAGAGAGTAGAGAAATTTGTAGAGTTTCTTAGATGAAGATTGGGGATGAAGCAATCTTGTTTTTCTCTAGGGTTTTCTCTCACAAAATTCTCTCTGGAAGCTCTCTCAATTTAATGGGTATAAGGGTCTATATATAGTAAGGTGAGATGAGAATACGAAGAGACAGTTTTTTGCCAAACAGGGTAAATTGGCGACTTGGTCTCGCGGCTTGTCCAAGTCACGACATAACGGTCTGGCCAGCCTGGGACTTTTGTCCTATAGTGCGACAGCTGGGGCGACCCTTCAGCTTCCCTGCATGCATCTCACATGCCTGAAGTTGGCGACTTATAGCCGCGAGCCACCCGCGAGTCCTAGCTGCAAAGCTCTGCTTCTTTGCACATACTTGAGCTTTTCTTCACATCTTCTCATACACTACCCTTACAATAATCCCACCTAAATACAAGGTTACTAAGTGCTTAAATTACAAGCAAATTGGCACGGAATAAAGCCAACAAGATGGTTGATAAATTTCAACCTTACAAATGTAGATGTGAACACGCTCCATAATGAGAATATTACCACTAGTCCCTTTTTTCGGATGCGATGAAATGAAATTCAATTTATAACGAATGCTTGATTGCATTTTATTGTCAAGTCAAGACATTAATTAAGTTTTAAAAAATTTTATTTTTGTGTTTTAGGCAGGATTCAAATCTTTTATTCTATGACAAAAACTTTACAATATTTTGGGATGTGCTTATTTGCTTAAGTTTATTTGAGTTTTTAGCTTCCTTTTGGTATTATTTATAGGTCCTATTAGACTATTCAATTAACTTTTAACCTTTTTTTTTTTTCTTTTTTCTCTACACTTTTAACAAAAGGTTTTTAGTTTCAACTAAATAAACTGTTCTCTGACAATACCTTAAATTTAATATAACTCACATAGAGGTTGATTTGACTATATGTCCATCAACATTTTTTTTTTTGGGGCAAAATAGAGATGAAATTTATTGAAGAAAGAGAAGGAACTTAGGGGGACCTGCATAAAAGAGGGTGGGGAGATGATATCGGGCCCATAGGAGTTACAAAAGGCGCAGCCCAGGCTGCAAGCCTGCACCAGGATAGGCAAGAGAATTTGAGTTTCTGGAGTGGACTAAGAGGTTTTACACTTAAAAAATCCTCATCTATATTTTCCATTCTCTATAATTACTTAGAGAAGTAAAAAAATATAGAGTAGGAAACAATTTAGAATGCCTTCATATATCCACATCAATTGGGTTGTATATTTTTAGACTTTCACAATTTTGGCTTGTATATTTATAAAATAATGGGAGCATACTGCATCGATACAAGATATCCATGCCACAAGCATGTCTATATATATATCCACCTTGCATAATGGAGCCAAATGAAAAACTCATTCTATGGTCTTTTATCCAGAAGAAGAAGAAGAAGAATTTGGTGATAAAATTGCTGGTGGCCTCATGACCATCAATTATGGAGGGGCCCTCATTAGAACTTTAAATTCAAAAAAGTGTTTTTTTTTTTGGGTCAAATCTCGTTTATAGCTTCTACAGGGACCACAGTTATTGGATGCCAGTGATTAAACATTTTTTTTTTCAATACACACATAGTGGGAAGAGTATTAATTTTTTTTTGTTAACGCTCTGTCTGTTATTTCAACTCTCATGGCTATCTGATGCTGGTCATATTGGAACATGATTGAATATATTTACCATTTGTTTTTCACTAACTAAAAAAAAAGGGTCTTTCATTTCTTGGAGGTTTAATACTTAGAACATGGCATTGGAGTCCACATCTTATTCATCTCTCATGCCTAATGTGTACTCCAATGACATGTTTTGAGTATTGGAATTGAGAATGGGTGAGTTTGAATGGGTATAATTGAGTTGGGTATATAAAACTCATTTACCTATTAAAATTTATTTAATTAATTGCTTCTAACCTAAATCCAACCCATTCTAATTATTATGAGTAAACTCCAACCCACCTAATTATCCAATTATCAAAATTACCAAAATGTTACTAAAGTGAAAATGACCAAAAATAAAAATTTCTCTCTTAGATTTTTTTTTTTTTTTTTTTTTTTTTTTTTTTTTGAGGATAAACGAATGCCATTGGATGAAGCGGAGGGGATAATCTTGTGTTGGGACTCAACCGCATCGAAGGAAGCCAAAGAGAAAATGATCTTCAATTCTGATTGGAACGAAGTTGATCGTTACTTACAAGCCGTCGATGAAATCCAATGATCGCTATCTTCCACCACCATCAACAACGAAAGCAGCAACAACGATGAAAGCGGTTTGAACTCGACGATTCGGATTGCCATGGCTTGGCTAGAGGACAAGTTTCGAAATATTCTGCCAAGTCACACTACCCAGTTGGAAGTCGAGTCGATTTCATTCAACTCCGATTCAAATTGCCATGGCTCGGCTGAAGGACGAGTTTCGGAATATTCTGCTGAGTCACATTGCTCCTCTGGAAGCCAAGTCGATTTTGTTCAGCTCCGATCCAAGCTCGTCAACTCACTCTTACGGTCAAGTCAACGATCATGAGGACGAGGGCGAGCACGATCATGTGGTTATTTTTTATTTTTTGTGTGTGGTATGGGCTGGGTTGAATTTAGTTATATTATTTTTGGGTTAAATGGTTTTAATAGGTTTTCAGTTAAAACTTAATTACTACTGGGTTTAATTGGGTTGATGCTCATTTAACCCAACTAATAATTTGATGAATTTGAATTTAATTAGAGTGAGTGGGTTTATGTGAGCAAATGAGTTTGGACTTATTTTGCCACCCTTAAATGTAATACAACTTACTAAACAAATAAGACAAAGAATAGAATCCAAAGAAAAGTAACAGAAATAAATAAGAGCAATAATGAACTTAACCACCCCTCCCCCCCCAAAAAAAAAAAAGAAGAAGAGCATGCTACTTATATCCATAATAGAAAAAGTAATGCTACATACACAAATTATTTTGTAACATTTTTATAAATTGTTGATGTGACAAATTTTAATTGGGTCATCACTAACATTATATTTTTACTCACAATAATTATTTGAAAAATATTAAAATCACATTAGTAATTTGTAAAAATGTTATAAAATTAGTAACATTACTCTAATTGGAAACACTAGGTTGAAGGGGGAAGAGCTAACAAACATTGGGTCTCGCTTACCTTCGTACTTTTTTTTAACTGGAATTTACTTTTCTTTTAATGAAAGATTATCACTTACACCTACTATTATATATTTAAAACAAAATGATATAGACAGTAAAAAAATCGAAGGAGCCAAATCCAAAACCAATAGAACTTTATTAAAACCGGCCATCATTGCTACATAATTAACAAAGCTCCATTAAAAACAAATAAAGGTAGTCAATCACAGATACAGTCCCTAGCAGATAGAGATATGGAGTATATATTTATTTTTCCTTTCGATTTTTGTTTTGTTTTGTTTTTGTTTTTCCAATAAATAGGGAGGTGTGTCTCCGGTCTCTTCTTTCCAATCTAAGATATCATAAAGAATGCCGACACCATTAAGCTGTCACTCCACCTCATTTTGGTTTTTGTTAATAAATGACCCAAAGGTTTTTTTTTTTTTTTTTTTTTTTTTTAATGAATGACCCAAAGAGTAAAGATACATGTTAAAAAGTTCTTAATACTTTTTTTTTTTTTTTAATTCTTGTTCTTAATACTCTATTATTAAATTAAGATGAATCTAATATTTCATTAAACCATATTTAAAGAAAATATTGTCAAATTAAAAAAACACCACAAATCAATAAATTATTAACATGAACAAAAATGTTTTAATAATGTGCATTTTAATTCATGGGTAAGTACAAAAATGTGTTGTGCTTTGGACACTTGATAAGAACTCATTTTAGTAGAAGTTGACAGAAAGATTATATTGAACAATCCTAAATTATTTAGAATTGAAATGAATAAATAGAAGTCACATGATTAAATAAAATGTTGAATAAAGTCAAAAGATATAATTTGTGGCGCATGCAAAAAAGAAGAAGATGTAATTTGTGGCATTCGATTTTAATCTATAATTCTATATACTTGTGGCACTCCTTAATTACTGCTTAGTATTGTCCCCATAATGATCACATGATGACCTTGTTGACAAGAATCGAAACACATAAAAGAACAAAAAAAGTTCATTCAAGTTTCTTTATGATTAAGCAAAAAAAAAAAAAATCACCAATCTCATAATGTCCTCATGATGATCATGATATTCAACCTATTTTGTAGGATGCCCATAAAATTTTTAAAACCCAAAAAAAAAAAAAAAAAAAAAAAAAAACCAACATAACAAGCTAACACAAAAACAAGAAAAACATTAAAAAAAAAAAAAATTATCAAAGAACCCATTTCATACAATGAGAGAGAGAGAGAGAGAGAGAGAGAGAGAAATATGCTATAACCCTTGTGAAGATTCACCATGTTTATGTCCATGTTGTTTATTTTCATGATGAGCTTCTTCTTCTTCTTCTTCACCTTCTTCATCTTCGTCTTCTTCTTCCTTAATCTCTTGAGGGTTCTCCACCGGCAAAGGCTGATCAGAAATATCTGGAGGTGGCTGACGTGGCGGCGGAGGAGGGTCGACTCTGCCGTCGAGGCAAGACGAGCATTTGGTCTCAACCCAGCTCTCGAAGTCGTACTGTCCATGACTCATGATACGCCGACCCGAGCAGAGCCGTCCGATCATCCCAGCTATCACTCCAAGAATAGTGATAACTGCAAGAACAGCTATAACCGGACCCACCGACCCGTGACCCGAATGAGCTGTGTAGGCTTGCTGGGTCACAGCCTCTGGAGATGGAGGTGGCAGTTGTTGTTGTTGTTGGTCTATTGGATTTGGAGTTGGAGTTGTAGTAGTAGTAGTAGTAGACGACATGTGAGTTTTGACTGTGGCTTTACAAGAAAGAAAGAGAAAAAACAGTCTTTTTTGGGTTTTTGAGAGGTTTAAGGGGCTTGAGAGAGTGACAGAGATGGGAGACAATGAAAAACTAGAAGTGGGTTTGTTTGGAAATCATGAATTCTATTAAATTCTGAAGAAGAAAAAAAAATTTCAGGCTTTTGTGTATATGTTCAAGTACTGTTCATAGAAAGAGAGAAAAAAGTGGAAGAGATTGTGTTCGGTGTTCAAAAGGTTTAGACTTTAGAACAAAAAATAAACAACAGATGGGTGTTTCTTTTCTAATTTTTTTTACCCTTAAAGATTATTGATTTTTGTGGTAAAAAATTTTTGGAGAGAGAGAGAGGAATTGAGAATGATTTGAGGGAAAACCTTTTTCAAAGTGGTTGGATGGGATGGGATGGGAGAGTAGTTTTCTCAGGACCTTTTCTGCTACTGCAGGAAATTACGAGAAACCACTTTGACAGCTTACAACTTTCTATGTAGTATAAAAATAGGAATAGGAATGACAAAGATGTACCAAGGTTCCATGCCTATGAAACCTTGTAAGTTATAACTCAGAGAGAGAGAGAGAGAGAGAGAGAGTACTTGAAGTTTCAGCTGCTTTGTTTTTATTTAGAAATATTTGCTGCTCATCATGATATGATTTCCTATTCTTTATCTAATTTTTCATACACTGGTCAGCATAATTTATTTTTTGGTTAGTAAAAATTACCAATGCCAACTTATTTTTGGTAAATTAGATGATCAAGATCGAGTTTTCTCTACATATACTTACCAACATTTGCAATATATATAAATATGAATTTCGATAATCCCCAAAATATTCCTGCTACATGACAATTTGTTATTGCCAATGCCATGTCTCTTTGCCAGAAGTAGCAAAGAACTTAAATTAATAGATAACAGACTAGGGGCTATTTGAATCATCAACCCCTAAAAACCATGTCTTCTTCTGTCTTGTCCTATGTGAACTCTCTAAAAACATGGTATTCTTGATTTCCATCTAGTTTCTTCCTCAAGAATGCTGAGTACACACAAAAAAAATTGCAACATTTTTTTTTTTATTTTTTATCACAGCTGAGTCCACAGCAAGTTTTTACTTATTTTTATTTGAGCTTACTATTAACAATCTGCTTGGTTGAATTTACTATTAATAATTTTCTATATCAACCGAGCGTAAAATTTTGTGTATCTATAAATTTTTTAATTTTAATTTTTTTTTTAATCCCAATTACTAATGGGAAATGGATTTTTCTATGCAGCGTATGGTGCGTGTGCCTAGGCTGGTTACCACCACTATGAGGCTGATCATCATTCACTTAAAGTTGTTTTTTTAGGTGCTGGATAGGTCTAACTTATTAAAGGACAAAAAGTTTAAACATTATTCTAATTCTAATAGCAAAAAGTTAAAAAAATTATGTTAAAACTTTAAGCCAATTGGACCGCGTACCCCTCTTTTCATTCTCTTACTTTTCCGCTACCTCAATGAAGGCTATCCTTCCTTCTGAATATGTTTTACAGTTGTATGTTAAGCTGAACAATAAGAAAGAGTGAAAGACCAAAATCTTCTAAAGATGTAAAGAGCAGTTATGAACATTTTTTTATATCATCTAATTTTTGATATTTTTCATTATATATTTGTTAAAAATACAATGTCTTGATAGATGATTTCAGCTATTCAAGCAATCTGTCATATTGATTATTGTTTTCTAAAAAACTAAATTTTCAATTCCTCACACAAAATTACTGTACTTATTTTTGATGGATACATGTTCCACTGAAGGATCAAAAACAAGAAGAGAACATGTTTTATTTTATTTTTAATAAATTCAAAATTTTCATTGATGGAGCAAAAGAGATACATCTCTTTCCCAAGCCTCCATGACTGCAGGAGGGAGGGATACACAATTACAAAAATACAAGATATTAGAGTATGAAACATACCTGCTTAGTTCATGAGTTACAAAGTTAGCATCCCTTTTGATCCAGCAAAAACAACAGTCCACAAAAGGATTAGCCAAAATTGATGCTTCTATTGATAATATTCTAGCATTGCTCTTCATTGCACAGTGTAAAACAAAAGGCTTTATACACTGAGCTAGCTCTTCTCTTCTTCAAGTATACGATGGAAACAATTTCCTTTGAAATTCATTTCTAAGACATATCAATTTTATGATTTTTGATTAAGATTAATTTCAATATCTTATTGGACCATTTTTGAAGAATAATACTATAAAAACAATATTTAGCAAAATAACAATGTTTGAAAGTAATTTTAAGAAATAGCTGTTTTTTAATCTCGTCTCTTGAAATTGAAGTGACAAGTTTCATTCAAGTTCTTAAAAAAAGCCTATATCCCCAAATACTTAAAAATAATCCTTTACTAGTTTTTCATCTCCAATACAAAATTTAATATAATTTTAGTATACAATATAAATGGGTCAATAAAAAACTTTTTTTTTTTAATTTTTTTTTTAACTATGACTATTTTATATATGAATTAAATATTATCTTCAAATTCATGGATATAATTTCAAGCGCAAATCAAAGCTTCTACAATTTCTGGTAAAAGACAATCTATAGAGAGTAAAAATTTTACCCCTAATACTAAAAGATGATTCAAAAGCAACAACAATTGATGGAATGCTTATAGATTACATGCCATAAAAGAGAACTTTAAAATCCAATTGTATTTTTTTCCACCAAAAAAGAGCACCCATCTGTTAAAAAAGAAAGTGAGAAGAGGAAAGAGAGATAACTTGAGCTAGAGAGTGAAAAAAAAAAAAAAAAATTGATGTGTTAAAACGGGTCGACCCATTTTTTCATGGTTCCAAAAAATCCTATCCTATGTATATTTTTCCTTTGGGTTTAAGCAAGTTAGCAGGTCTTGGTCCAATTTTGTCAGGTCTACTTTTGGCATGCATCATTGCTAGGTGAGTTAGGCCATTACGAATGAATAAATGGAGGGACATAACTAGCTGTTTCGACTTGTTGAAGTGGTAAGTAACGAATAGTAAAAAATAATAGTTCTTCACAGCCATGCATTTTGTTTGAAGTTGTTGACGCGGTTCACTCTAAATGTTGTGGACAATCTTTTACATTGATCTACCACTTATAATTAGCCACATTAGAATTGTGGCAAATTTTATGACACAAAAGTTGTATCTCTAAACCTTAAAAAATAAAAGTGACTAATAGTGGTAGGTTTATATAAAAATAAACAAGTAGCGGAAAGAGTTGCAGAATATATCATGACCATAATATATAAACAAGTAGTGGAAAAAGTTCCAATCTGACCACTAGCATATAGTATGAAAACAAAACACACCTCAAGAAAACTGATAACTTCCCCTACCACTAGTAAATTTGAAAACATTACCCTAAAGTAAGCCAAAAAATACTTCAATTACTGGATTGAAGAGAATTGAATTTTAAATGATTCAAAGCCAAAGGTGTCAATTGTGCAACACCACATAGAAGTCAAGGGTCGGTAGAGAATCTGATCTGGAAGCAGAGAATATGTCCTCCTCTAAATGGGTTTTATTTTTTTGAATGAATGGCTCAAATTGATCACGTTTTTTTTTTTTTTTTTTTTTGAAATAATAGACAAGTTTCATTAATGGCTCTAAGTGCTCATGTTGAAGATGAATATGATAGTTCATGATAAGGAATAATTTTGGCAGATCCAAATATATAAAAAGGAGGAGGAAGGAGTGATAAAAGTTGTTTTGTGAGACTAGGACAGAAATCTCAATGTGGCTGCTGTACAAAGTTTTAGTCAGGCATCTACCAGCTTTTCTTTATATTCTTTTTTTTGAATCCAAGCACTCCTTGTCGGCTTCTTTTTTGAATCTTATTAGTGCATTTGAGCGTGGTCTTCTCTCTCAACTACAAACTTTTCCCTTCTTCATGCCAATTGAAACTAGAAAGAAGAGAATAATAAAATATGTTACAATGGTGAGTGGTGTACAGAAAATGTTCAGTCCCTGATGTCAGGCTTGATCTTTAGTGGGCCATTACCATGACTATTTTGCAACTTTGCATACAAAAGGCAATTACTTTTAACTGCTCCTTATGCATGATTCATGTAGCCAATAAACCATAATGGTTGAGTTTTTAAAGTCATGAACGCACCAAGTCCTGTAAGCTTTGTCTTTAGCACATAAAAAAAATTGTAAATGCTCTTTTAAGGGTCATGAGGGTTTGGACTAAGTTGAGTGGGAGTCATGCACGATCAAATTTTTCTTTGATTGATAAGTTACACATGCATCTAATGGATCTTGAATCTAAGACCTTATCCTTATGGTGCCAGTTGAGCTAGAGCTCATTGGCCACACTACGATCTACAAATTATTAGCAATAAACCAAATATTTCATTAGATGAGTGCCATCCAGATGTGTGTGTCAAGATGAATGAAGTTAAGAAAAGAGGAAATGGAAAAGATAGTGTTGAACTGTTGATTAGTACATAACAAGTGAGATTCAAGAGAGATGGTTTCTAATGTGCAACTTTTAATCAGTGTATATAAGGGGAGTTGACCCCAATAACTTTAATTGTTTTTTTGTGCTCTGTAATCTATATCAGAGTTAAGATGAGGATGATGAATGTTTTAATGCATATGCAAACTGTATGTCTTGTTGAATTCTGTCACGAGAAGATATTTTAGGTCATCAGACATTAGAACACGACCATATGATTGGGGTTAATTGTAGTCATGTAGCATCATATATATAGCTATAAATAGGCACATCCACATATTACTGCACTTGTTCTTGCCAATCTTGTAATTTGATTCTGACTGCAATAGGATACATTTGATATGAGTATCAAAATCTTTCACCTGTGACTGCTCAACAAGATTACATAATTATTCAAATGTCAATTCCAATTAGATATTAGAATCAGATGGCCATATGGCACTTCGATTAGGTTATTTTTTTTTTTAACACTTGGATTAGTTTTAAACCAAATAGATGGTAATGAATTGTACTTCGTAGCGAAGATGATCTATATTCTTTTTGTTAATGACTTAATTCAATAGTTATGATGGAAGAAAGATTTGATCCATAGTTGTTTTCATAAGTAAGTCTAAGAAGTACCAATTGAACTATAAGACTCTTGGCAATATCATCTATATTAGCACTCAAAAGATGTAAGAAGATTAGAATATCTTATAAGCCGATGACCTTTATTGCAACCTTAATCATAGTAAAGAAGTTCCATACAGTAACTAACATTACAAACACTTACTTAATTCACAGACCCACATTTCTTCCTAATTTGACCATTTTGCCCTGTGAGCACCCCAACATTACCAAGCTTTACCATCGATGTTGAAAAGTCATTATAAAAGTAATATTGATTCATAGTACTATAAAAGTTAACCATTGCAGCAGTTTGTGGATCCCCCATTAGTGCTTGATCAGATTCAAGAAGCCCGGTGTTGCTCTTGAGGTTTGTATAATACACATTATCAAACCTGTCAGCACTTGAGTCAAGAGGAGCAAGATTGCTATTTGATGCATCTTTATTGGGGCATTTGCTTTGCAAGTTCGGGAGGCTTGAAGGATCAAGTGAAGGATCAGGTTTGCCGGAGCCTTTGAAGTCAAAGAGTCTCCCCTTGAAGGTAAAGCATTGGGCAAAGCCTATGGTGTGTCCTCCTAAAACAGACAGAAGCAGTAAAGCTCTTTATGTTAAGAACATTTAGTAAGGACCATAGGGTGTGCTTGAGTGCTTGGAATATTCCATGCATGAAAATTCAATCAGTCCACTTTCTTTTTATGGCATTAGAAAATCAGCCCAATAATTTTTTCTTAGAATTTAAAACAACTCTTATCGTGTCAAATAGATAATATGATTTACGTTAAAGTATATATTTATGTTGACAGGTCCATCTTTCCTAGTGGTTCTACCAGCCTAAAGTATGGCTTTTCATTGGAGATTTGATAAGAAGATATTGTTTCCTAGCATGGAAATGTAGACCAGTCACTTCCTAGAGTAATTTTCCGGCTCTTTTTAGATGAATAGTTTCTAGTGTACTTTTAGTCAGCCCAAATCAAGATATGGTAAAGAACAATAACCTGAGAGGACTACAACGTCCTTCAAGTCAAGACCCTTTGATATGAACTTGGCAGTGATGTTCTGTAGAGGCTCCACAGGTGATGGTAATTGTGTATTAGCATCCATCTCACTTGCTGTTGTTCCATCTCGTCGGCCTAATGGAACACGCCAATAAGGTCCTCCAACCTAATCAGAAAGTTGAAAGAAAAAGAGAACAGAAATAAAACAATCAGCAAAATAAGGAACTGGATTGCATAGTTATCTAACAGTCATTGGCGGGCTCCACATGTAGTTCAGGGAGGTCACAAGACCACCTGACGTGGCAAAATAATTAATTATTATATATAAATTTTAAAAATTTATAATTTTATTATCTTTAAAAAATATTTGTGACCACCCTAAAATTTTTAAGGTATAACATGATTAATTTTTAGATAAAATTTGACAATAAACTTGTTTGTAGACTAAAACTCTAACTCTACTTAATATAAATATAAATATATATATACATATATATTTTTAATTGGACTAAATTGTGAATAATTCGCGATTGGATTATATTTTTTTTTTTATATTCTCTATACTTGCAAAATTTCAAAAAAATCAAAGATCAATAGTTATGTCATTAATCAAAATTTTAAATTTTGAGTTTTTGTATTCTAAAATTACAAAAAAATATAAGTTTATAGATCAAATAATAAATAATATCTAATTGACATAAAATTTAACATATGTTTTAAAAACATAAAAAACATGTAATTCAATAGTTACATTTTTAAAATATATAATCACGTTAAGTTTTTTAGTGAGAGTTGTAGTTTTAGGCTATTACTAAGTCCGTAGCCAAACTTTATTTGTAAATTTTGGCCCATTTAACAATATACTAGGTCCTTACAAACAAAACGAAAAATCTCAATAAATTTTTTATCTGACTAAATTTTTGAAAGAGATGAAACTGCAACATTAATAATAAGGCTATCATGCAAATTTTAAAATAAGAAATTCCTATAAGAAAATTGTCAAGCTGTGCGTATTTTGGTCAATATATGAAGTTCTCTTTTTATTAAATTTTGGTCTATAATGATTATCCTGAAAAATATTCTTCGAACGGCTGCTGCTAACAGTTATATTTAAAGTGTTGTAAATACCTGATGAACAGCTTCACTTGCTGCAAGAGTCAATATATCAGTACAAGAAACAGTTGATGGGCAAAATCTTTCAACATCAGCCTTTATATTGTCGATGACTTCAAAACCTCTAAGTGATTTGCGATTGGGAAAGGCATTTTTCTCACTCCCATATTTTGAGTCATCAAGAAGCACCGAGCCATCACAGCCCTACGCCAAGCAATCACACTCTTATAAAAAGTAATTTAACTGCTCAATAGAAGTCATAGTTGATGTGCACAATCAAGAATGTTTGACATGAGGCTTCCACTCATTAAAATTTCCCAGTAAAAGAAAATATATAGAATCAGAAGGGATTAAGACTATTGAGTAAATAATTTTTTTTTTTTTTTGATAAGTAGAGTAAATAAAAATTTGTACTATGTTGAACAGTCCTGTTGGGGGTGCTATTACGTGTAACACATATTGCCATACTTATTTTCATCTCATGTCTGACACACTGAGCAGAATACCTCAATTATTTGCAACATAAAGGATGCATGAGAAAACTATTAAGTGGGCAATAACATTTTGTTAAGTTTCTCTTTTTTTAATGTTTACTATAATATATATATATATATATATATCTGCGCGCGCGCGCGCGAGAAAAGGCTAGAGATAACATTTTAAAGAACATTTACATTTACAAAACAATAATGAAAGTGTGAGAAAAGGCTAGAGATAACATTTTAAAGAACATTTTACATTTACAAAACAATCATGAAAGTGTAGCCGAAGTAGGGATGCAGCAATCCTGGTGTCGTTTTTTAGAGCTGACCAAACACCGTAACTAACCATCATCGACAAGCGGGGGCATGAATAATCATAGAAATTGTAATTAAGTTGGCTGGAAACAAGAGGAAGGATGAGAGGGGACAAAAACAACATTAAACAGAAGGGAATAGTGAAGTGGGGGAAGAGTTTTTGGCCCATAGCTGTGAGCATGAAGAAATTGCCGTGGAATGTTGATTATATGTAGTGGGTGCTTAGTGGTGATTTATATGCAAAGGAAAGGTATATTAAAGTAACTTGATTGGTTAAATTCAGAAAGTGGCCATAGCAATAGCACTAGTCTTGTGAAAACATAGTGGCCATGGCCATATCTGCCACTAAAATATCGCAATAAAATAATTTAGAAGTGATAAGCATTCGATGGCATCATCTGTTTACTTTCTATTGACTTTCATACAAAATATCAAATTTTAAAAATACATGTAATAGCACTAAAAAAAGAACCAGGGCTCAAGCTCTAGTGCATGACCCTTGAAAACTATTCGTAATAAGGCTATGTTTCTCAAGGGTCATCAAGTTCATGCTCAACAATTGAACTTGTTTTAGGATATCAAAATGAGTTGGAATTCTACCACGTGGTGGTGTTCTCTCTTTCTAGGTTTTGGACAAGTTTTCCTTATGTGACATTTTGTTTTGCAAACATTACCCACACTCACATTAGAATTTCTAATATTCAAAATTTTTGGCCATTCAATCTTGGGGTCTCAATTTTGTTGCCTTGACTTGATTTTCTAGACTCTGTTCACTGTTTTAAGGATAGGCAATAAGGTTCTTGTCTTTGAGATCTAAACACAAAGCATTCAATCGAGTGTGACCAACAATACCACAACGTTGACAAAAAGGAACAAACTTATATATGTTTTGTCTCCTAAGAGGAGGCCTAGAGTTGGAACTTTGAGCTTTTCATACTAGCTGTGGGCTTATTGCCATTATTCTCAAAGGGCTTGACTAACTTTGTCACCCTCCATGTTACTTGTAGCAGTTAGGAGAACAAAATTATAATTCCTTTGGCACAAGAAAGGATGACGTGGGAGACGCAAGAAAATTATTATTTAGTATTATTTATATTTGCAAGTCAATTGTATTTCTATGTTTTAAGTCCTAGTAGTTTATTAGGCTATAGGCAATTAGGGTTTTCTATCCAATTAGAACTAGAGTTTCGCAATCTTTTATAAGCAACCTATTGTACTTCTTGAATGAATAGTTAATATTTTGATGAAAAAAAGAAAAAAAAAGAAAAGAAAAAAAAAAGGCCGTTTGGTCTTTCTTTGGTCTGTTACTGATTCTTAGTGGTTTTCCTGCTTGGTACCAGGGCTGGCTCAACAAGTGATGCAACTGATACAATCGTCTAAGGCCCCCAAATAAAAAAAAACCCACTTGTAAATATATAATTTATTTATATATTTTAATTAAAAAAATTTTAAACACTTTTATTGGTCAATAAAATGCATTAAAAAGGCCCTATTGTATCCTAAAATGCAACAGATTAAAATGGAAAAAATAAAAATAGTCAAATTTCAGCTAACCAAATTAAATTTTAGGAGACAAATTGATTAATTCATTCTTGAAATATGCTAAAATCAAAATTAATAGCAAACAAATTCATTAATAATACAACGTAATTGTCTTGAAATATGCTAAAATAGAGATTATAAATTTCAAAAACAAAAGAAAAACCTCTCATCTCTCTATCTCTCTGCCTCTCCATCTATATTCTTACGGTCTCACCTTTCTTTTCTTTATCTTCATCTTGATTCTTGATCTTTTTCCATAAACTCAGTCAATCAGTCTAGCTTGAAATTTTTCTTTGTTGATTCAGCATACCAGTCGGCAATCACCAGAGATATTCTTCTTCACTCTTCAGTTCTTCCCCTATTTCTTTTTGTCTTTCCGAAAATGAAGACTCAAAGTCTTCTATTTATTTAACTTAAATTATATAATATATATTTAGTTTGTTTCACACTTCCACTGAGACATGTTTCACTGTTTTGCTTGATAACTTTTCTGCCCAGCCCCTGTTTGGACCCTTCTCTGCCATGACAATTGATAGAAAGATAGGACACATTTTTTCTTTAAAGCTTAGCCATAGGATGTGGAGTACAGCTGGCCGGTCACTCACCTTTCTTTTTTTTCCTTTTTTTTTTTTTTTTTTAATCTGACATAGTAACACTTTATATATTATTATAAATTATTGTACCAATTAATAATTTGATGTGTATCATATCAATTCATTTGTATTATAGTGACATTAATTTATTAAACCATGTATTAAAATAATTTTTATTTATGCAGGTTTAAGTTTTAAAGTGGTCACGGCTTTAAAAAAATTGGAATAACCAGGTTCTATTGTTCTATACTTTAAATTTTACTTTTTGTTAAATTATCATTTTTAATTATAAAATTGTGTTTTATTTATCTGTAAATATTTTCTTATTATAAATGTCTACTAGAAAATATTTATCCCGATATGAAAAACTTCTAAAAAAGAGAAAAATTGAACAATAAATTGAATTTCAAAAAGGATCTATAGATAAATTTGTTACTAGTGTTAAAAAAAACACAATAGAAAGTTTGGGTGAAAATATTACAAATGAACAAGAAACATGTCAAAAAGGAATTTTTTTTCTAAATAACAACAAATATTAAAAAATTTAGTTAGGTGTCACATTTTAAAAGAATGTAGAAAACTAGCATCTCGAGTGTCTAAAACTCGAGTTCGAAGATAAAAATCGAGTTTTTAAGTCTCGATTTGTAAGCGGATAAGTGTGATGTGGAAAAAAAATCCACGTGGAAATCGAGTTTTAAAGAGTTGAGTTCCATAAACGCCGCTATAGAGCTTAAAAACGTCGCTATAGGGCTTAAAAACATCACTATAGTGCTTAAAAACGTCACTATAGGGCTCCCTGAATTTGGTATTGAACACTTATAAAAAAAATTTTGTAGGAAAACGCCGTTGTAGGGCTTTAAAACGTCACCATAGGACTTAAAAACGCCATTATAGGGGCGATCAAAATAAATTTTTTTTTTTGCATGGAACTCGATTTTCAAAAACTCGAAATCCATGTGGCATTTTCAGTCCAACAACACTCGCAAAGCGAGTCTTTAAGACTCGAGTTTAAGTATGGATCTCGAGTTTCTAAAACTCGAGATGCTATTTTTATTAATTCTTCAAAACTTTGCCTAACTTACTATATACTTGGCCTTTACGTTGTTAGTCTCCCCATTCCCTCATCAAAAAGAGTTGGAAGATGGTGAAATTATACAACAAAAAGAGAATAATGAAAATAGTCCCAATAATGTTGAAACATCTAATGTAAGAATAATTGATAATGAAAAATAAAATAATTTAGAAGAAAATGAAAAAATGACTAACCTACTTACTAATATTATTTAATTATAAAAAGACTATTAAAATTTTTCGCCATGCTCCAAAAGTTGTTGAGTCGGCCTTAGTACTGATTTCAAGTCAGGCTTAAGTGTTGACTGAGGTTATATCCATTTATTTTTCTATTATTTTAATTTTGTTTTAATTGTCTTGCATTAGTTTTGGTACGAGTCTACGAGAGCAAGCATCACTGCCGTCAACCCAGAACCAGAAAAATCACACCCAAAAAAAAAAAAAAAAATCCAGTGTGGTCATTATTTTCTAACCATCGGAATACCAAACCAGATTTCATTTCCCAGCCAAGCAAAAAATAACTACAATCGCCATCCTCCAAAACCACTGCCGGATACGCTGCTAGCAGCAGATCCCTATCGCACCAGCGATCTCTAGTTTCACAGTCAGTGACACCAGACCGACGTCCCAATATTTTGTCCGCTAACGACTTCGCTGGTTCTGAAGCTCTCCATCTCGCCCGACGCAGCTGTCGAACCACTGCACTTACTGGGACTGAAGCTTCGTTTTGTTGTTACCAATCCACACCTCGGTGTATCTGGCTTTTTAGTCAATAAAAAAAACAAAACTAGACAAAACAAAACAAGAAAGGGTCAAGTCCTCTGGCCCGTGCACTAGAGAAGTTCCAAGTCCGTGAACAACCAACTCCACTTAAGGTCAGGTTCTCTTACTATCTTTAGTGGACTCAACTTAATTTTCATTTAAGATTCTTTAGTTTCTTTGCGTGCATACCGAAAAAGAAAAACGAAAAAACCAAGTCTAGGCCTTCAGTCCAGTCCACGTGGAAGCATTGTTTTTTCTAATGGTGTTCAAACATCAAACAGTGAAGATTTATTTAGTTAATGCCATGACAATCCCATTTTTAGTGAGTCATACTTAGCATGTCAAGTTGACAAAATCTTTTTGTCTAGTGAGCTATGGTAATATCCAAAGCACCTTATTATTTTGATGGTTGTAAAACTAATCCATGAGATTTTGTCAATAGATGAATGAGATGGAGCAATTCTTTAAGCAGACAAATTTTGCAGATAACATAAAGATTACGTATGCAAAGTTAAAGTTAACAGGAAGCTCACAATTTTTTTGGGAGGATCTTAAATATTTCCGCTATATAAAGTATGAACCATATTAGTATTTGCGATGAGTATATGTCACCATACTTTCGAGCTAAGTATCTACCACAATCTCACTGTGGTACTTTTTAAGTTGAAGCAAATACAATGAATTCTCATCCCATTTCATGTTCTTAATGCACTTTTGAACAATTTACCAAGAAATTAAAGGAATTATCTGAAAAGCTCATAAAAGGTGCTCAAGGCATGACTGCTCAGATGAAGCAAATGAAGACTCAAGCCGATTCAATTGGGAAACCAAGGATTGGTTGGTCACAATGAAATTATTGCTGCCCCCATAGAAGAAAACATTGATGATGATATCTTGGTAATGGAGAAATCTCAAGTAACACCAAAGCCTAATGTTGACAAAGACATACATGCCTCGACAAGTGTTGCTTTAACATGCGTGCAAGAAAACAAATCTATTGAAGAGCAACAAGGTATGGAGATGGTTTCTAAAGAGATTATTATGTTACAGGGTGCACATGATGTGATATTGGAGGCAAATGAATCTGTTATTGATCAGCCTTCCATGGTGCATGAAGACAAATAGTTTGCTAAAGTGGAGAAAGTGGATAACATAGTGCTTCCAATGGTTCAAGATAAGATTGTGTTGACTCCACACATTGGTTTTGTTATTGACATGGTGGAATTCAAGATTTTTCTTTTCTCTGTGCTCCTTAATGTGATTCCAGATTTGAAGTAAATGTTACTTGTTAGCATCCTAATCCTTCAATGTATTAGAACTTGAGGTCGAGCTTTCTTCAACCAGAGGAAAATGATGCAAGAGACGCAGGAAAATTATTATTTAGTATTGTGGGGCCTGAAAGTCTGATAGGCTCGGCCCATTTTACACCAAGCCCAAGGCCCATGCTGAGGATGGAGAATCACTCGAGGATATTGTATAGAGGCTTGAGTTGTAAAGACCCCGCTAAGGATAACCTTGTCCTCGGTGGACCGAGGACAACACCAAGTGGGGGAACAAGCCCAGGACAGGTTGTCACCTCCACAATAAATGCGCTCACCTAATCCTCTGACCGCACTAATGGAGATGTGACTCCTGAACAGGGCAACCTTGGCCACTACAAATCACATGATTACTGATAACACAGCTGATGGGACGAACAATCAGAAGGGAAGCGCATGGATGATCAACATGTGGAAGAAAAAGTGGTGAAAAGAGGGCTATATAGGGGGAACCGACAGAACAGTGAAGGGGGGACCTGGAGGAGGATCCTCGGATCAACACCGAGGAGAAACCTTGATAAGTAACCTTATTGTGCCGGCCTTCAATAGGGGGAAGTCCTGTTTTGGGCGTTGTTCGTTTGTTAGGGCCTAATTCTTGAACCCACCCTCTAAAAACGTATTGTTTGGACTTATGGGATGAATTTCCTTTTGACTTATAAGGGCTTTTCCAAATTGAGTCTCTACAATTGGCGCCGTCTGTGGGAAAGAACTAGGGCGTTAACAGGTGCAACAGCTTGCGATTTCCACCGTTGGGGGCTTGCACAAGGTACCCCGACTTAAAAAAAAAAAGAACGAAGTAACAACCAACAATAATACTTTTGCACAAGATATGATTGTTGTAGGAAAATAAAAGACTCAGAGAATAGGAGTAGGAAACAAATATCACAACGTATTATTAATCGAAAAGTAAATACAAGATACAAACAGAGACTTAGACAGGCGTGTTTTAAAGCTAATTCTATAAACAAAGGCCCAAATGGGCTTGTTTTAAAACTAACTTTAGGGAGGGGGCTGAGACAGGCTTGTTTTAAGGCTGCCAACAACCCCCGGGCCGGTGTGGATGGTGTCGGCGGGAAGAGAGGAGCAGATGCATGGGCGCCTGACAACCCCTCCCCATGATGTTCCCTTGATTCTCTCCCAGTTCCACGTTGGTTGGCCGTTGGAGACGGCAACACCCGGGCACCAGACATGACATAACCTTGTGAGCCTCCACTGATGGATAGGCCAAGCGCGAGTCACTGCCAGTCTGAAGGGCAGGTATGGGTGCGCCCCAGGGAAGAGCGTTATGTACTTCAGGAACCTCCCTCTTGACCGCCATGCATGACACCATCGAGATGACGTCCAAACTCTGCCGCGTCGGAAGTCCGACATGGGCTATAACCACAACAACTCTCGGTCGAGGGAGGAGGACCCTTGGCCTGTGTGCCTTCACCCCATCCAAGACCGCCCCATTTCTCCAAACTCTTGTCACAATCCTGGTAAGGTTATTGAAGGGGCTCGGAGAGCTAAAGGGACTTGTTTTCTGTTTTGTTAGAGGGTTCATGGAGTGTAGAAGGACGTTTCCCCCCGGATAGCCTTATATAGAGTATGGAGGTTGATGAGAATTGATCCACACAGAATTCGAGGAAAGGGTTATCAACGGCATTAATCTTGACCAAATTCCAAGGAGGCCGTAGACCGCTGGATCTGCATCAATCCACGAGAATATTAATGAGGGCACGTCTCGCGCATCGAAACGTCAGGCGTGGAGCTCGAACAGTCAGGAGACGCATCGTACCTGAGGAGGGCAGAAGCTTAAACTAAAGGCGGGGTTATTGCCACGCGTAAGGTTAGAAGCTCGAACCACCCCTGCCCAAGGCACCGTGAGGTCAAGAATCCGGCCCAAGGATGGCCCACTTCCGGTGAGGCAGGGCCGAGACCGTCATCATGACAAAAATAAGATTCCAAGCGTAAAGGACAAACTCCTTCATCCCACACAAAAGTGTCAGACAAAACTAATGCCTTGCATGGTCCTCGGACTCAAGCTTATGGGGAAACTAACTACTACAAAAAAATTCTAAGTGTTAAACAGAACCAAGACCTTGCATGGTCCTCGGACTCAAGCCTATGGGGAAACTAACTACTCCAAAAAGATTCTAAGTGTTAGACAGAACCAAGACCTTGCATGGTCCTCGGACTCAAGCCTATGGGGAAACTAACTACTCCAAAAAGATTCTAAGTTTTAGACAGAACCAAGGCCTTGCATGGTCCTCGGACTTAAGCATATAGGGAAACTAATTACTTCAAAAAGATTCTAAGTGTTAGACAAAACTAAGGTCTTGCATGGTTCTTGGACTCAAGCCTATGGAGAAACTAACTACTCCAAAAAGATTCTAAGTGTTAGACAGAACCAAGACTTTGCATGGTTTTCGGACTCAAGCCTATAGAGAAACTAACTACTTCAAAAAGATTCCAAGTGTTAAACAGAACCAAGGCCTTGTATGGTCCTCGGACTCAAGCCTATGGGGAAACTAACTACTTCAAAAAGATTTTAAGCATCAGATAAAACCGAGTTGTGGTATGGTCCTCGGATTCAAACTTGAGAGAGAGCTAATTGCCTCACAAGACTAAGTCCATAACAGAACCAAGGTATTAAGCGAAACATTAAAGTATAACAAGTAAAAGGGAATATCAATCAAAGAACTAAAAGTGAACTATTGAATATGTATTTCAAATAGAAAGTATGTAATTCTGTTACAATGTCGCCAAGGCAAAAAGTGAAATGAAATGAAAAAGAAAACAAATAGGAATGTCCACGCCATCAGAACAGGGTAGTCCAACGAGATGGCTTACTCCCCCAAATCGGTGGACAGCTTGTCTTGAGGAGCCTATTGGACGACTTTGACTTACACCTCGGGACCTTGCCTACAAAGGGCTACTTCAGAGGATCCTTCCCCGGCAGGAGGGATCTGAGGGACAACGAGTGTGGCTTGGGGATCAACAAACGGCTTCAACACCCTGGGGCATTTCTTGACCGTCAGTTCCCGCCCCCTTCGACGCTTTATGGAGTTTAGCCCCCTCGACAGGTCTGCCAGCTGAAGATGCGTCCTCAGCAGTTTTAGTTTGACTTTCATCTCTTGCTGGCAAAGTGGACTCCGCCTCAGAAGTAATAGGGATAACCTCGCGAATTGCAGGGGAGTAATACACTCTCTCAGCTCTCCTAAGGTCAGATAAGGCATCAACCTTTGCTTGGTTGAGGGCTTCATTCCAGGTTTGGGAACAGAAGTGTCTGCACACTTCAAGAATTTGAGCCTTAAGGGTAGCTTCAGTTTTAGCCATCCTCTCAGCGAAGGCCTCTTCCTCCATTTGTTCTACGAAATGTTCGACATCTATTCTCGCAAACACGGCTTCTTCTTTGGCCCTCACGGCCTTGTCCCTGGCATACTTGGTAATATCTTTCACCCCAATCACCTCGGCCAACTTTTTCTTTAGGTCGGCGACGTCCTCTTGAGCAGCTCGTAATTGGCCCTCGACGTCTTGCAAATGCTTCGTCTGATCCTCGGCTTGTTTTGTAGTAGCGACTAGGTCAGAAGCCGCGCTATCTCTAACCCTTGTCATCTCCTCCAAACTGTCAATCGTCTTCTTGAGATCTGCTTCAGATCTCTTATGGGTACTCGCAGCCTTTAGGAACTTGTCGCGCTCCTTCCCCAGAGCATTACTCTAGACATCGGCCTCCTCGTCCAACCTGAAAACAGTCTGGATAGCTTGCCAACCAAAACAAGTACGCCATTAAGGGGAAGGGAGGTGCTAAGCAATAAAATTCAAACAAAATAGACAAGTACCAAAGGTCTACCATGCCCAGGTATCTTTTAAGGTCGTAAGCAACCTTTTACCCCCTCATGCTCCCAAGCTCAGCCATGTCAACGGGGAGGAGAAGGGACCTCTCAAGGGCATCGGCTATGCGAGCCCCCTCGCCTCCTCAGAAATCCTAGAGAGTAGCGTCATCCATCAAGGGTTGCCCATAGAGCATGGCAGTGAGCAGCCAGGCCTGGGGCTCGGACTGCTAAACGATTTCTTGTCCTTTACGCTGACCACCAAGCCTCAATTGTTTAGAAGGTCAGCAGGCTTCACCTTCCTCGGGAAAAGAATGGGATCTGCCCCCATCCACTGGGTCTTTGCCCTTAAAGGGCCTTTTTCTTTTTGGATCGGAGGACTCAGGCCGAGAGTCCGAGATTGGAGGGATGGGGGACGACCTGGTCTGCACAGGTGAAGGCTTGAGCAGAGGTAGAGGGGGTTTGGGCTATGACTCCGTCGGCACACCTTTCCCAGACTTGCCCTCAAACAGGTTAAGAAGGCTGGTTTAGGGTTGTCTCTTGGAACCATCTCCGCCTGAATACCAACCCTTGGGGGCTAAAAATCGGCTTCGGACAAATGGGGATCTCCCAAATCACCAGAGGGATCCTCAGACTGATCGGCTCGGTCAAATACACAAAATTCGTCTTCAGAAGAGCTTAGTTCTTCCCTCTTCTCCGAGCTCCTTTCTTCGGCCTGTGCTACTTGATGGGATGAGGAAGAACCTGCCAACGGGATGCCCTCCGAAATAGAAGTTCCTTCGAAAAATGAAAACCCGTCCTCTACCACGATGATTTGCCTAAGCCGAGGATCACGAGCCCTGATAACATGCTTTAGGACCGGAAAAGACTTCTGAGCAGGATTACATCCAAGGATTTTATGGGCAGCTCTAACATGATTATCGATCTCGTTTAGAAAGAGCTCCGCCCTAAGAACGGCTTCTAGGTCTTACTTTTTGACCAGGTGAAAATGACGCGCGAAGGCGTGCGGATCTGCAAGAAGAGGAACAAAACTTCTATGATCAATTAAACAAAGAAGATATACGACAAAGAAAAAAGAAAAGAAGTTAGACCATCTCCTATTTCAAGTACCCCACCTGGCTCTCCCTCTACTGTCGGGCGGTGGAGACCGTCGTGCCACTCCTCTGACACAATGAGAAAATCTTGAGTCAACCCCTTACTAGAATCAAGGAGGCATTGGATAAGCCGAACTCTATCATCCATTGTCTTCATATAGTATGACTTACCATTCAGGTGCTAAAAATTGTAGCACCAATTCACATCATGGTGGGTTAACCTCAACCCATCTTCTCATTCAGGACATCTACGCACCCTAGTATCCTAAACATATTAACGGGGCATTGGGTAGGAGCTAGCAGAAAATGCCTAAGGTAACCGCTCATCACTGGCCCCATAGGGATTCTTATGCCTCCCTCTACGAAGGCTACTATGGGAATCACAACTTCACCCTCGTTCCTTTTAGTGTACCACTCTCATTCCTCGCAATACCTCAAGTCGACATTACAGGTTATCCCATAATCAGCAATGAATTTCTCTATCATCTCTTCAGACTCAACTAATTTCTTAAATTTACCCATCCCTAGTAACGACTCAAAGACCTGAAAGAGAGAGAGAGAACAAAAGAGAAAAAGGAATTAGAGAGAAGTTTGTACTACAGAGAGAAGGAGACTTATAGAAATGGGGAGATTCTCCTCGGACAGACTCTTTATGCTAAAAATAGGCACTGGTCAGTGTGGAGATTGGACTAGATTCAGAGTGTGCACGCCGAAGTTCTTGAATGTACAAATAAGGAGACCAAGCGGTTTAAATGAGTATTTATATTCCCAATTAAAATTAACCAGGCAGAACTTCCTGCCCATAAAGGCAAGAAATCCCTATCGATTGATTGCCATCACACCGTTGGACGTGGTGAACATGGAGCCACAGAAAATTTAATGCAAACGCGCGCCGAATATCGAGGCACTAGAAACGTCCATTGGGCAGGCGAAAAGACACCAACGCTGATGTCGATCGATGTTGGGCAAATCATGAAAAAGGCCTAGGGATATCAAAACCCTCCTCCCCGTCCGAGGATACGGGCAGCAGGATTTTGAGGGGTTATTGTAGGGCCTGAAAGTCTGATAGCCTCGGCTCATTTTACACCCAGCCCAAGGCCCATGCCGAGGATGGAGAATCGCCCGAGGACATTGTATAGAGGCCTGAGCCGTAAGGACCTCGCCGAGGATAACCCTGTCTTTGGTGGACCAAGGACAACACTAAGTGGGGGAACAAGCCCAGGACAGGTTGTCACCTCTACAATAAATGCGCTCACCTAATCCTCTGACCGCACTAATGGAGATGTGACTCCTAAACAGGGCAACCTTGGCCACTACAAATCACATGATTACTGATAACACAGCTAATGGGACGGACGATCAGAAGGGAAGCGCATGGATGATCAACAGGTGGAAGAAAGAGATGGTGAGAAGAGGGCTATATAAGGGGAACCGACAGAACAATGAAGGGGGGACCTGGAGGAGGATCTTCGGATCGACGCCAAGGAGAAATCTTGATAAGTAACCTTATTGTGTCGGCCTCCAATGGGGGGGGGGGGGGGGGAAGTCCTATTTTGGGCGTTGTCCATTTGTTAGAGCCTAGTTCTTGAACCCATCCTCTAAAAATATATTGTTTAGGCTTATGGGATGAATTTCCTTTTGATTTATAAAGGCTTTTCCAAATTGAGTCTCTACAAGTATTATCTAATTTTGCAAGTCAATTGTATTTTTATATTTTAAGTCCTAGTAGTATATTAGGCTATTAGTATTTTAATTTGGAAGTAAGGTTATTTTTGTAATAAGACAATTAGGGTTTCCTAATCGATTAGAACTAGAGTTTAGCAATCCTTTATAAGTAGCTTATTATACTCCTTGAGGGTATAGTTGATATTTTGATGAATGAAAAAAAAAATGGCTGTTTAATCTTTCTTAGGTCTAGTGTTGACTTCAAGTTTACCCTAAGTGCTAACTCCAGGTTTACCCTAGGTGCTAACTCCTAATGGTTTCCCCGCTTAGTGCTGACTCCAAGCCAGGCCTAGGTATTGACTCCTAGGTCATATCCATTTATTTTTCTGTTGTTTTAATTTTGTTCTGGTTTCTGTTGTTTTATATTTTAAGTCCTAGAAATATATTAGGCTATTAGTATTTTAATTTAGAAGTAAGATTATTTTTGTAATAAGACAATTAGGGTTTCCTAATCGATTAGAACTAGAGTTTAGCAATCCTTTATAAGTAGCTTATTGTACTCTTTGAGGGTATAGTTGATATTTTGATGAATGAAAAAAAAAAATGGCCGTTTAATCTTTCTTAGGTCTAGTGTTGACTTCAGGTTTACCCTAAGCGCTAACTCCTAAACCCTAGGTGCTGACTCCTAATGGTTTCCCCGTTTGGTGCTGACTCCTAATGGTTTCCCCGTTTGGTGCTGACTCCAAGCCAAGCCTAGGTATTGACTCTGAGGTTATATCCATTTATTTTTCCGTTATTTTAATTTTGTTCTGATTGTCCTACGTCAAAGGGACTATGAAGTAGATGAGAAAGCATAGATCCCTTTTCTATGTAACCTAAGCCATTCTTGTCAAAGCTAAGTCAAGTTTCTCACCCAAGAAACTTTTCAAATTTCTCCAAAAGAAATGAATTCTATCCCTTAAACTTGTTGGCTTAATCAAGTTTAACCCCTAAATCCCCATTCTCATGCTCAAACTTACTAGGCTTTTTAGGGATTTCTTAGATATTTTCTTGAACTTGGTACATTCCTTAAAAAGCTTATTATAGCTTTCTTCAAGTCTATACTCTTCATCAGAATATTCTTAAGATGAGTTGCCATGGTCTTGTGTATCCTCCCCACTGGACTCATCACTACTCCTAATTGAGGCTGTAAAAGCCATTTAGTTTCCTATGAAGTAAGGGGAAATACTAAGATATTGTGACATATCCATTAACAACGTAGTCAAGGATCACACTCCAAAATTTATTCCTAAGTGTATCAATTGAAAAATCTGATTTAAACCCCCAAAACTTAAGTAGCAGATTAATGAATTAACATATTAAAAATAAGAGATATGATATGTCTACAACACTTTTACAATAAATCCCAAGTGATAAGTTGTTATTGGTTGTTATTATTAGGGCAAAAAAGTAATTTTAGTGTTAGTTTCAAATTTGAACTAATAACAACTAGCCGTCTGTGATTTGTTGTAAAAATGTTATAAAATTGTTGTAGATATAGCATCTCTCTAATAATAATAATAATAATAAAAGCAGTAAAAGCAAACAAGGATTTAGTGATGAAGTAAAAAACTTTTAATAACTTCTCAAAGGAAAAAAAAACCACTTCGGTGGTATCCAACCCCGTAGGAAATGTAAGCTCAGCAAATGATTCATTTGCCACTCTTCAGAATTCTAGAATTCTTTTATAGAACTTTCTTTACAAACAAACTTGTCCACAACCATTGGAACTCCAGTATTCCAAAGAACTTTTTGAAGGGAGCACACCAATGAACTCATGGGAAGGGTAACAACTTTTATGGTTTTGCAAAAGAAACTCTGGGAGGAACTCACACAGAGCACACTTAAGGAGAGAGTTTTCTAACTGTTTAGGCTCAAGAAGATTTGTTGTTAGAGCAATATTGATACAGCAATCTCTCTCCTCTCAATTTGTGCAACAAGGGTTGGTTTTATATAAGAATCATTAGGTTATATTATCACATTAGGCCTTCAAAGTCAATTTACTGTCTGCTGCAGTTTCTGTCAAGAGAACTCTCAGAGACAGCACAATTGTGCCAACCTCATATGGCCATATTCACTTATTTCAATTTCAAATTGCATCAAATTTGTGTCCATTTTGAAACCATGGATGTCTAATTTCCAATGAAACAAGTATTAATAAATTTTTTGCTATGGTGTAAAAGATATGGGCAAAAAATCACCAATTCATCATCTTTGAGTATATCATAACCTCATCATTTTTTTAGCAGATTTTGTTCCAGACTCAACCCTAATACTATTCTATTGATACAACCCAATTTTTATATGTTTAGGCACTAGGATTTGCCAACACATCTATGAACCCAAATAACTTTTTTTTGATAGGTAATATGAACCCTAATAACTTACATGGATGTTTTCACAGAACGGAATTTGAAGACCTTTTGTTTGACACTTTCTTAGAAAATAAAATGAATGTCCATTATAGGTTTATCAGTAAAGGTCAGTACTTAATGGATTCAGAACATTCAGTTTCATGACATTGAATCTAATTGCTTTTAGGTTTGAGATTGTTCCAAATGCGGTACTATGAAAGATATGAAGTGGCGCTAATGGATCTTACACTAAAGGCTTGTTATCTAAAAAATTGGCCTAATCAATCAACTGATGTACTAGTACAAGAAAGGGAGAAAAAAACATTTGCACAATATTAAAAGATAATAAGCAGAGTCAAGATTAGATGTAACATCTTCAACCAAATTGTGGCAAATTGAATCAATATTAATAAAGGAAGAAATGATGACATATCAATCCAAATTCAATTGGAACCACACGTCAGCCATTACTGTCTAAAGTAATGGAAAGACACATTCCTTCCCAGTTATACTTTTCTTGCTGAGCTTCTTCCCACTTTTCCAATGCAATGGAGCAGTTATTCCATAAAATGAAATGGCCTGCTGCCAATCAATAAGGAGAGGAATTCTTTTTGATAAGTCAATAAGGAGAGGAATTCATAGCAGTAACTAACTTGTAGTTATTCTTTTCGGTTTTCATTTATAGAGATCCCCTTTAAACTGTGGGAGCACTGCATTTTGCACCCCAAACTATGAAAACTTGCAATCACTATCCCAATTGCGACAAATCCTACATATAACACCCCACCATCCATTTGGAGGTTAACTTTAACAGTTTCGTGCAAAACACATGACCATGAACTAGGTAAATGTTAAAAATGGCCTCCCATAATGAAATTTACTCAAATTCCCCTTCTAATTGCCTCCTCCCTCTCCATTCTGAAACCTAGAATATTTTCTCACAGAAACACCACGCCCACAACTATGGATAAGAGGAAGGGGCAAATAAAGTGGTTTTCAAAATTGCATCTGCAGTTTTGTTCTCCAAGCAATATGTCCAACAGCCTTTTTCTTTCCATTATTTTTGTAAGCTTATGTTTCCAGAAACAAAAGTCATTTGCAGAATTGTCCCATCTTTTTTATGAGATGACCCTATCATGGGATATGAGATAACTGTTGGCTGGTGGACCGTACAATTTTGCATTGGGGTAACAATAAAATTGAGGGGAAAAACATTCTTTTGAAGGGACCTGGTTTACTGAATTAATTACCAAGTTACAAACGGGATACTAGAAATAAGCCCCACCAATAATGTATTTCAGGCTACTTTTAGAGACAGTTAATGAATTACTGTCAATAACTAACATCATGAGGTTGTGACAGCCATTTATATCAGTGTCAATCCCCAATAATTCCGAATTTTCTTTCAGCCATTTACATCAGTGTCAATCCCCAATACTTTCAGATTTTCTTTCACCACTGTATGGATTGATTGTAAGTGTGGTGTTTTTAGGACAACATTTTGTTTAGGATTTCAGAAATATTTTAGATTGGGGAGTGGGAGGCAATAAGAAAGAAGGGCATTTAATTAAATTTCATTGTGGGAGGACATTTTTCTCATTTGTCCAATCGATGGTCATGTGCAAAGCACGTGACTGTAAAAAGACAACATCTAAACAAATGGTGGGAATGCTATTTACAATATTTGTCTCACTTGGGATGGCGATTACAAGTTTTCATGGTTTGGGGTGCAAAGTGCAAGTACCCCATAGTTTAGGGTGGATTTCTATAATTAACCCTTCTTTAAAAAATATATATATATATATATATATATATATATTATCAACATGTTTCAAACTCAGAATTCCTTCCTTTGATATCGGAAGCTACCTGTCTCTTGTCAACATTATAGTTGTTTTTGTATTTGACAAGTAGGGAGGAACAGATATTAAATAATATTCCACAAATACTGATACACTTGAGCAAATATATTAGTACAAAGATTTCATAGTTCAAGCATATACTAAAATGTGACTAGGATCTCATATGAGAAAGGCATGCCTTTTAAGCTAGTCAACTTAAAAAGATAAACCACAATAAATTTCTTGCTAATCTTTATCAAGTAATGACAGTGGAAGTACTAGTGTCGCTGAAAAGAAGGCTAACAAAAGATATTTCAACCAGCACTACTTACTTCTTAGTACGTGTAATTGCACTTTATAATGTTATACTAACTAAATTAACAAAGAAGTAGAGTTCTTTTCTATGACTGCTATTTCATAAATTATTTTTAATGTTACTCTATTGTTTCTTTTGTGGTTAGAGATAAAAACAGAAAAGAAAACCTTATCTTCCTGTCAATAGCGTTTAATTGTATACCAGAGATGTGATTGGATGAGCTTAGGCCCAGTGAGCTTGAACATTGTAGATTTACTTCAAAAGAAGCTGGGTAAATGAAATTAAATTAGTGATTTAAATTAATCGACAGGTCCTAAGCTGCAATAACTTGAGCTTGTATGCTTGCCAGCTTTACTTTTAATTAATCTATGCAATACCAAAAAGAAATCATGTTGTGAAAATGTCAGTTAGCTCAAATTGTGATTTTAAATGTGGTATCTGTCATATAAATACAGCAGACCAAAGTAAAGAGAGGAAATTTAATGCTCAAACAATTATTAGCAAGGTACTGGCTGATCCATAAAGAGATATATTCTATAACATTCAAAATATTTCATCTCAGTTTTTTATTTTATATAGTGGTGTCTCTGTTTTCTCTTAATCTTATAGTAATAAAATTACATCTTTAATAGGGAGCAAAATAAATACATAAATAGGAATTTTCTTATCATTATAGCTAAGTTGGGCTGATTTTCAGCCTAGCTAAGCAGAGTAATTCTTTCCTATGCTTTCTGTAGTAATGAGTATTTAGTCTAATTTCTGAATGATCTTCAGTAGAGGTATCCAATTATTAGACCTAATGACAGGTACGCATGTAACATTTGCATTTGAAAATCTTGTAGTCTCAGCACTCAAGTAGCACACTGGCTGTGATTATAAGACAATTTTTTGTTTTTCTTTTTTTTTTCAAAGCAAAGTGATAATGTTAAATTTAGATTACTGGAAAGGTCTCTCAAACAGGTTGCAAAAGATTGCAGATTCATTTAAGAATCAAGACTTAAGATGGTAGTATGCTGATGATTGATCTGGCAATAGTAAAATATTCTATATCACAACTGTTCACGTGTTGGAGGTTGCTGTATTGATAAAGAAATGAATATAAGGTAACGTGGCAGGATTTTAGGTGCTGGGAAGTGTGGAGACTCTAGTTTGTCCGCTGTGGAGGAAGGTTCCAGCTGAACATTGATGCAAAAAATCTTTTGGTCCAGCTTAAGCTGGAGTCCAAGGACTTGAGAGATAAACAGAAACTATAAAGGGTATCTAAATCACATCTGCAGACATCTGCAGCAGAACCTTCAATTGAATAATCTAATCAAATTCATGTTGAAACAGTGGCTTTGTAAGAGGAGGAATTAATTTTCTCTAACTGATTAACTGCAAAAAGCATGTGAAGGATTAAGTTTTTCCCTGAAGTGTTAAATATGTAGAAGAATCATACCAAAACTAACAAAATCTAAGGCTTTTCTTTTAATACAATTTATGAATTTACCATCTGTTTTATAACAACAATTGAACTAGTTAAATAAGAGGTCTGTATTAAATAGAATTATCAATTGAATTCTATGGTTGGTACTGATAAAACTTCTTGATCCCAGTACAGGAGTAATTCACTTAGAAGATAGCTTGGATTGAAACCATATTGTTACAGGCCCCATGTTTTGTGGAAACACGCCTTATTGAGGAAAGGCATCTAGAATGTTAGTAGTTGCAAAAATTATTTCTCGTTAGATGATTAAAGAGTAGCTTATTCATGATCAGAGCAGAAACTATACATATTATGTGCCTGTTTGACATAACTGTAAGAAGAAGAGCTTCAACTATAGAGCTTTAGTAGTACAACTTTTGCCATATAGAGCTTTAACTAAAAAGCTCTTTAGCATTTTGAGTAATTGGAAAGTTACAGTGAATAGTGCTTTAAAATTCTGGATTTATAAAGTATGAACAGTGAATTTGGAGCTTTTTCTAGATTTATAAAGTATGAACAGTGAATTGTAGAGCTTTTTCCTAAAAGCTCCAAATTTCAGCTTTAAGGATCTCCTTAAAGCTGTTTACAGAATTTCCAAATGTTCGGCAATTTCAGCTAAAAGAGTTTTAACCCCCCTTAAATCACTTTTCAACCATTCCAAAAGCTAAACCAGACAGGATTTACACCTTAAATCATGAATATTTTCATTTACTCATGTTTTCCAGTAGAAAGCCCCATATGTATAATCCAAAGATGAACCATACTAGAAAGGAATCCACTCGAGCTTTTTTAAGGGTTTATATGCCTAGGAAGTGCCACTGGTGCAGGTTTTACCCAAAACCAAATTATAAATACTATGTATATAAGGTAGATTTCAGGCTTTTGTCCCAAAATTTTGGCCCCAAGCCTGATTGACATCCCAAAAATTTAAAAGTTGCAATTTTGTCCTCAACATATTTAAAGGTATCAATTTTTTCTTCCATCAATTTGCTATGAAGGTCGCATTAACTTTTAATGTGCCACATCAATACTGTCACGAAATTTATACATTTTAAAATTTTCAAGAACTAAAGTGCAACCTATTAAATTTGAGGGAAAAAATCGAACTTGGACCAAATATTAGGTAATAGGGACAAAAGGTGCAGTTTAGCCTAGATTTAACTTTATTAAGAAAATTTGAAATTTGTTTCCCATTATTTGGATCCCTGAGAGTATTAATAGAAATTCTAAGCATTATTGTGTATTAATTTTATGTTTCCCCATGATAAGGATTGCAAGAGCTTCAATTGGGTTCTAAATTGTAGAAAATAAGGTAAATCACATGTATCAAATGCAGAAGATGCGTTTCCTCTTACAACATTACGATGGCTACACTAACATAAGCCCCTTGAGAACTTGACATTCCTACTAACTTAGATAAGAGAATCTGCATACCTAACATCTCCTCCCCATACAGTTTGCATTAGTTGCTGTGCCATCTTCCTCAAGTGAACTCCTCTAAGCTTCAAAATGGCATTTAAAACAATAATGAAGTTAGAAGATCCTGCATCGCAAAACAAATAAACAGGTAGTAAGGTTCTTTGTGATAGTATAGCAACAAAGGGGGAAACAAAACAAAACAATGCATCTAATCTAATTAGCTAACAACTAGAAATTGAAATATTTAAGAAATTTTCTTGATCAATTATGACTTCTGTAGTAAACTCAATGCATTTAGTTCATTGGAAACTCTAAACACCTCAACCTTGAGAGTTGATCGAAAGGATCTACAAAAGAAATCTACAATTATATGATGAGATTATTTGTTTGATTTTAAAAATAGACTTAGTTGATGGAGAACATAAATAAAGTACATTTGAAGGATATCTCTAACAAGTACATAGTCATAGCTCGACTCAAAAACTTAAGAGTGGAATGTTGATATGACAGGAACAACAAGCTTTAATCATCCATTTTTGAATAAACTGAAGGTTTGATACTTACATAGTAAAAGCAAGTAACTCATGATTCCACTAGATATTCTTCCAAAGGTAATGCAGTAGCTCCATGGCCAATGCTTGTGCCTTGAATTTTCAAAGTCACATTAATAGTTGAAACATTGTCAAACTAGATAGCATAATATGGAAACAAAGCAAAGATAACTTGTAAATATGACGTAGTGCACAGTTAAGCCAGAAATAAAGAATGTGGAGAAATAAGTACAAAAATCTGAGAGAAACTAGCCCATTGCTAGGCATGATAATAAGTTGCATCTCATTTGGACCCACTTCAACTGCAGAGCCATATTAATTTTAGACCCGAACAAATGCTAAACTATTAGTCGTTTTTTGACATCAATTTGAGGTTGAACCTCGGTGCGATAGCAAGTGCCCTTTATATTATGGGTTCAAATCCAAGACACTAAGACTACCCTTGTACCATTTCTCTAAAATCCCATAAAATCAGGATCCTAGTTCACTGGGTATGACCTATTGATGAAAAATGAAACTATTAATCAAAGACTGCCACACATATTTACATATTATGTATATCAACAAATAAGTGGCAAAGAAATTTACGAAAACAAGTATATGAAAAGAAGTACTGGGTTGCTGCTACCTTCATGGATGGGACCAATTTTACCGCACTGTTTTAAGGCATTTTATCGAGCAGTATAGGTGCACTGTCACATGAACATATTGTAGCAAATACTACAGCAGAGGGGAAAAAATGTGTGATTAATGCTAATTGCTAAGTGTGGGTAAATCTATATTTCTCAATTTGGTTGTGTAAAAGGATAAATACAAGTACGAGTTTTTTTTTTTTTTTTTAATTTATTTCCTTTTAAAAAAATTTTAATTTTTTTCTTTTTAAAAAAATCTAAAAAATAAAAATAAAATGAATTAATTGGCCCATGCAGGTCTCGAACCTGCGACCTTCGCGTTATTAGCACGACGCTCTAACCAGCTGAGCTAATAGGCCGGATGTTCAAAACTCGGAAATATTATTTATTTAATATAATATTTCGTGCATGAATATTATACGGCCAACATCAGCCACCCATTAAGAGTAGGAACCACAATATTGAAAATATCTCTTACCCTCTGTATGTCCCGAGTAAGGTCGTAATTATTAGGTTTTGTTTATTCAATTTTATTTTGAATACAAATTAAACTTGAGCTTATTACCAAATAAAATTTTATATTTAAATTTAATTTATTTTTTTGTTGAACAAGTTTAAATTTGTTTACGAGCTACGTAATTAACTCATTCTTTGCACGTATATGGTAAAACCAAAATTTCTTAATCCTTTAGAAATCTATGAATTAATGTTACTATGAATCAATGAACTATTTTATATTATCAATTAATTACAAATATGAATTTGATATAATATGAACCTGGTTACAAATTTACACAATATATTCTCAAATCTATATACGCTTTTATTCGAACATGTATTTTTGTATACATATAAAAATATAATACTTATATATAGCTAAATCAAGTTTGCATGTTCATAATTCATAAGCTTTTTCATGAGCATATTATTATATTTGAACTTAACTTGTTTAATAATTGAGCCTAAACTTGTGCTTAAATTTGGTTTATTAGTTAAATAAACAAATATAAACAAACTTTTTTCTCAAACTGTTCATAAACAGTTTGTTAATTTATAGCTCTAATCCCAAGAATGCTATGCATAAGGGTTATGGATTTGATAATACCTCAAAGAAGATGATTTTAGTCAATGCAAAATAAGTTAATATAGGTTCAAGGTTCATGACTATGTAGAAATCTTAAAATTAAGATATTTGAGGTTAAGTTACTCTACTTATGTTAACACCGATTACGTAAAGAACATGAAATAAGGATATTCAAGTTAAGTTACTATAATCTACACTATTTTGAGGTAGAGTAATGCAATAGACACAAATTATTTTGATGGTGAACCAAAAAACATTGGATTATCTCCAGTTCATCCATCGTGTCGTCCAAGACCAGAAAGGCCATCCGCTTGATATTAAATATTCAAAATTGCAGTAGAGATTTAACCTATGAGTGCCTCCGAAGGAAGTCATTCAAGTGCAAAAAAGTTGTCCAGCATGGAGTCATCTGGATGACCAACCAACACTTAGAAATTTTTAGACCAACACTTAGAAATTTTTAGAGTAAATCTTTATCCAAAAGTTTATAATTTAGACCACATTCTACTATTTTAAAGTGGGAGCGAAATCTTTATTCATTGCTCTAACTTCCCACTAAGTTCTTAACTTCCAATAGCAGTTGTAAAAGTTAAGTCTGAACCTTCTAACTTCCATCCAGTTGGGGAAGTTACTAAACAAGTAACCACTTATAGAGTTAGAATTCCTGAGTTCAAGAGAAAAAACTAACTTAAGCATTGGAGAGTTCTTGGCCGGTTCACTCCGGTCACCTTTGATCTTGTGCTTCTTTCTTTTCAGGCCTTTCAAGCAACCTCAAGCCCATTAAAGCTCGGAGCATTTAGCCTACTAATTTTCTGTGTATCATCATATTTTACAATATTTTTATAAATTGTTGATGTAATAAATTTTTATTGATTCTTAATTAGACCCACTACCCTAACATAACATTTTTACTTACCAATAATCGCCCACCACATCAGCAGTTTATAAAATAGTTTGTGACTTTAGCTTTTCCCTTCGAGCTAAACAATTAACACAAAGAAAATATAATTTGATGCTAATATAAGGATAATTGCATGAATGAAAACTAATAAGACATTGAAAGGAAACTTGCTTGCATTTTTTTTTTTTTTTTTTTATAACATCATAGGAAAAAGATTACACAGTTTGTGGCGTAGGCCAGCTATAGTGTATAGGAGAACTGGTAGCCAAGGCAGCTCTGTTATATACATTGTTAACAACAAAAGAGGGTACAAAAAGGTACTTAAAGACTAAGCCAAGCTGATTCAAAGAACACATATCTGCAAAAAAGGTTCTTTCCTGCCAAGTTGGACTACTATCCCCATTGAACTGCTGGACAAGCCTTTTACTGCTGCTCAGGAACAAAATGTGGCTGAAACCATATCTCCTAGCTAGGACTGCAGCTTCTACCAAAGCCTCCAATAAGGCACCATAAGCTGATTTTGCAGCACTGCTGTAACAGCCTCTGAACACAATGTTTCCCTGTATGTTTTGAGCTTCATAAGAGTTAAGCACTTCTCCTGACTTGTTTTTTCCTGACACCAGCAATCTTGATAATGAGATCCCATTGTCCAGCCAATCTCTGATCCTGTGCCTGATGAGTACCATTTCTTCTGTCAGCATTGTTGTGATTAGCAAATGCTTCATGATACCTGCAAAAAAGAGCTTGAGTGGTTAAAATTACATTCAAAGGATCCGGTTTTAAACCCTCATACACCACTTTATTTCTGTGGTTCCATATAGACCAGATGAGAGTGAAGACAAGTTGCAGAGATCTCATATCTCCCTCCCCCAATTTGTTATGATCAAGTATTGTTCTACTAATCCACTGCTGGACAGAAACAGAACCAATTTCAGAGGACTGAATAGCTAGTTGGGATCCATACCAGCAAGCCCCAGAGAAAGAGCAATTAAGAAAGAGATGAGTGGATGATTCTTCGTCAGAATCACAAAGGGGGCACAGACCAACATTAACAATCCCCCTATGATTTAGAGTTAAGAAGGTAGGCAGGCTGTCATGCAAGAGTCTCCAGATACAATTGCAAATTTTTAAGGGCACATTGACCTTCCAAATACAATTGCAAATTTTCAAGTCTCCAAATACTTGCTTGCATTAACATAATCAGACATCTACATTTGAGGCCAGACTTAATCCAAAAAGTACATTACAGGATAGACAAGCAAAATGTGTGTATTGTCTATCCTCTTCTTTGAAATGTCAACTTTTTTTTTCTCAGCAAAAAAAAGAAAAGAAATGCCATCCTTTTTTTTATATTTGAGGCTTGATGGTGTAAGCCATGCGTCGCTCTTGCTTCAAACTTGAAGGACGCTTATCTTGATGTGTTGTTTCTTCTTCCTTTATTTTTGAGAACAATGATCACTTCATTGCAATTGCATTCGAACTCACTTCTTTTAAATTCCTAATTTCTTTTTTTTTTTTTAATAATTTGTCAGCGATTGCGTAATACATTTTTTATTATAAAAAGTCAAGGCAAGATACAAATGTGTTTTATTATTATATTATATATATATATATATATATTTTTTTTTTTTGCTTTAGGCATGATTTGATGTTAAATCCTTTATTCGACGACCTTATATTTTATCACTTAAGCTAAGTGAAACCGACTTGGCCCTTGAAAATGAAAATAATCTTTACTTTTTCTATTTAATTGAATTACCACCTTCTAAACTTAGAACAATGCTAAACCACATGTATATTATTGTCAATTTGATATGTGTATATATATATATTTTTTGCTAAAGAAGTCCATCAATATTGTTAGTTAGTGAGTTACATTGCAATTTTTCTTCACTGACTTTGCAATTGGATTGGAGACCAAGTTCACCCTCTTGTTCAATCATGTTTTATTTTATTTTTTTAATTAGAAACTTTAAGTTTTGATCTAATACGGAATGGTACCCATTTTTTAGATATACACATTTGCGTATAATTTAAAAAAAAAAAAAAAAAAACAAAAAACAAAACAAAACAAAACAAAACAAAAAGTAAGGTTTTAACTTAACAAGCTGTATGTAAACAAATTAACTAAAAAGTTAAAAGAAAAGTCTTTACCAAACATAGATTTAATCACTTTTTAACTAAAAAAATCTGTAAAAAAATAAAATAATAATAAAACAAGATGAGAGAGAAAGTGAAATTAAAGGAGATGAACCCCTCAATTGCATTATTTAAGCAAATCCTTCAATAATAGACAAAGTTGAGTCCTGAACCTAAACCAACAAACTCATAGAAAACGACCTGCTAGGAAAAAAACTGTGAACAAATTACATACAATCATTGTCAGTTGCCAGCAACTCTGGCATACCATACTATGTACATTTTCGAATAACTAAAAAATTATGAACCAATCCACATTTTATTGGCTACTTAACCAATCCCACTTTCTCAATTACTATTCTGGGAAAATATAGAGCCACTTTATCTTAACTAATAGACCAAAATCAAAATTAGAGCACCACCAATCACTCAAGGTGAACCAGTTAGAGCTGATGAACTAGTTAGAGCTGCAGTACTTAATGGCTTGCCTCGTCCCATAGTGAAACCCCTTGTCCCATCTGGCATTCTTGGGCCCTTGGAAGCCTGTTTGGCAGATGCTTCACAATGAACACCACTGCTGCACAGTTGTGGAGATAAGGCATTTAGGCCACGTCCAATATGGCTTTGAGCACGTCCCCGGGACTTTCCACGTCCTCGAGCCCATCCTTTCTTTGTTCCAACTGAATTTTCCTCACCCTAATAATATAGCAGACATTCTTTTTAATAAGTAATTATTTTTGTCTGTAGGGAAAGTGTATCGAGACAATCAAATTAGGCCAATGGTGCACCTTCCTTAGTGTGCAAGTTATGAAAAGACTAATTTGTTTGAAAATTTAGCTTGGTGAGATGAATGGGGTGCACATAGTGAGCCTATATGCCAAAAAATGACTCCCTATAGTGTTCCTCATTTAGAAGATCATAGAGTCTGTTTTATGCATAAAAAATTCTACAATATGATTAGTTATAAAAGCGAGGACACTTACATTGCTCTCAATGGCCGAATCTATGTTTTTTGGCTGCAAGGAATCTTCAGAGGATTCAGGAGGTGGCTTCTCATCATCCTCTGAAACACAATCAAAGTCTGACTTTCTGCTCTTTAGAACAGATCTTGGCTGGACATCATTACAATCGAAGTAATGAAATTTGTTCAATACAGAAGCATAGTGATAAAAGAAGTCAGAAGCTACAAGGAGAACTAGTTTAGCAATTAATTAGACATACCGTGCGTCTAAGCAGCAACTTTACTCGAAGCCCTTTTCTCCAGTTCCTTTCATCATTTAATTTCTCAACCTGGTGAAGTTGACAAGTTATTAATGCTGTTACAAGGATAGTAATGAACTTAGAAAGTTTGTATATTAAGTTTCTTCATGATTTTTTCATACCGCTTTTTCAGCTCTCTCTATAGTCTCATATTCCACAAGTGCATGGAGCTAAAAAGAAAAGAAATTAGGACAAATAATGTAAGAAAAACTTTTGGGATAATCTCTTGCCTATAAGAACAAAATGGCTTAATTCATTCTGTCTACCTTGTTACTAATTGAAAAATCGCATTTGGAGCGGGAAGAATTGGATTCCTGGGGATGACATATTCGAATTGTTTTCACACTGCACAGTGACACAGTAACCATAATAAGCCACAAAGACCTTCTTCACAAGTAAAAAAACCAGACGAGAAATAAAATACAATCAACAGACCCAACCTTCCAACCACACCAAATATTTTCTCAAGGTTTTGATGAGAGTGATCTTCAGGCAAATTCTCTGCAACAATAGTACGAGACTGCAAGACAAAGAACCATTACAAGAAAAACCATCTAAAAATTATAGTTTCCCTCATTATAGGAAGTCTAACAGTGCTTACCTGTAACTCCTCTTTGGCTCTCTCAGTGAAAGGGTCTCTACGTCTAACCTTCTTGCCATCATCACTTACAACCTTGCATGCATCATACAAAGAGTATGTGTATTCAAAGACCGCACTAAAGAAAAATTACACAAGCTTTACTTAATATAATATATATTAACAAGTAGAAATTTTGAAGTTGACCAAAGACATACAAGCCTTGAAGAGGACCGCAGTGCTTGGACAAGTACAGAGTTATTACTAACAAGAGACTTGATCTTTTTTGTGGAAGCAATAACAGAAATTGGAACTGTCATGAAGACAAAACACAAGAATGAGAATTATTTTTGAATTGAATCTATATACAAATAGTACTATTCCACGATCCTTACCATAACCTTCGGGATCTTTATTTATGTGTTTTGCCAAAGCATCATATGCAAGCAGACTCATATCGCTGAACTGGTATTCCACCTGTTATATAAACAGAAACCATTCTCAAAATTTTGAAAGGTGTAAAAAGTACAATAGGAGCTTGCACTAAACAATACGTCATTGTTTAAAATTGTCACATCAAAAGGAAACATGGTATGCCAGAAAATGCTTCAGGTTGGAGGATTCAATAGCAGGAAAAGTAGCAATAATCAACGGTCTGTAGCTGGAGGGGAGTAACTGAAAGGTAAGAGAAAATATGTAGAGCAAACATATTATGTCATGGAATTGGTTGAGAAATCTAGATAAGACTTGTAAGTGGGAGGAGGGGAAGTGTGTCAATGAGAATATGGAATATACAAAATATATTAGAACCTAAATTTGAAAGGATGTTGCCTCGATTTCAAGGAATGCTGAGCACCCCTAAATGAAAAGAAGGTTTAAAACATTTCAGTAGAAAACATCAATATTTGCTTGGCATTCCAACAATGGGGGCATAAATAAGAAACATTTGTCTCCCAAAATTGTACACCTTGATTTTATAAATGGATTTCCTGCATAGCAGGTTTCCTACATGGGAAAAGCGAAACTACAGATTAGTCCCCTGCCAAGAATATTTTTTATGAGTATCTCATCTCATTTGGACAAGGTCCATTAAAGATTTGAAGTTTAAATGTCTGGAAAAATACCTGTGGTGAAGAGGTTGTCTAAATACTATTGATTTTGCCAGAAGAAAAAGCTCTAGTTTTTTTTAGATAACTTTCATCAGATTTGCCTCACACTTATTATAAGTGGTGCATATGTGCGGAAATGGTACATGGATTTACATCAGTTTAGTCTGAAAGGGCCAACTATACTAGAATGTGGAAAAGCCGTAGGCATGATAGAAATGCCCAAGAAGATCAGATAATGATGCTGCCACATATGAAATAAGTTTATCAAAAGCTGATCTTCACTGTCAAGATTTCATTTTCAAATTGACAATCTTAAGTTCAAAATGCGAATAACTCAACAAGATTTAAATCATGAATGCCACAGGATAGCTTGGCCTAACTTGGGCTGTGTCCAATCCATTTTTTTTTTTTTTTTAAAACATTAAAATTCATGACAAATCAACACAATATTGAATAAACATGCATATCTAAAATGTGCATTGGTTTTTCTTCCCCCCTAAATGAAAAGGGTGATGGAAGAATAGTTGTGGCAATCCTATCAAGGCTTGATCACAGTAGATTCTCTACCTGCCAGGAATCAATGCCTAAGGGGCCTAGATGATAAAAGGGCCGCAGGCACTCCTCAGGTAGGTTGAGCCACGACCCTACTACTTCAACCCCACTCAGATCACCGGTTATTTCAAGCGTATCATGCAAATCCTCAAGCTGAATCAATGTTATGGCATTACCCTGCCCGAAGGTTCTAACTAATGGCCTACCACATTCTAAGACCCTAACCACTAGGCCACAATTCTGGGCGGTAAACTACATTGGATTTATTAACTTGATCAAGAAAAAAGCATGACTAATTCTTTACTTGTCATATAACTTATTCAAAAGATATAATGTTAGAATATGGCTAAGGGATTAAATTAACCATTTCCTAACAGCTTAGGCTTTTGGAACAATTGGTGATTTATCATAATATATGAGCAAGTGCAATTGAATTCAAACCTATTTTTGCTGCTTAATTTGAAACAATTGATATTTTGTCAATAAACACACATGCAACAATAGTTTCACATAAATGAGACTATGCACATGTTCAAACTAATCACCTGTTTGTTGATCTTTTGCTGAAGATCATTAGTTTGGGTGTTCTTGGAGAGATTGGGTGGCACAACATTGTGGTTGGATATCAAATATGCAGGGTCTTGGTCCCCAACATAGAACAAATTAGAGCCACAACCAGCAGTCCCACCAAGAAAGTGGAAGCATGGATAGACATAACCCGAGATAGGCATCTGGGTCTGTGATCTTGGCACAAATTCAGGTGCCTGGGCATTGAATCTAAATGATACACTGCTTGTTTCTTTCATTTTCATTTCCTTTTCTGTACTGTCTTGGATTTTCTCAGGTTGTGCTTGTGCCATTTTCTTCTATGTGTTAGTTTTTTCACCTCTCATCCAGAGATTTGTCTTTCAATCTTTGTTTATTCTCTCTCTCCCCCCTGAAATTTTGTAACTGTCTGTACTTTTTGACATAGATGCCACTTTTCGCGCCAATATACGGGGGCATCTATGTTTCAACGAGGGGACTGTTTTATTACACATGACCGTTGCCTGTGGGTTTGAGTTTTGACTGGTATTTTAAGGTTAGGATTTGCTTACAAAACCAAAAGGCTAGTTTTTGCTCTCTCTCCCCTAAAATCTTGCTATGGTCACTTTGGTCAACCGAATTATGTAACATGTATTTCGTTGGGACAAGATATTACTTGTTTGACAAGTGTACAATCCATTGACCTAAGGGGATCTACTATTTTGAAAAATTTGTACGATGTTATGATTCAACTCCCAATTTTGACAACCATTGATTCAACACCCGATTTTGACAACCATAAACTACATAGAATTATTCTATAGTCACAACAAAATCTCATAACAATTTCATGACAGCTGAAGCATCAATCTATTATAGGTTAAGACAAAATTAAATAAACTACAACTAAAAACAAAGATGATATGAAAATGTTATGACATTTTGTTGCATCCCTAAACTTTCTCAACTATAAAAAATGCATTTTGGGGTGGTAAAACAGTCACACTCTTCTATATATGGGATTTATATGTGTGAGTATTTATTTATTATTATTATTATTATAATTCAATAGTTACAAGGAGATGCAGGATTTAAATTCTATTCTTTTTTGTTAGAAATACCAAGATTTATTAGTTGAGTTACATATATCTCTTGGCATATGTATAAGTTTCATATGTGAAAGATATTCTATATATGTGTGTGTATATATATATATATATTAGTTATAAGATAACATTTTGTGCTAAAGAGAATCATCCAACAAGAGTTTTGGATCAATGGTCAATATTCTTAGACTGAAAAAAAAATTGGACCTAAACTCATTAACCTAACTCAAACCCAAAGGAAAACACCTAACCTAAACCCAAGTCCAAAGGAAAACACCTAATCTAAACCCAAGTTTTTTTTTTACCCAAATTTAAAATGGGCCGGATCAAGCTGTCACGTGGGTTTACCTATTTTTGAAACAATTTTATTCTTTCTAATGAATTAGACCAAATGGGACATCACACCAACAGAGTGTGATTTCTTTCACACACAAGCCTAATAGTTTAGTACGCTATTTTTTTTTAATTAAAAAAAAAAAAAAAAAAAAAACTAAATGCTTGGAATGATTTTGTCTTTGTCTCTACTTCTCACTCTCACTCTCAAATCTCATCATCTTAGTTCTCTCATACTACTGCCACACGCTTGATGATACAGTCCACTACGTTTATTTTATTTTCTTTTATGGTGATAATATCATTAGAGAACTTTGAATGGTGTAAAATAAACTTAAGAGTTTATGCATTATTTAATTATCATATTTTGAGTATTTTGTTATTTATTCTCTTATTTGTAGTACAAAAAAATAAAGACAATATAATTTTAAAAAAAAAAATTTAAAAAAAAAAATTGCATGTGAAAAAATAGGGGTCAACCCATAATCTAATCAATCCAACCCATTCACAACTCATTTAAGATGGCCCATATTTTTTACCTGAACCCGTTTCTAATCTGAACCTAATTAACCAACCTGACTCCAACGGTTTGACAGGCCTAAATATTCCTATCTTCCTCTTGTGCAAGTCTAGGGTGTAGATTTGTTAAGATAGTTCTGGGCCTACTTGAGATTTACCTAAGTAGCCCAATAATTGCCAATGCAGTTTGAAATGAAATTCGTCACTCAGTCTCTCAGACAACAAAGAAGGATCTAGGTACAGCCATTGTAGGTCCAAGCTAGGATTTAGTCACTAAATTTTAGTGAGAAATTGAGATTGTCCACTTGCTAGATTCCTATGGCCCGAGCATTATTTTTTCTTATGTCCTATTTTCTAATCAACAACCTATAGGTCATATCGTATGAAAGGCTCTAAAAGATGTCAATCGAAGTAAAAAGATACAGAGAATTAACTGAAAGAGTACTATGGTATTGACCAGTGTGCATAGAACAGAAAAAATGAAATACACTTACAGGTCGTTGCAACTTAGACAATCAAGATAAGTGAGAAAGTTCTGATTTTGGGTTCAAACTTTAGAATGCTGTCTTTGCATTAATGATGGTAGTTCTTTAATAGAAGATGGATCAATCTATGAGTTTGAAGTTTAAAGGTAAATGTACATATACAATGTGTATATTTTTAGACTCCTTAAAACACAACTAGATTAACCTAGTTAATTAGTAAAGTGATTATTTAGTCAAATTATCAAATCTAAGTTAACACAAATATATCATATCAATATAAAGTGTGGAAAATAAAAAATATAAAGATATGATGACCTAGGAAAACCAAATCGGTAAAAAACCTAGGGAGGATTTAACCTAACTATTCTTAAGGTAAACTGAATCTACTATGAAAGAATTGAAGTTTACACAATAGCGACTTAGACCACTAATATCCTATTACTATCTCGAGTAGGAAACTTCCTACCACGACCACGTGACAGTTCCGAATTCACAGACTACTTCTCAACAAGTACAAACACTCTCACTTGTGTATCTTTAAGCTCTTGAATCTGCAACTGAATCGATCATTAAGTTCTTGACATAGTCTTGATTCTTGATAACTCTAAGTATGTGTAGAGGCAAACACCTCTAGATCTCACAAAATATTCACACAGACACACACACAGCATAAAGAACTACTTCAAAACATGGATAGGGTTTTTTCTTTTATACTTAAGACAAAACATAAAACCCTACACATCAAACGGGCTTGAGCTGAATTGGAAATTCTGCAGAAAAAACAATCTGAACGACTTTCAATCGATCAAGTCTAATTCTTGATTAATCAAGCCAGACAAATTTATACAATAAATCCTACAGTAACTCGATTTCAACTTTACATAAAAACACAAACTCTGGGCAAGTCTAAATAAGACTAAAACCGTTTTGATCATGATTTGCCAACATTATAAAATGAAGTTTTAATACATTAGTTCATAATTTCTTAGAACCTAACACAATGCATATATTATATACAAATTGTAGTCTGTAAGACTAAATTTTGTGTATGACTTTTCAATCCTTTTGAAATAAATTGCTCATTCATCTAAAAAAAAAAACTAAATTTTGAAACGTGCATTCCATCTAATTTAAGAGAAACAGGGTTGTTGAAAATTGAAATAAACAAGAACACATCATAGTGGGGAAAAAAGAAATCGAAATCTAGGCTCAAAGATCTCAATATGACTATCAAAAGATGAAAGAAGTGCACATCAAAGAATGAATAGATTGGTTCCACACTTCCACATGATTTTAAAGAAGACGAGTTTTGTTTAGAAAAATCTCTTATTAATTGGTAAAAGTTGTCTAAGTTCTAATTGTCAATTGTCAACCAGAGAAAGATAAAGTTTAACATAATAGCTGTGAACAAGAATTGTTGGTCAGAAGGTTATTTTATTTTTGGTTCTAAGAGGTGCAATTTTTTTAATAGATATATAATTTAATATCTCCCCAGGTAGAACTCATGAGGAGAAAAAATATTTGAAAATATGTTAGCGTGGTTGGCCTATTCACCAAAATTGAGAACTCTTTTCTACATTTGTCCCCTTGGTAATGATTTTTTACACAATTACACATGTCCTTTTGGGTAGTGTTTCTGTTTAATATAAATTTCCAAATTATACCATGGCAATCAAAAGGGATCATTATCTCTGGCTGGTCTTTGAAGGAATCTTAAATAGGAATGGTCTTCATTGTGGGACCAATTGCATATATTTTGCTTCAGCTACCATGTGACTAGCCAATGTGCTTAGCTGCTAAAAAAATAAAAATATTCTATCCTCTAGTAGTATTCTAGTTCTCTTATCTATCTACCAATTAAAGAAAGGGAATACTTATCAGATTTGAACATAAAATAAAATAAATTAACCCTATGCATATAGAGAAAGAAGTGAAGTTGATGAGAGGTTCCATCATTTTCACACTCAATTTTCACCAAACAAACAAATACCATATGTAAAGTGGACCTATCAAAGTGGGCTCCTTCATTATAATCTTGTCTACAAGATTCTCTCTATTATTTTGCTTGTGAGAGTGACTATTTTGTCATGCACCCAGATAAACATTACAACTGATTGTGTTTTCTTAGTGGGATATGACTGGGTTAGGTAAAAGGATGATATTTGGGTTTTGAACATTTTGTGAAGAATTAAGAGGCTGTTTGGAGACCACATAATTGGGTCAGCAGGTTCAAAACCATATAATGTGATAATGTTATTAAGTGCACAAACCTGTTGATATTCATGTACTTTGTTTATCAAATGAGCAATTTTCTCAATATAGTAAGAATCAAGCTTTGGTTTACATATGAGTGGAAGTCATTAAATAATGAAAAGAAGATTGACACAATAAACAGAGAAATGCTACATGTTCAACATTTTTAGAACACTTTCACAACAAATTATAAGTAATAAGTTGTTGATTTTAATTTGAAATCTCAACTGAAATTACTTTTTTACATACCAATAACAGCTAGTAACAATTTACTACTTTGAATTTGTTGTAAACATTACATTTCTTTGATATTTAATGGCTATCTACTGATTCATTCTTGAACCTCCTCCCATTACTGCAAACTTATGCAATGTGTACCTAGGACTATGTCATATTGGTTTTGGATGAGAATTGAGAAATCTTGTTCACCAAACAGCCCTTATTGACAATTAATGAAATGCCAAGAGTTAGCTAAATTGAAAGGATCATGTCAACATCTACTTGTCTACTTTTCATTAAATATACAAGAAAAAAAAAATCCCATTCCAGAAGGTTGAAGATAACCACAACAATTAAAGGAATAAACCCAAATATATTCTCCCAGAGATAAGTCCGGATCTTGTCCTGTTTTCTTGTACGACAAAAACACTATACCCCACCAATTGAAGTTCGAATATTGGAATAATCATTCAATTAAAACACGTTTCAACTCATTCCACTAAACACAATAGTAACATTACAAGACAGAATCATGCCCGAAAGATCATGCTGATAAAATTTAACATGCAACAAATAAAAACAAGCTCAAGTGCCAAGGAAAGCAACTTTAATTCAATCATAGTGCAGGGTACAACACATTGGATTCATTTGCACCAAACATTCAAAAGAAAACTGCCCCAACGATCCGAAATTGCAACAATCTTGCTGATATCAAATTCCATTCTACATCACAACTAACTTAAAAAGCATCTTGCCAAGAATCTTTAACTCAATAGCACTATATGCTCTCCTTTATGAGAAAAATAAGGTTCCAATCTCTCCTCCGTTATTGTTGTAATTATTAAATTATCCAAATAATAATAATAAACTTGAAAGCATTTTAGATGGACCAGCCAATAATCTGAGGTTAAGGAATTGGTTAACCTTCCTCCTATTAATTCCTTGATTCGGGTCTGGAATTCCAAGGAAGACAAAATCCTGGAGAACTGAAGAGATTGTTTGCCATCTTAAAATGAAGTACACGACTTGTTGAGCCAGTCCAGTAAATGAAAAAGTGAGAGGGAACTAAAAATGACTTTTTACATTTATTATTGGTGGCGGAATATTTGAAGGATATCAACTTTTCTTTTCCTCTCCTCTGTTTTTCTGGCAACCTCATGGGGCTCAACTTATGGTTTTCTCCTCATATGAGAGTCGTACCAATCTTAACTCTCAAATGGATTCCAGATAGGAGCTCTCAAAATTCTTATAACAGAAAAGATTCTAACAAATTTTGGTGAAATGGTTTCCAATTACTTAAATTCAAAGATGAGAGCATGATGAGCTAGAAACACTTTCCCCTAGAATGAACAAAGACCTACAATATGGAAACAATTAGTCGACCTACTATTATCCATTGACAATGGATCTGCAGAAACAAATGTTTGAGGGAATAAGAGAAAAGTCCAAGCTAAGATTCTAACATTTAAAATTCATAACAAGTATTAGGTAACTAAGAGATTTACGATATGGGTCAATGGCCTTGTTTCTTCCGTGCACACATGGATTTTGTTCAGAATTCTCTTACCAATCCCGCAATAAAATAACAACTCAAATTTGAGACAGAAGGAAAGCTAATCCTGCAAAATTTCACAGCCTCTCAAGATCCTTCTCATTTATGTATAGTGTAATTTTCTTATATAGTAATTAGCTCCTCCCATGTATACGTCTTATCTGCAAAAATTTCATGGTGGATGAACTCTATACATCAGCTTTTCCAGGTTTCTGAGTGTGACTTTTCCAGCTATAGCCCTCAGATTTTGCATCTTCATCATCTTCCATGCTGTCACCACCTGTGGTGGAGGTCCCTCCAGTGTTCCCAGTTAAGTGCAGGGGACCTTGGGGAGAACCAGACTGGGAACTGCTAGCCTTAGAAGAGTCACCATACTGATCTTGCATCCATAAACTCCCTAAAACAACAACAGATTGATTTGCAGGAGCAGCTGCTGTAGAATTTGGAAGCCTTCGAGTATGAAGTCTGTATTTCTGCAAGAACAATAAAAACCTTCAATCAATTGTGATCACTGGAATCATGTTCCATTCAAAATATCAATCTTATAGAATGGAAACATAAATTCTGGACTTCCTCCTGCGATTAATTTATCCCTCATTCTTCCAAGTAACGAACAGAGAAGAAAGGCAGAAAGAAAATTAAGAACTTACTTGTAAATGACTCTTAACTTCATCGTTGGTCAGCCCATCAACCTGCATCAGTTCTCTAATTTGCTTTGGAGTAGCCACTGCAAAATATACGGAAAGTTCAAATTAGACCCTTCAATATCAAAAGTAAGGTAATGCAATCTATCACAGCTATATTTGATATACCAGTAAGACTTTCAGCAGATTCATGGATGATATGCAACAACCACTATTTCCCTATTCTGTATCTCTTCACTATAAATCATTATCCTTATAATACAATTACATATCTTATCATGTTGATGAAAAGCACAACACCACAACTGTGCTCTATATCTAAAATATCCATCTTTGAGATAAAGTTGACCTCAAGAGGAACAAAATGAAATAGCACTAGTCCTGCTCTTACAATTGTTTTTGCACATTCAACAATTGAAAGAAAAAAATATGTTATCCAACACCAAGAATTAAAGTCCAATTCAAGTATTTGTGGAACTCTAGACACAACCAAAACAACACTCAAACAAAAAGTTTCCAAATTGTCATCTTGAACTTTGATTTTAGTTTCAGGGTCAAACCTTGTGAGCCTCCAAGTTGCTGCAGAGCATTGACAAACCGCCTATGCAACTCCGGTGACCAGCATCTCCTCTGTTTCCTAGCCGTCTGCTGCTGCGACTGCTGTGCCCCACTCCGTATAATAGCATTAGGAGCAGAGGAGGAAACAGATTTGCCACAGCTGGTTCTCAAACCATTAGAGCCTGATTCCTCCCTTGGATTCTTAATCCCCGGAGTAAGCAAAGAAAGTCCATGTACTGGCAATTCCTCCTTCTCCTCTTTCCTCGCCACTGGAAAACCCGGATAGGCCTTAAATGGCATAAATGCCCTGCCTCCATTTCTATTTCTACTAGACTGGAATGGATCCTCACTTCCTAAGACACCTTCTTCCTCACTTTTCTGCCATAGCCAAATAATAATAAAACATCAATTCCTCTATTACTTTCAATCAGATTGTCTCAATATTATTAATTAATTTGATAAATTCCTAGTTACTTTGTGTGTCTATGAAGTTATAATATTCCACTTATTTTTTCCATTATATACCTTTGTATCCAATTTAGGTTTAGATTTGGTGCAATCAGTAGAGGAGTAATCCTCGGTGTTCCACAGCTGAACAGAGCTCATCCAGTTCTTCTTATCCTTGTAATCCTTTTCTTTCTTGTTTTCTTCATCTTGATCACAATCTTTCTTCAGTGGTATAAACTCCTCCAACACTGGTTGAACCTCGTTAGGCACAGAGCATTGCATTGACTCCTTTAAAACTGAAATCGCTGCAAAAAAAAACACACCAAAAAGAGTTAAAAATTTTACACAAAATCATTGACCAACATGTTCAAAAATTAAAACCCGTCTCAGAACTGGAATCCAAATATCCATTTCCAAAATTGGATGAAATTTCATACAGAAGAAATACAACAAAACGAAAAAACCATTAATCAAATAATCACCCAAACCCATAAACCCATGTCCAAATCAAGTAAAAAAAAAAAACCAAAACAAAACAAAACAAAAATATAAACAAAACCCATGTATCAAAATCATCTAAAATAAAAAACCCATTTCTCAAAAAACCAAATTTATCGAAAAAAAAAACACACACACACACACACACACAAATATATTCAAAACCAACCATCGTTCAATAAAATCATGCAGAGTGGAAGCTCGCGCTTAAACGCATCGATCTTCCCCATTTCTTCCTCCAATCTTTTCACGAAGTCATCGAGCTTCAACGCTCTCTCCGACACGCTACCGATCATCGATACCTCCCTGAGAAAATCAGTGATCGTTTTCGGCACAAAACTCGGCGCAAAATCCAAGCTCAGCTCCGGTGGAACCGAACCCATCTTCCGATCTTTCACTTCCTCTTTCTATATCTCTCTTGTAATTATATCTCTATGTTCTTCTTTCTCTGCTATGGATTTTCTTCAACAAACTGAGCAAAATATAGAGAGAGAGGCTAAGGATCTGTGTGTGTATATATAATACAAACACACAGATAAATACATATATGTATATATAGGTATATTTCTAATACAGTGAAAGAGGAAAAAAAAAATCTTGTGTTTGGAGAAAGAGAAAAAGTGGGTAATGGAAAGAGAAAAAAAAAAATGAAACCGAGAATTTTTACGCGAAGATTCTGTTGGTTTTGTTGAGAAGAGGAAGAGAGAAAAAGAATCGTCGAGTTTCTACGGGTTTTTATAAAGTCTACTTTTTCGTGTCGTCGCGTATATCATCTACCACAACAAATGGTAATTAGGTTTTGTACTATTTTTCCTTTTTGTCTTAAAATTTCTATACTACCCTTGTAATTTTCTTTGATTCTCTCTTTGTTTTCTTTGATTCTCTTTCTGACCTATAAATGCCATTGAAGTATTCTTGTTTGGTTGGTAAATTTTGTAGTGGGTCCATCGTAAATACGGGAGGAGAGTGTACCATGTCAACGTAATGGACTTTGAAAGTATCTAATGATTTTCTACATGGTATATTCTTTTTACACCAGTTTTACTCCGATTTTATTGCAAGTAACATGAAATATTGTAGGAGAGAATATATTGTTATAATAATTTATCAATAATGCTACCGTAAATTCCATAAAAAAAAAATGCTATCATAAAAAAAAATTACATTTTTACAAATTAATGATGTAACAAATTTTTACAGGTTTTCATTTGAACTTGTCATTGACATTATTTTTTAATTTATTAACAACTACTCATCATTTCAGTTTGTAGATTTTTTTTGTAAAAAAAAATTGTAGCAAAAGCTTTTTTCATAATTTAAAGGTTAAAGGTTAATATTTTCTATATGAAAATATCTGATATAATTGAAAAAAAAAATTGTAATATACTATAAGTTGGCCAATTATGAGTTGTAAATAGTAAAAATAATGTTTATGACACATCTATGTAAAAGAAATGGTTTACCACTCATAGTTTATCATCTTATCATATTATCTTTAAAGAAAATTGTGTTAGTAATAGAATTGTGTGTGTATATGCAAAGAACCTAATAGAAAAATATTTTATTAGAAAAAAAATTTAGTTTAATTTTTTTTCACAATATTTTTTAGGATTATAGGGATGTGCCTTTGCTTTTTCTTTTTTCGAATAATAAATAATTACAATAAGAGAAAATGAATTGACTTCTGAATGTTTTCGTTAAAAGCATAAGGTTGTGCTTTTTTAAAGTTATATATATATATATATATATATATATATATATATATTGATTTTTCCCTCTATAAAATTTAAAAAAAAAAAAAAAAAAGTCTAGTTAATGATTGTCTCAATGCATTAGTTAAAGTTGATTTTTTTTTATTGTAATTGATTAGCTATTTTTTTAGGAGTCTCACAAAATTCTGTTAAATAAATATTTGTTTATTTTTTTGTTATTTTCTAATGCAATGAGAACCATTAGATTCCTCCTTAATAGATGCCGGAATGCACCTTTTAATCAAAGAAAAAAAAAAAAAAAAAACTCTAAACGAGGTTTTTATTTATTGAGTTTAAGAGTTTAACTCTATTTACCTTATGATTGATTACAAACATATGTTATGGGAGTCAATATTCTTGAACCAAAAACTGTTTGATTTCCTTAGTTATATTTCTACATCCTATTTGATATTTATAATGGTCTTATCTTCTAATGAAGTAGATGGAACAGAAACGAAATAAGTTGTGATAATTTTAAACATCCTTATAATAATTTTTTTTTGTTCTTTGCCTCATGAAAAATAAAATAATATTTGGACTATTTATTGTTTAATTGATTTTGAGTTTTGTTTGATTTCTGTTTTGAGTGTCAACTGGATGCCCCGATCTCATGCACTTTGCAATTCCCCTTTTATACAGCTGTGACTATGAGTTATGGCGTGTAGCAATCTAATGGCAAGTCTAGAAGCTGCCTCATGAAGTCCGGAATGTGAAAGCATATGGAGTAATGACTAATGAGTATATATTAATATATAATTATATTAAAACAAACAAACAGACAAACTATTTTACTTATTGGTTTCATTTCTTCACTTTGGAATTATGAATTTAGTGTTTACCAAAACGAAGAGCCCAAAAAATAAAAACTGGCTTACCAATGAGATAGAGAGACATATGAGTCACAAAGGTAATATGTAACATCTTCATGAATTATGATATATAGGATTTCAACTTATGACATTTACACAAATAGTTACTTTTTACATCAGATCAATATATAAATTAGTTTTTAATGTGTAGTTGAAATTCAAAACTAAGTTCTTATTCAATTATAAAATATTTTATCAATTGAATGAACCTAAACTCACAAATTGTAATACAATTTAAATCCAACTTTAGTCGTGGAAGTCTACTTTCTCTCTTCTTTTTTTTTTTTTAGTTGGATAAATAGGTAAATTGCGAGCATTGATGTAAGGATGACACATCTCTCAAATATGGAGAAATTATCTTCAATAGTTTGCTCTCACACACACCCCAATAATCTTTTACCATTGCTAATGAGTGCATAAAATGGTTATGGGTAAAACAGTTTTGTAATCACTATCAAAACTTTTTGTAATTCACAATTGTTGAAACATCAAATGTCGGGTTCACTGTGAGATGATATCTTGTGAGATGGTCTTTTATGCGACCACAATTTGATAGCATATGGGACTCAAACATTGTAAAAGACAGGTTTTATATGACAGTCTAATAAGGTTTTATTTTTTCACCAAAACATTGCTCCATTTTCAGAAATAATTCGAGAAAATATGACCATGATATGCAAGGACCAGTGGACCACTGGTAGAAGAAAGTTAGAAAGGTACCATCAATTTTGTTTATTGGTCCTAAAATAAATTACCTTTAAGGTTCTTGGAGGTGATGCTAAAATGGTCAAGACTGCATTACATGAATGTCCTATACTTCTTAGTTCTTACCCACGTCCCCTACATAAAAATAGACTCCCTAAAAGTGAAACTACATTCGAAAACACTATTTTTTTTTTTTAATAATTTGATAATTACAACATTTGAAAGAGTTAAAAATAGTAATTTTCATTTTTAATATTTTATAGGCAAAATTAATAGGTATTAAAATAAACTTTGTTCTTACAAGAAAAGTAAAAAATTAGTATTTGAGATAAACTCATAAACTTCATTGGCTTAAAAAAGGAAAAAGACAAAATCATTTTTATAAAGTAATAAAATACCAATAACTTTTATGTTTAATGATATTTTTGCATATAAGTAAGATTGTGGGTTCCAATTAGCTCAACTGGTAAAATCTCTAATGGTTGAATAAGATATTTGGGGTTCAATCTCCACCTATACTAAAAACTGATCCAATAATTAAAAAAACAGAATTATCAGAAGCAGACATACCATTCAAATCCAATTAATCTTATTACTACACATATGGCTTAAAATGATAAATATATCCACATAAATATGTATATGTTGCTAATCACTCTAATTTTCCAAATACTACCTAAATTTTATAATTTGCTTTACAATAACTTTATCTTGGGAGACTTTTGAAGAGAATGAGATCCATCGCCATCATTACAGAAAGTGTGTGCCTCTTGAACTCAAATTGAACTCTTGTAAAGCAAGCTTTTTTTAGAGAGAGAGAGAGAGAGAGTGAGAGAAAGGGTAGAGGAGAAAAGAAAAAAGAGGAGCAAGTAGAAAGCCGTTAGCCCAAAAGAACAAAATCAACAACAGGAACCCTAAGAATCAACTTTTACAAACTCTACGCATCCAGACCTAGATTATAATTTTTTTTTGAATAACTATGAAATGACAAGAAAATCTTGAATAGTATCAAAATCTTGAATTAGTTGATTGAAATAAATTTGATTGGTCAATCTGATTCACCCAAAGATTTTTTACCCATTTAATATGACTTTGCAATTTAAAAAACCAGTAATAATAATGTTCAAGTATGGAGGGCTCTATTAGTACAGTCAAACAAGGAAAAAAAAACAATTTTTTTATTTATAATAATCTAAAATTTTGTACCACTTTTTCGCATCTCTACCATGATGGGCCAAGAATCATATATTCTTTTATGGGAACGAGAAGACCACCAAAGAGGAATATTGAGGCTAGTCTCTATGTTCATTCAGATTCCACCACGTGTTTAATTTATAATTTTTTTACCTGCTTTTCTTTTAAATCTATAAATAAATAAATATATCTTTTTCAATTTATAGCATTTCTTGACAAATTAGTGAGATTCTTCTATGTTCTTGGTACAGTGTTTTTGGGTCTCCATCTCACAAGGAATCACAACTTTCTGACCTCCTGAGTCATTAACTATGCTTAATTGGTGGATTAGAAATTTTTATTTATTTTATTTTATAGCTTTTTTGTTGATTCCAAAACCCATTTATTGGGTCATCTTTGCTCTAAGGAAAATGGAACTGGCATCTGTGACTTGTCTGCAAGTTTTGTCCCTTAGATCAAGGTGGAAAAGGACCTAATTTTATAGAAGTACTAAAAAAAAGTACTACTCCATCTCGATGGTCCAGAATCCATATTCTGCATTTCTGAATTTATATTAGTTTGTGCAATTATTTGTACCCAAAAATCATGTACTCTTCTACAGTCTCTACCAGTTACTCGAGGAATCTTTCAACATTTAGCATCTTTAATCACTATTAAGTACATAAGAATTTAGATAAGCATGATTTGTGATGCTTTTCTTATAAAAATATGGGACCTATAATAAAACGTACACAAAAAAAATTATTTGGAGAGTACCACATATCATTTTCTATCATTAAGGAGGCTTTTTGGATTTTGGATTGTTTTGTTCTTGTTGCAATTCTCTTAGACTGCCCTTTTATGTATTTTACTTTCACTTCTCTATAACTTATTGTAATGAATAAAAATGTATTTTACTTTTTTTTTTTTAAGAGAGACCTTTTAGTTATTTTTCATATTTTTAAGGTGTAAGATTTTTTCTTAACAAATTTCTTAAGGGCACAAGTTAAATTGCATTTAATATTTTATTAATAAAATTATACATATATTTTTTAAAATAAAGTCAAACAATGCATGTGTCTAGAAAAATATATACAACCACAATGAATTTATGTATACAAATTAATAAATTAATCATTATTTTTTTTTGGCTAAAATGTAAAACTGACCCTCTAAATTTCACATTTTGTCATTTCAGTCCTCTAAGTTTCAGTTTTGTTATTTCAGTCCTCTAAGTTTCAAATTTTGTCAATTTCGTCCTCTGTTACCTTTCTGTTAGGTGGTACCATTTATTAACCAAAACGATGCCGTTTTGGAGGATTTTATTTAAAAAAAAATTAATTTAATTTTACTGAAAAACGTTAATTACCAAAAAAAAAAAAAAAAAAAAAAACTGAGGAATAACGTGTGAAGGAAAATGCCCCGAGTACATCATCAGCACATTCCCAGGCTTGAACGACGAAGCACATGCGGTAGTTTCTGGCGATGGAGAGGCGACTATGGTAACAGAATCAAGGGATATCGTCGCCGGCGATTTCCCAAGCTTGAAGAACCGTTATGCCCATTGGGATATTGTCGCCGGCGATTTCGCACCGTCATACTCTTTCGATCGCGTGTTCCTGGTTGGTGAAATGGACTTGGGCTCCAACCACTAGGGGCAGAGGCGATGGAGGAAGGGGATCTGAAGTTCGGTCGGGTTGTGGCTGGGATTGTGCCGATGATGTCCCAGGGGCATTCTCCTTCACAACGTCGTTTCCTACTTCCCTTACTGTTTTTTTTTTTTTTTTTTTTTTGGGTAATTAACCTTTTTCAGTAAAATTAAATTAAAAAAATTTTAAAAAAATCCAAAAATTTTTTAAAAAAATCCTCCAAAACAGCGCCGTTTTGGTTAATAAACGGAAACACCTAACAGAAAGATAACGGAGAACGGAATTGACAAAATTTGAAACTTAGAGGACTGAAATGACAAAACTGAAACTTAGAAGACTGAAATGACAAAAGGCAAAACTTAGAGGGTCAGTTTTGCATTTTAGCCTTTTTTTTTTAATGTGATTAGTGTATTACAAATTTACAACTCATCATGGAATATTTATTACTATTCATTATCTTCTTGGAGCATTTACACACTTGCTAACATATCAATAAAATAAGAGCATCACATCAAAAAATAATAATAATAAAATAAGAGCAATGCTATATACATAAAAAAAAAAAAAATCATAACATTTTTCATATAAATTATATTAGCAAATTGTTACTAGTTTTCATTTAAACTCATTATTCACACCATTTTTTTTTTAATACCACTAACAAAGTATCATATCAATAAATTTGAAATTTTTTATGTCTATAAACTTTCTCATTATATAAATAATCATCAAATAAGTCAATCCAAACCAACCACAAGGATTTTAGTATTCAAACCCACAGGAAAATTTGAAATTTTCTCAAGGTTGTGATAATGTTAATAATAAAAAAAAATAAAAAAAAATTAAGGAGGAGGAGGAAAGAAAAGGTCATCCCATAAAATTCATTGAAATTTTTTTTTTCAATGCACCAAATTGGGCTTAGAAAAAGTTCAGTAATTCCGAAAAGTAAAAATTCAAAATTCAAAATTCAGTCATAAAAGAACCAATCTAAGCTGGCTATATTGGAAAAAATATATAAATAAATACAATAAATAAAAACCTTATGTTACCTAGGTACTATAAACCTTTGAAGCTAAGCATTCCTAAAAGCAGGGATACCATATCTTTTCAAAAAAAAAAAAAAAAAAAAAAACAGGGACACCATATAACGTGTGATTGGGTCGTGTTATACACCAACCATAGAGCGTGTGGACCTATCATATTCACAAATGGGTGGCTTAGAGATAAGGAATCTTGGATAGTTGTGGGTCCCAAATTTCGATATTGCCTTAGATTTCAACTATTTAGCATTATATAAAAAGGACAGAGTGAAAGAGAGAGAAAGATGCTCTTTTTTATTTTTCAGACATTAAAAAAAGGACAAGCTTTTACAGCCGTTAGATTCCAAATTTCTCTGCCATAGAATTAAGAATCTGCCTCTTCTTCCACCAAATTCTTTTTTTTTTTTTTTTAAATATCAAAGATACATTATTTTATTAAAAAATATATATTATTTTTTTATTCTATCTTAAACGTGGAGTTTAGATTGGATCCACTCCGGTTTCCCGCATCTCCATTAGTTTTGTCGGATGCTTGTACTTGAAGAATCTACACACCATTTTTTTTCAATTTTCATATATGCCCCTTCAATTTCATCAATTTTCTTTTTTTTTTCTTTTTTTTGGGGTTTTCCTTTATTTAATAGATTGTGATATTGTGAAAGGGATTGTTCTTTGTCTTGACAAATATGAAGGGTTTTAATTTGCTTATTTTGTGACTAATTTCTTTCTCTTCATGTCCCCCAAGTTTTTTTTTTTTTTTTCTTTTTATTGACTGCAGATTTTGACTTGGTTGTTGGGATTCAACCCACCAATGTAAGTCATATATTACCCCTATATGAGACTTGTGAAGAGTCATTTTTCTTCATTGCACAAGTTTGCATATCTTAGTCATCTAATATTAAATTCATTGTGTTTTTCTTCTCAAAATTTCAAAAGTTGTTTTGATATGAATTCACATTGCATTTGGAAATGCCCAAAAGTCATTGCACCAAAAAAGTTACATTTAATTTCTACTTTGACTATCTGTTTTGATTCACGTCTGCGTCTGCGTTTTGCTTCTGCGCGTTTTCTCTCTCCTTTTTTTTTTTTTAAAGCCATAACTTTTGACTATTCTCTCGTGAACAGTGCACCTGTGCACTGTTCATGAGTCTCATAAACTTCACTTTTCAATCACTTTTTCATTAAAAATAGGCCTCACAGCACTATTTACACATTTAAAAATTATTTTGCTACAGTATTTTCAGTTTTCAACAAAATAAGTTCTATCCAAACAGACCTGACTCTAGCTATTCTACCTGGCAAGACTAGTGAACAAACAAATTTATACACATGGAGTAGTCAACTAAATTAATGGCAAGAATTCTTTTACCTAATTTTGGAGAAGGGTAGGGAAGGTGACCTGAATGTATTAATTATCTCATTCCAAACATGGGGTTAGTTAGACGGCAAGAAGTCTTTGCCTAACTATGGAGAAAGCCATGAAAGATGACCAAAATGTAGTAATTATCTCCTTCCCTACGAGGATTAATTAGAATAGTTTCCCCACACTTCACTTACCACTTCATCCAAGGAGGGTTCTCAATTATTTTAGCTATAAGGTAGGAAAAGTATTTCACCTAATTGATTTTTTAAACGTTCCAATAAAAAAAAATTGTGAAAATTAAGTATTACATTTTCTAGTATCCAATACCACAAAATATATATATATATATATATATATATATATATATTAGTCGATAGAACACACACCACTATCACTAAATCACGTCACCACAATTGCTGTCGTCACCACCACACGATGGATAATGCCTACATTGTTGACTGGCTCTATCACAAGTTCACAACTACACCACCACCACGATTTCCATCACGTCCATCGTTGCCCCACAACATCCATTGCTGCCATCACTTCACCCATCATCATTGTGCTTTACATGATATTAATAATTTATGTGCAAATTGAAGATAGAAATTAAATATTTATAATTGCAATTATACAAAAAAATCCAATCATTTTTTCAAAAAAAAAAATTGTTTTAATATTTTCTCCAAGAAAATATCTTTAGCCTAAACAAATGGAGCGTATAATCCCTACTTAATCTAGTGTCAGACAAGTTTTGTTAAGTTTATTAGTATGCCATTGTAGCAAAATAGAAAATGATTTAGAGAGATAGTTAAAATTACACCAATATGTAAACCAATCAATATATGTATATTTCTAAAACAGATAGCAGAAAATAAAATCCCAATTGTGAAGGCAGTGATGATGAGGAAATAACATTTATAAAGTTTAGTTCAGTTAATTTAATTAAAATAGTTTATTAACAAGTACTTTAAGAGTACTTTAAGGGTACTCGTTAACCTGTAAATTTTTTTACCTAAAGTAAAAGATCAAAATAATATTGGGCCATTTTGCATATTTATGAAAAGTAGGTAGCACGTTGCAAACTTGCTGTGTGGCCTGTCCTCTTTTGCGTGGTAAGGGGTTTATATCCACTTTATGAATGGTCAAATACAAATAGTATAAGATTCTCTTAATCCTGCTTCTAATGAAAGTAATGATGGCATGGAATTGAAGCCAGGTCAGTAGAATCTTTCAACAAAATCAATTGGTTTGGTCAATCAAGGAAAAAGATTGTTTTTTTGATAAGTGATTCAAGAAAAAAGAAAAAAACAAAGAGAGAAAGAAATGTGGAATTTACTATAGAGATAGAGATAGAGATAGGGATAGAGAAGCTTGACTGTGTGAAAAGCTAACCATATAATAAATTATATATATATATGTTTTTGATGGCTCAAGCAAAGCACAACACGTTGAGAGATACCTCCTTAAAGAATCCAAGAAATGGTATCTATAATAATAACCTCAACATTTGATGCTTACCTACTAAGAGAGAATAAAAAAAATTTCACACCCAATTGTCAAAGAAAACAAAACCAAACAAAAATGTATAAATAAACAAATCTCTCTAAGTTTATTACAACACAGTGGGTTAACTCGTTGAGAGAACTCGAAAGTTATATAGTTTACAAAGTTTGTCATGTAGTATGTTGGGTTAAAATGAATTGACCCATTGCAATTAATTAATTAATTATCTAAGTTAATTAATTAGATCAAAATTCATGTAATAACGTGATAGCACAAACAAATCACCAATTATACTAAATGCAGTGGAAAATAAATTTAACTCGAGTGATTTGTTTACAAATGAGGAAAACCACTGAAGCAAAACTCTACCTAGTGATTTTAAGGTCACCACTACCAAGAATCCATTATTATCAATCACAAACGGTTACAAGTATAAGGAATCTTACCAAACCCTTTGGACTATCTCGAAATACCAACCTACAGTTGAACACTTACCTCAATACTCAATTAGACTTGTATTGTAGTGGCAATTTTTCCATTCAATGCACGAATTTCAGTACGTGACTAACCAATAATACACGAATCCTAATACGTGACTAATTCCTTTGCACGAATTCCAGTACGTGACTTACTCCACAACAACCCTTTGATTGATGTAGTTGATTTGCAATAGTTTCACATAGAAACACAAATAAGATCTTCAATAATGGTGTGAGAGACTTTGCTTGGTTACAGAACCCAAAAGCATACAAAAAACACAGCAAAGACTCTTTCTTTTGTAGGAGGAAATTATGGCTTCAAAAAGAAAACCTTCTGAAGCTCTTTAGGGTTAGGTTATTCTTTTTTCACCTCCTTGTTTAAATAGGAGCTCAATTGGCTCTCTTATTCCAAATAAGTATATACAAATCTTGGGCTTTCTTAGTCCAATAAGGATTATACAAACCAATAAACAAATAGCCTTTTAAAATAAAAATGTTGCTGGTTATAGTTTAAATCTCGTAAGCTCGATAGATCGAGACATGTGTCGAGTTTTAATGAATCTCGACAAATCGAGCTTCTGTTGAGGAGGTATCAAGACCTACAAATTGCACTTTTCTTGAGAAATTCTTGAGTAATATTCATGTCTTCAATGTAACCACTTATAATGATCATCTTAAACCTACTTAGATTTACCCGAAAACAAGTAAATTGTGTTTTGTCAAAAAATATATCAATTACATAAAAATATGTCCCTTACATAGTAATTTAAAATTGTGATGGTAATGTTTATACCATTTTCCATTGCATCATCATTTCTTTAAAGTTGAGTTAAATCCTAATTAACTTTGCATACTTGTATCTATTTTATTGCAGCATGAGGTTGATAAGTCTACATCGAAGACTCCTTTTTTTAATTTAAAAAAATTAATAATATGTACAATTCGTGTGACCATCAAAATTATCCATTTAGCCCTTCCAAGTTCCAACTAACCACTGGACATAGTTATCCTCACAAATTAAACACTTTAATTAAAAAGAAAACCTTGATTTTTCTCTATTCAAACTCTCAAAACTTAGAAGATTTTTTTTTTCCTTGCCTGAAATATATACTTGTTTCTCCGTCTAAAAGTGCCAACAACAAAAATAATAAATAAATAAATTTAAATTTCAAGTATATAAACTTGCATTTTGAGTCTTTGCATTACAGATTTGCAGTAGTATTTTGACATGACTTGGGATGATTTTTGGTTGCTTAATTTTTTTTTTTTAAATTATAGTGTGTAAATATTTAAAATTTATTTTCAAAAATTATATTTAACCCTTCCAAATTTTTAGTCTGTCCAAATAGACTAAAAAAAATCAATGAATAGCTGACTGGCAGGCAGTGGCGGAATTAAAGCCAAGGGCCAATTTTTTTTTTTTTTTAATCCTTTATTATATCTATACTATCAAAAAAAAAAAAAAAAAAAAAAGGGAAAACAATGAAATAGCTGGCAGATAGTGGCGGAACTAAAGCCAATGGTAGGAGGCCATGGCCCCCCCAATTTTTATTTTTTTATTTTTTATTTTTAAATCTTTTATCTATATCTATACTATCTATAAGAGGATTCTCTTCTTTGGATTGAATTTTTTTATAGTTCAGAAATGCTCCTAAACTTTGCGTTGAACAAGGAAAAAACTTGAGGACAACTCAATAAGAATATATTTCTAACTCTACTTAAAATGCCTACAAAATATGAAACTGTCCTACTAATCCATATCTTCAAAACAAACTTATCCATAATTCAAAAAAAAAAAAAAAAAATTTATGACACTAGACGAAGAAAAAAAAAAAAAAAACCCTCATCACAAGCGCTCGACGCATGTGATGAGGCTAATATTACTTATAATTATTAAATATTTTTAACGTATTGCATATAAAAATAGGGTTAGCCGCCCAAGCAAAAAATTCTAGTTATGCCATTGCTGGCAAATGGCATGTGACCCCCTCCAAATTAAAAATAATAATAATAATAATAATAATAATAATAATAATAATAAAACATAAAAAGAATTTAACACAATACCATTATTTTTTTTTTCCTTTTTATCGTTTTTGGTATTGTATACAACTATAAGTCTATGGTGTTTTAGTAAATTAAGAATCGCTTCATAATCTATAGAAAATTATGTTTTAATCCTAAAATAAGAATTAAGGTTCTTTAAGCAAGGCTATTAGTTTACTTTTACTCTAAGGTAATTCCATGCTTTTCTACATACATATATGTGTTTTTATTTTTTATTTTTTATGAACATATATTATATTAATTTTTTCTCAAAGATTTTATTGGTGATGGTATTACACATGCACATACACACATACATACATATATGTAAAATTAATTTATCATAATTTTTTCACCTAAAGTTTATCAACATTTAATAAGGAGTAAATAAAAATCAACATTCTACCTGTTGGGATAAAGGGCCCAAATATGGGCATTGGGCCGTAGGACGTGTCCGAGGACATCAGGTGGTCCAAGGACAGGTAATAGTGATGAAGGCCTATAGGACAATGGTTTGTGTAAGGAGTTTGGTCATGAACGACTAGAAATGTTGTCCAAAGAGAAGTACCTCCTCAACTAAACAGAATAGATGTCATAAGTCCGACCTTCCGTCAAGAATAAGGCAATAGACGATCATACTGGCAAGGATAAACATCATTTGGGGATAAGACAAAAGAGAGTTGAGAAATATTTGAGAAAAAAGCTGCTACCACCGCATTGAATGTTCTGCAACTAACCCCCTGGGCGCATTAATGTAGAGGTGATACTTGAACAGTAACATTTAGCCTTACAGCTACTCACAAAGACTTAAGGAATTTGCTGATGAGATAAGTATCAAAGCCAGCAATCTAATCTACGTGTAGAGGGCTGAGATGAAGTAAGGAAGGGGAATATAAAGAAGAAAAATCCCCTTACAAAGGGATCATCAAATAATCCAGAGAAAAGGCACTGAACACTTAAGAAATGTAATTTTGGTTAAGTCCAAGAAAAGTATATAAGAACAACCTTCCTCGGACTTTGCCGAGGAAGATTTCTCTTGCCTAAAACTGTTTGTTTTATACTTTCTAATAACAACTATCTTACTATGATTACTAGACACCTAACTCATTGAAAGTTTAATTTCAAGCCCACCCTCTACAAATTTATTGTTTTGAGCTCTTTGGGCCATTGACCATTTCATTTGGACTTTGGGAGCAAATTGTGTCCTTACACTACCAATTTGTTTATAAAGTAGTTATACTCCTGCTTACTCTTACTTTTTTTTTAAGCAACTATGGACTTGGATTTTTTATTATGAATATTTTAAAATCTAGATATTGTAACAAAAAGAAAGATGATTTGTTAAAGGACTCTTTGATTTTATTCTTTTCTTTTGGTAAAATTAATAGAATTTGGTTTTATGCATTGAAAGAAAAAATGATGTGTAATTTAGTTTAAATTTAGTCATAGAAAATATTTGGGATTTCCAAAAGTGTGGGATTTCATTTTGATATATGATTGAGTTAAAAGATGATGAGAAACAATTCAATTATTATGTTACTTTTATTTTGATTATATTTTATTAATAGATACTAGTTTTATATTTCATGTTTTAATTTAGTCTTGAATTGTAGTGTTTTTTTTTTTTTTTTTTTTTTTTGAATCCCAGCAATTTCTTTATTATGGTTCATCTTTTGGTCCCCAAAGATAAAATGTTGATTCCATCCCTGCTTGCAATATCTTTGCAACCAGTAGTCTTCATCAGACAGCAATTTTAACTCCCTAGATGCATTGCATCCTATCTTTTGGTCCCAAAATATCCATTGTTGTTGGAATCAAAATCTGTGTTACTTAAGTTCATAATTAATGCGTAATTTAGTTTAGAATTAGTCCTATATAGAAATTTTTTGAAATTTCAAAAAGTATTGGATTTCATTTTTATAAATGATTGAGTTAAAATGAAATGAGAAACAATTATTATGTTAATTTTCTTTTGTTTATATTTTATTAATAGATATAAACTAGTTTATATTTCATGCATTAATTTGGTCTTCATTATAGTATATTTTTATTTTTGAATCCGAGCATTTTTGTTGTTCATCTTTTGGTCCCCAAAGATGAAATGTTGATTCCATTCCCTGCTTACAATATCTTTGCAACCAGTCATCGGACACTTAATTTTAACTCCTTACTAGATGCATTGCATCATATCTTTTTGGTCCCAAAAAATAATCTCTCCATCGTTGTTGGAATCAAAATTGGTGTTAATTGACAGAAGAAAGAATGGAAATTAGTTTGACAGCACATTTTGTTAAGTACCAGCCCACACCACAGCGAAATCAAAATTTGATTGTCAATAGGGTACGAGATCGCTTCACACCTCATGATACTTAAACCTCTAACCTGTCGAGATTTTATGTATCCGAGAGTTTGGATAGAGGAAGATGAGGAGTCAAAGTGTGTTATTTGTATGGTTAGTTTTATCCATTAGTTGGCGGGAAGGACAACCGTATAATTTAATTCGTAATGGTTACATGACTTGCACATAATAAACAACTTGAACCATCAATACAAAGGTAAGATGATATTTCTATTTGTCACATTTATTATAATTGCATGCGGTGATGATTGCAAATTTTCATAGTTTAAGGTACAAGGAGCGAGTATTAAGGTGGTTTTTTGCAATTAATCTTAAAAAACCATTATGCAAAATACTGTATCAAAAATCAAGAGTAATATTCTCCAAAATTAGAGTGTATGTAATGTGATATTAAAATGAGAATTGCAATTATGTATATTGTGTAAGAAGCCCAAAAATTCACACTCCTTTACCTAGTGTATCAAAAATCAAGAGTAATATTCTCCAAAATTAGAGTGTATGTAATGTGATATTAAAATGAGAATTGCAATTATGTATATTGTGTAAGAAGCCCAAAAATTCACACTCCTTTACCTAGTCACAAGTTTAAGAGGAAGACTATAGCCGACACAATTCTGTATCAAGGTATGGTTTAGTGTGTATGTTTGTGTTTTCACAAAGAACATATATATGGTATGGTAAATTAACACCCCAACCCTCATTACTTCTTTTGAGATCCTATTCTCTTTTAACAAATGTTTCTCCATTAAGTACTATCAATTTCAATCTGTAGGACTTATTGGTAACATAGATGGTTTGGAAAACCATTAAGCTGGTTCCTAATTATTATACATCTATTATTGTGAAACTTTACAAACACCTTACCTTATATATAACACCATAGAAGAAACCATATAATCTTAATTAGCATTAGTGGGTTACCCCTAGTTTTAAAGAATAATTACGTGTCACTTTCCAAGATAAGGTCTGCTTCAAATTTCCACAAGATTCACTGAACAAGCCAATTCCCTTTCACTTTCAAGAAAGTTACAAAACAAAATTGATTGAATCCAAGGAACAAATTAAGATACCTTATTTAAAGGCTGTCGATGAAGACACACACTATCCTTGTCAAAACCCTGAAAGCATCTTTCACGTGATGACAAGTTCATGTTCATGGCCTTTGTTTGTGACCTCCTCAAGAAGGTATCTTTTGTCCAATTCTTATTTTCTTACCTCTCTCTCTCTCTCTTTTGGGTTGTCAAAGATGGAATCTTTTTAAATAATAGAGATAAGAGAATTAACAGTTTTTTTGCAACTTTCTGAGGCTGGTCTTGTCATTTAGGGTTTGGTGTCTTTGTCTACTTTTGGGAGTTGTTGAGTGGCATTATTGTTGCTCTCTACCTTTGTCCTTGCAAGAATTCCACTTATTGGCCCTCACTCAAACCTACATCATCATTTTCTCTATTCTTTTCATCTTACCCTTCAAGTTTCAACTCTTTTGAGAGAGAGAGAGAGAGAGATTAGTTTTAGTTAAAAGGGGTTTTTTCTTTTTTCCAAATAATTACGAACTCTTTTTTTTCCCCCATCTACAAAGTTAAAATGGTGATTATTCGTTGTTCTCGAAATCTACTTATTCTGGTCAGTACTTAGAACTCCATCAGTGTAATGTAATGACTACAGTCATAGTGGCTTCAACTCCTTTTGTATCACATTGGTTCTTTTGAAAAAAAAAAAAACCCTTTCATTTCTTTGAATTCAATTACATAGGAAATGTGCCCTAATTAATCATGAGTATACTGCATGTCCTCCCTTTTCTTACTTCATGCGCATCGATCACCTACAGTATAATGATAAAAGTAATTCTTAGGGTTACATTCACGTTTGAGCTAGGACCAAAAAAGAATGTTACTTTGATATGACCAATTAAATTTAGCTTCTTGAGAGAGGGGTTGAAACATTGAGTTGTTTTAAATGCTTTATAGCCAAAATTCACCAGATACAAGAACCAAAACAATGAAAACAAAATACTTTTTTACTGTAAAAAGCAATTTTCTTGATGCATTGAACACAACATCCCATCATTGAATTATGCATACTCTTTTATTTTCTTTTTAGAAGATAAATGATGCATATTCAAAATTATCATATCACACCACTGTACCATACTTATCTTGCATGGAAAATGTTGATGTTGATTATAATTAATTTCTCATAACCCAGATTTTAGTTTTGTTTAGAAAAACAATAAAGCTAAGATCTTCAGTATTTCTAGAAGAAACATTTTGTTATCTTTGATTAGTTGATAACATTAATATTTAGTAAACGCAATTAATTTGGAATGATGAAGGGTTGGAATGCAACAATTGGTTTGACAATTTGACTTTCCTATATTTGCTTTAAATCATTTATGGTCACCTAATATACACTAACAAAATCTTACAAGAATACCAACTACCCCACCAGCCTATCAGGCTATCACTAGCCTATTGACATCCTTTACTCAATACATGATAGCAATCCTATATAATTAAGATTTGTTTAGTATAGTATTTAAGTTAACCTTTAAAATTGTTTCTTAAAAAAAAAAGTTATCCCTTAAAAAAATAGAAGAAAAAATTTGGCAACAAACTCGGATTTTCTTCTTATATCTTCTATATTTGTAAAATTTCTAAAAAAAATAAAATATCAATAGTTATGTTATTAATAAAATGTTTAGAAGTTTTTATAGTCTAAAATTATGCAGAAAGAATAACTTTATAGGTCGAATAATAAATAAAATTTGATTGATACTTTTACATGTGTTAAAAACATAAAAAATATGCAATTCAATAATTAAATTTTTAAAAAATGTAATTATTTAATTATTTTAAAAGGAAATTAAGGCTAAATCATGTTTGTAACCAAATTTTGTAAAAAAAATAATAATAATTAGTTTATATAGAAAATTTTAAAAACCATTTTCTAAATACAACTATAATTGGAGAATATTTTTCTTCTTTAGTCTATTTATGAAATTGATTAGTACAATAATAGAGAATTTCCTTCCCATTCAAATATCCTCTTAAAAGAAAAGAAGAAGATATATGCATATAAACAGAGAAAAAAAGCATAAAACTTAAGCAAAATTCTTGCAAATAGATACAACAAAACAAAAGATATATATTCCGACTTTCTTGAACAGAGAATTGCATCTTTGAAGACTTTTTTTGAAATAAACAAAAAGCTATTGTGGCAAATAGTTGAAAAAAAAAAAAAAAAAAAAAAAAAAAAAAAACGTGGGATGGAAGTGTCAGAAGGGCGCGTGGGCATGACGTGTCAAAAAAATAGAAAGAAAGATGTGGGTGGAATCGGTTCGCCGCATATGAACGGCGGTGCTTTCAACAATTCGAATATTAGTGGATCCCACCCTCAATAAGATTCTCTCTCTTTGACAATTTTCCACGAGATTATCTCTCTCTCTCTCTCTCCAATTTCTGGATTTGTCTCCTCCCATCTAATCTCTATTCTTTATAGCTCGTTTCTCCAACCACTTTATTCATATCAACATTTCCACCCCAAGCCAAAAAAGTAAAAACGTGTGCCGACTTAAAAAAAAAAAAAAAAAAAAAAAAAAGTAAAGACGTGTGCCAATCCACAATCCAATCCACTATTCTTTTTTCTCAACCCATCTCTACCACTAGTGTAATCATAACCTTCCTTTACATTCAACCAACCTACACCCCTCAATAAAACTCTCTCTCTCTTACTTGCAATGTTTTTGCATTTGGCTTTTAGCTATTACATAGTTTTACTTACATCCACTTTGCTTTGCTTGTGTTTACATCATTTGATTTTGTGTATTTTACCCCGTCATCTCAGTTGGGTGACTGATTGATTCTTATGTAAAAGAATAGAACATTTTATAAGCGTGCATATTCCACATCCAAGGATGTCAAACCAATGGTTTAGACTTCAAGCGAAAATAACATTAAAAATATGAGAAATGATTTGTGTATTTCCTCTGTCATCTCAGTTGGGTCACTTATTGATTCTTATGTAAAAAGAATAGAACATTTAATCAGCATGCATATTCCTCATCCCCATATCAAACCAACGGTTTAGATTTTAAACAAAAAGAACAGTACAAATATGAGAAATGCCTAAATCCACAACATTTTCATAACTATTTCATAACAAATCCAAAAGGGCAAATTGTTATTGACTGTTATTACTGATAAGCAAAAAAATAATTTTAGAAGTAAAATTTAAATTATAACTAATAACAACTTATCATCTAAGATTTGTTATGAAAATGTTATGGATGTAACATGTTTCCAAAAAATACATCATATTTCACATGCCCTCTTAAGTACACATCCTCTCTCTCCCTCCGTACATAAATAACAGTAGCAGCTGAAGAAGAGAAAAGAACACAGTGGTAAAAACATCCAAGGAATTGTACCAAGACCAAGGTGACAAACAGATTAAAATTAACACAGCAACGGGCATTAGTTTCTATTTTAATATTTTTTCTTAGCTTTTAAAATAAAAAAATTTCTGAAGGACTAGCACCATGAATATTAAGCAATAAGGAATTTCCATTTTCCAATGAATTTGATACATGCAAAAGAGTTTCTCATGCTCTTGCTTGGAAAGCATGTGTGATTAAATTGTTAACAAATAACTTGCTTGAAGACAACAAAGTTAAATGAATATTTACTGAAAACCTGGTGTCATATAAAACAGGGAGTCATCCAATCAGATGAATCATGCAATTGTCCAAAACATATAATCTTGTGATGCACAAGCACTTACCGTATTTGATGTTACAAGCTATCCTCTCTTACATGTTGGGGTGTGTGCCGTGTGCTCAACAATACTAGAGGAACAGATTCTGTTGCAAAGGGATCAAACAAAGCATGGAGATTTCGTTGTTGATGCTGTGGTCCCTAAAAGAGGACAATAAGCTTAAAAACATGCTTTCCATGTGTGGCAACGTCTTCACTAAAATGGTCCCTGTACAATTCAAATTGATGCTCCCCCAACCCTCCCCAAAAAAATAGGGAAGAAAAAAGAAAAAAGAGAAAGTATATAATGCTACGAGTGAACACCGGAATCATTGGCGGTAAGATTGTCAAATCCTATTTGCAATTTTTTGAGATGTTAGAAGCATTCAACTACAAGACTAGGACGATTGTGGTAATAATAACTCGAGCAAAAATGCCCTCTTGGGCTCATATTATATACATACATACAAGCCACACTCACTGTTCTGTCTTGATGAAATGAGTAGTCAGAAGCTTTGAGACTGTGAAGCCATTGAAGGAATCAACCCCAAAAAGTTCTTTTAGCTTATCATCGCATAAAATTCTCCTCTTATCAGATGGGTCCTTCAGGAACAAGCAGAAAGCCATGTGTGAGAATGACAATTCAGGCACCAAATCTTGTGAGTTTCAAAAAAAAAAAAAAAGACATTACTGAATTAAAACCATTAATAAATTCATCTGTATCATACAGCACGAGATGGCACATCAAACATATCCATCATGTTGATGCCTTGAAGCCATAATTAACACAAATACTTCAAGGAAAGCAAGTTAGAATTGGAGTAGGCAATAAGTTGACAAAGTCCAATCAAGCCTATCAAGGTATACTTGATTGGGCCAACAACACTTCAACAAACTGACCCATAGGCTATCTACTTAGCCCAGGCTCAAAAATAACAATATTACTAATAATAATAAATAAAGAAAACATGACACTGATGATAGCATTGCACAACAAGGTTTGGCATTAAATTCAAAATAATACTTAGAAGAGAACATTAATGATTGGACAAGGAAAGCTCTCCCCCAAAATTGACAAATATAACATAAAATATTAAGGTAATTTGCCTTCAAGGCATCAACATGGATTTCCCTCAAAATTGACAAATAGAACATTAAGTGTCTGTTTGTATACAACTTATTCAACAAGCTTTTATATACAACTTTTTAAAACCTCTCTTTTTCTCACTTTTTCGAAGTACAAGCACACTTCAGCACACATTCAGCAAAAAGCTATATAAGTTGCCAAATGCACACTAAAGGGTAGCTCAAGCTTCACAACTTGGATCAAGCTTTAGCCTCAAACCTGATTCAAGCTTGCAAAAAGTTCACACCCCAGCTCACCCACAAGCTCTAATTGAGCTTTGTTCTCAAACTAATCTGACATTAAAACTGTCATTCATCAAACATCCCTATCCATCTATTACGTGTCAGCTTCTTTTTATTTATTTTTTTGTTGGTTATTGACCAAAATCGACAAACTAAAGTTGTTATATGCTAATCTCAACCATTCAGAAGCCTATTCAAGCTGACCCTGATGTTGGCTTTTATTCTATCAAGCAACCAAAAGCAAGATAATGAAGCTTGGCTTGTTTACACAGGCCAATGAGCTCCAAGGGAGCAAATAACATGCTGTGTATACAAAACCTTTTTAATTTACCCACCCTTTAACCTTTTAATATTTCAGTTGCTCAGCGGGCAGAATTTATATGCATGGAGGTCTTTTCACCAGGTGTTAAAAATGGTGAAACTATACCACAAATCGTCGATGGATCAAATGGCATCTCCTCCACCAATAAACAAGGGGTACAGTGAGGTTAGGAGTTCAATCCGATATGGATGCATAAGTTGTAATTACATATCAAAAGGGGGAAAAAAGAGAGTAACAGATCATTTTAGCATGGGTTTGACCAAGAAGCAAAACTATACCTGCAGATCATTCTGTTTTATGTACTCCCACATTCTCTTTACAGCACCAGCCCGAGATAATGAATTTTCACCAGTGCCCAAGAATTTTACAAGAGCATCTGAAAGTGGAAGGCAAGCAAGAAGCCCCGAACTTCCTTTCTTCTGCCGTTTCCCTCTCCTATTTGGATCATCTGAATCTGAACGGTGAAGGGTTAAAACAATATTACTAAGTCAGGACTGCAACTGCACTGATTTCTTTATCAATATTCTTACTTGGGTAGGTTGTTCCGGTACCCAACTTTTGCAGAGTAGTGTAATATACACAAAGGAAACTTTCCTGACCCATTGAGTTTATACCACACAGACTTGAACTTTCTCACCTTCTTCTTCGTCTTCTTCTTCTTGTTTGCACCGCTTCTCTTTTTGTAAAGAATCATCCAGAACTCCTAAAATGCAGAAAATCATTCATTCAACCATCAAATTAAGTTCTTAAACCTTGTGTTAAAGGTTCAACAAAAAGAATACTCATATTGTGAGTCCAAGCAAACATCATAGAGATAGTACAAAACATTGTTTAAGAGTATAATAGAATTGAATATCTTCCCAAGAAGACAATCTCTTGAATAGTTTGACATATCTAAACCTGATAAAAATACCAACCTTTATCTATATGCATGGACACTTCAGAACATGAACAACACCCATATCAGATTCATACTAAAAGGGAATGCATAGAGAGAGAGAGATGCATGGACATTTTTATGAAAATAAACTTAACAAATTTTTTGGAGACAGGATAAGCATAACAATCAACATTCCCAACATCTTTTGGTACCTAGAATACCTTCATTAATTTTCTCTTTGCTGCTTACTTGTTGCATTTTTTTTTTTTTTTTTTTGAGCGGAGAAGCTCAACATTTTATTAAAATTTACAATATCTGTTAAACTCCTTTTAGCTTCATGCACAAATTCACAAGGTCTGCCAAACTTCTGGACAACAAAACATAAGAGGATAGAAAAATTTAAAGGAAATAAATATCTTTGGAAATTAACCCATGATCACACAAATCCCAAAATTTTTTTAACGTGTTAGATGTCTTTGCACAAAGTTTTAGTCACTAGACATTTATCAAACTAACAATAAAAGTTTTCGCAAATATTAGATAATAGGCCCAGAGTTTATTCCATGTTTCAAATTAGTTCCCATGTTTTTAATTTTGTCAAATAAAGTCCCAAACTTACAAAAAAAATCATTTCAATTTGAAGCATCTGTCCATTTTTGTTATTCATCCCCATTATTCCAGGCAGTAGCGGAGAAAAGCAGAAAACCTTTTGATAAAACTCTGCATTTCACCTAGGGCTGGCTTGTTGATAAACAATTTGACAGCCATTGAACTGAGAGGATGGAGAGAGAAAGCTCCATTTAGAGAGAGAGCTACATTTAGAGTGAGAAAATGAAAATGAATCTTCTATGCCAATAAATCAAAGCTGGTTTCCAAGGAAAAACAAAAAGTTTTATCAATGGTTTCCCATTTTTGTATGATCTATTACTTCTTGGAATAACAAAAATAGACAGAAGCCTCAAATTGAAATTGTTTCATAAGTTTGGGATTTTATTTTTTTTTGATAAGTAAGAATAGAATATTATTAAAAAAAAAAAAAAAAAAAAAAAAAAGAAAAGCAAGAGAAACACAAAGAGTTCACGGTAGTGAACAAAAAAAAAAAAAAAAACAAACAAACAAACAAAAAAAAAACAGCCCCTAATCTATTCTAATAGAGGAAATAAAATCCGTAAGGGAAGAACAATCTGAGAAATCCCAACATCGAGACCAATGAAAGAGGGTCCTTTGGCACAACTCTAATAACTGAACCACAGATTTCCCCTCATCCTCAAAAGCCCGCCGATTCCACTTAGACCAAATAGTCCACATTAAACAGCCTGGGACCAAATCCCAGATATCAGAACTATGCTTCCCAAGCCAATGAAACCAACTGAATAATAAGTCCTCAACTGAACCTAGCATGACCCAATCGATCCCAAACAACTGAAGCATATGCATCCACAAAGAATGAGCTATCGGACAAAAAAGTAACAGGTGATGCACAGATTCCGCATTACAACAGCACAAATAACAACGATTCACCAAAGGACGACCACGAAGCATAAGATTATCCAAAGTTAGAATCTGACCATGAGCTGCGGTCCACATAAAAAAAGCCACCCTATTAGGAACCTTAACTTTCCAAATACCCTTCCAAGGGAAGGTGGAGGGATCTGCATTACGAATCTTATGATAGAAAGATCGAGTATCAAACTTCCCACTGCCATTAAGATCCCAACAAAGCCTATCACAACCTCCACCCCTAGGGATTCGGGTTTGAATGAAGTGGAAGAGGGAGTAGGAAGCCGCTAACTCCCAATCATTGAATGCCCTCTGAAATCTTAAACTCCACACTCTGTCATTATCACCCGCTGAAGGGCTTAACACATCAGAAATACAAGCCTCTTTATTAGCTGAACACAAAAATAACTGAGGATAAAGACTTTTAAGAGTGACATCCCCAATCCACTTGTCATGCCAAAAAAGAGTACGAGATCCATCCCCCACCACAAAAGAGAAATACTTAGCGAAAGTTTCCCACCCTTCACTAATACTCCGCCATAACCCACAACCATGGGCCCTACTACAAGCTCTAGTACACCAACCCCCTTTTCCCTCCCCATATTTCATGGCTATGACCCTTCGCCACAGATGAGAGGTTTCATGGCCATACCTCCAAAGCCATTTCCCTAAGAAGGCCTGATTAAACGGCGCCAACTTTCGAACTCCTAAACCACCCAACTCACGCGGTAAGCAAACCTTTTCCCAAGCCACCAAAGGATATTTGAAACACTCAACTGATCTGAAACAGCATATAAACTTTGGGTCTTTTTTTTTTATGTAATTTCCCCAAAGGTTTGCTAAAATCAGGTTTAGGAGAGGACTAGGTCACTCAAGACATTTTGCATCTATAGTTTGTTTGGACTTCTCAAGCAGCAGAAGCCACATAATACCAGCAGGCTATATCAGTATGTCACGTGGAAACTTCAGTAAGCATAAAGAGTTCCCAATGAGAATGAAATACCTGTTTCCAACAAACACAACATAGGTATTGAATGGGACATGTTTTTGACACGCAGCCGGTTACATTAACAACAAGCCAGTCCAAGAAAGGAAGAGAGAAACATCAAACATGTCTCCTGATTCATCATATAAGTTCTTGCATTTACTTTCTAAAGTAGCTTGTGTGCTGCACAAATATTATAATACAAGTAAAAGTGTCTATGTCAAATATTTCAATTGCCTCCAACCTACAAATCATGAGATTGGAAACTAGAGAATCTGTCCCTGGACATGCATCCATATACCAGAGTCAACAATATAAGCCTGCATGATTTTTTTTTTAATATTTTTTTTTATTTATTTTAATAATTCAACAGTTACGGTGAGGGATGGGTGATCTAAATCCTGGACATCTCCGTTAGAAACATCAAGAGCTACTAGTTGAGCTACAAGGCTCAACTGACATATTTCATATTTCCTGCTCCCATACTTATCAAAAGAGGCAAAAGCAGCAAGCCATATTCAAACAGACATATTTAAACAAACAGGTCTCTCACTCTATACTAATCATGTGGATCAATAAGTACCATAATTGATAAAGTAATGACGCTCCTTTCCAAATCATAAGTGCTAATATGATGTATATCGAGGTATATGAATCATTCTTTCAATCAAGGAACCAAACCACCCCCCAAAAAAAAAATAAATAAATAAAAAGCTTCTTTGAGAAGTTACCGTCTTCCACATTTAACGGCCATATATGCTTGGTCAAGGCTTTGTTCATTTGAAACATGTTGATACAATCAACACGAAAGATGGCACGCAACGATTCATCACATAGTATATTTTGCCTATTCTTGGGATCTTGCAAATTATTCTCTCGAATATAGGCCCAAAGTTTCTTGACAACCTGGATACAAAACAGGAAATAAAACAAGAACAAAGAAAGAAATACTATTAAAAAAATAAAAATAATCATCATATAAAGTAACTGGAAACAAACTGGTAAGGGATTCTTATTAAAATCTTTGAACATGCCTCTGTTCTTGCCAGGTTGGGAGCTCCAGTGAATGTTTGAAGTTGTGGAGAAAGGCTACATAATTTAGTAAAGCCACCTCCTCTTTTCTTGGTATCTTTAACCTTCTTAGCAGACCTCCTTTATAAGATCACATAATTTAATTTAAAAAAAATAACCAGCAACAAGTAAGCAGAGGTACAGACATTAACATGTACATAAGTTCCTAGCAATATATCCTAGCATTCCCATTCCCTCAAAAATAACCAGTGATATTAGAGATCATCAAAAGGAATTTGGAACTATCGCAAGCCAAACTCCTCGCAATAACTTGAAAAAGTATACATATTAATGATTATCAAAATCTTAACCGAGGCAAAATACATGAGAAATTAACAGAAAATATACAGATGGTAAAAATTAAGGAGAGGATGGAGAGGTGGTGGCTTCAAAATATGGGCGCCTTGAAGGTGATTGGACTTTGGATGTGACTAAGGAACCATATGGTGTGTCCCTCTGGAAGCATATTCAGAGAGGATGGGGAAGAAATTCACAAAATGTCAAATGGGGGTGGATAATGGCAGTTGACTACAATTTTGGCTTGATCCTTGGTGTGGGGATACTATCTTGAAGGGTGCTTTTCTGATGTTCTGTATAGCCCAAAATAAAGAGGCCCTTGTCACAGATAATATGAATTGGCATGATGGGGTTCTTAATTGGGATGCAATGTTTACTAAACTTCTTAAAAATTGGGGAGGTGCGGAGTTTGCAGTTTTTCCTAGATATTCTTTATTCTAGTAAAGTAAATCAAGGGCAGGAGAACAGATTGGTTTGGACCCATGCTAGGAGAGGTGTATTTGCAGTACAGGCTTATCATTGGATCCTTAATGCGGGTCCTTTCATGTATTTTCCATGGAAAAGAATCTGTAAGGTTAAGATTCTTTCTAAAGTAGCTTTTTTCTCATGGACTGTGGCTTGGGGAAATACACTCACTATGGGGAATCTTCAGCAGCAAAATATATGTATTGTTAATTGGTGTTGCATGTGCAAACATAGCAGGATTGACCATATTTTACTTCATTGTGAATCTGTGTATGATTTATGGTCTATCGTGTTGTCTTTTTGGCATGCATGGGGTCATGCTAAAAAGGATAATCTAATGCTTAAGGGTTGCCCTTTGGCAAATTGGTGTTGTATGTGTTGCTGTGATGGGGAGTCGGTAGACCACCTTCTTCTTCATTGTCCTATTACTCATTCCCTATGGGCTTTCATGATTCAATAGGTTATGCTGGGTTTGGTGGCGGGTTTGTTATCTAGTTGGCATCAGTGGCTTGGGAAGCATAATTCAGAAATTTGGAACTTGGTTCCAAGGTGCTTAATGTGGATTGTGTGGTTGGAGCGAAATCGTCGATCTTTTGAAGATAAAGAGAAAACGTTGGAGGAGTTAAAAATTTTATGCCAACGCAGCCTAATGGAGTGGTCTCGTTGCTGGGGTTTTACTGAGTGTTCTTCTCTCTCTGAGTTTATGCCTTCTCTTAGCTTAGTTTCCTGACTTCTCTCTAGTTGTTGTGTTGTGGTGTGTTGTGTAGTGTTGTGCTGTGTTGCTGTTATATTGCTGTTGTGTTGTGTTGTGTTGTTGTTCATCATCATGAACATCTTGTACTTCTCTTTTATTTTTTTCCCCCTTAATAAAAGTTTTCTGTTTACCTATCAAAAAAAAAAAAAAAAAAAATGGGGGAGGAACTGCTAGAATGTTGGCAAGGGAACTTTGGAAAACACTAAGCTGATGATGTCGGGGCCATGCTTCATTGTGTTATGTGGATCATTTAATGGGAGATATATCTTCATACTTTTGATGGGATCAAGCATTTGGCTGTGGAGATTAAATACGTATTTTACGCACCATGTTTAATTGGATGGCTTCCCTAAGTGCCAATTCTTCCGTACATGATTTTTAGAGCTATGTAATTTTGTTTGATTTTTCCTTGGTATACTGCCTGTGTATTAAGGGATCTTTGCACTTTTCCTTTTTTGGTTGAATGAAGCACTATTACTTAGTATGCTAATGGTTGTTTCCCATTTTCACTAACAGCTATCAAATCATAAAGGGTCTTCAATATTATAATCAACGAGACAACTACGCGTGCAATAAAATGTAGTAATTCCTACAAGCCCAAATGCATGATCCATGTAAAAGCCTAAAAGTAAACAAAAACTAGTCAAATCCACACTTTTTTAAAACAACAGATGACGTTTTAGAGAGAGAGAAAATAACAAAGAAACATGCAAAGATATACATGAAAAGGAAAAATAATCAAAATAAAACTCACTCTCTTTTCTTGCTTCCTCGTCCATTTCTTTCTTGTTTAAGCCCCTCTTCTTCTTCTTCTTCTTCCCCGTCTACTTCCTCTTCTTCTCCCTCTTCGATTTTTTCTCCCTTCTCTTTTTCTTCCTCTTCTTTTTCTTCTTCTTTCTCTTCTTCATCATCTTCCTCCTGTTCCTCTGCATTGCTGACATCTTCTGATACAGAACCAGCACTCTCTTCAGCTGTTACCTTTTGCTTCACATCTCCTGATTGTAAATGATAAAGGTCACTGTTATATTCAGTTTACATGACTGAAGTGGCTCACATATTACACAAGTAAATCATATTCTGAGTAAGCTCAAAACACCATTGAAAACAAACACAAGTGCAAGATGGATGTTTTCAAATAAGACAAGATCATGATGGATCAACTGGTTAGCTATACTTCTTGAAAATGAAAATCCACAGAATTCTAAACTGTTCCCCCCCCCCCCCCCCCCCCTTTTTTTTTTCCTTTTTCAAGGAAAAAAGCTAAATAATTTGAACTTCAAGGAACAATCTAACTGAAGCTCTAGTCAATTGGCCCAATTTCATGGAATGAAAACAACACTATAATTTACTTGGCAAATGACACCAATTTAAACAAGGCGTAATTTAAGAGATATATGGGACCAGCTGACTCAATTGGAAATTGTGCCAGTTAAGAGAGGTTTTGAATGTGGAGGAATTGGCAAGTAACCTAGAATGCCGTGTTTCGTCCCTTCCTATGAAGTACACAGGCATGGCTTGGGAGCTCATTATAAGGCAAGAAATATATGGGATCCCATCATAGAGAGAATTGCTAAAAAGATTAACTGAATGGAAGAAATTGTACTTATCAAAACGGGGAAGCCTCACTCTTATCAAAAGTACATTGTCTAGCTTATAAACTTCTTTTTTACCTTTATTCCCCTAGTTATAGGTGTTGCAAATAGGTTTGAAAAATTCAGAGGGATTGTGTGGAAGAAGAGTTTGCAAATCATTTAGTGTCTGTTTGAGAACAACTTATTTAGCTTTTTGCTTTAAAAAAAATTGCTAAAAGCGTGCTAAAATATACTTGTATTTTGAAAATTTTTGAAAAAGTGAGAAAATATAAGAAAAAGTGAAGTTTTAAAAAGTTGTACATAAAACCTAAAAACAAAGCTTATAAGCTGATGTCAAACACACTCTTAGTCAACTGGGAAGATTTTGTGCATCGATCCATGATGACAGTTTGGGGATTAAGAGGTCAATGCTTTTTAATCATGTTTTACTAGGGAAATAGTTGTGGTGTTAGGTTGGTGCTTGAATGAGGTTAAAGCCCTCTGGTGTGAGATTATGGAAGAATATCAAAAGAAAATAGGATAGCATTTCATCTTTAATTAGATACAATGTTGGGGATGGCACCAAAATTCATTTTTGGCATGAACTATGGAATAGTAAGACTACTCTAAAGGAGCGATATCCTGACATTTTACTAATTACCAGAGAAAGAGATGCTAAAGTGGTAGAGTATAAAAAAAAATAAAAAATAAAAAATAAAATTTGATAAGTATCTAGAGTATAAAAATTGCTCTTTTTATTGGAATCCTTTGTTCATTAAACAGTTGAATGAATGGGAATTAGAATTGATGGCTTCCGCTTTGGATGACATTTATGCCCTTAAGTTACACAATGGACTGAATGGAGGGTAGATAATCTCATCAAGTTTCCTTCAAAATCTAAAGGCGTTCAATTGGAGACACTACAGGGTATTAAGAGGATGCCAAAAGTCTTTACCTTAGCAAAACATTTGGAAACTTCAATTACCTCCAATGGTGGCTTTCCTTTTGTGGGGTGTGGCGTTCGAAAAGAAGTTGTCTATTGATAATCTAGGGAGACAAAGGTTGATAATTATGAGTCAAGGAAAGAGTGGCTCATCTTTTTCTTCATTATGCAATGGCTTGGGAGTTGTGGTCTTTGATTTTCTATCTGTTTGGAGTCTCTTGGGTAATGCCTTATTTAGTTTTTCAATGGTTGTACATATCCAAAAAAAAAAGTCATGTTCTTGAAGATTCTTTATGATCGACCTTGATTCCTCATACATACTAATATACTATTGACTTTCTAGAGTTTCTAGACACTTTAAGCTTCCATTAAACAATTTTTGTACGTTTACTTCTTCTGCCTCTTCTTTTTTTTAGTTTGGCCTTTCATTTGTATTCTCCTTGTGTACAAGGATTCCGCCCCTTTTGAACTTCTTTTAGAGTCACTAGCAATCTACTAGTACTTCCCATCAGAATACTCCCCCACCACAACTTGTAATATTGATTAGTCAACAAACCATTGAAGAACAAAAGAACTAAGGTTATCCAACATTATCCTTTATCACTAAATAACATGGGATGGAATCAGAGAAATATGATACATGCCAATTGCAAGAATCCCCATTGAATTTCATTAAGCATGCCATAACGTTTATTCACATTGAAATTTAGATCGTGGAGTGCAAAGGACAATGCAGACACCAAGAACCAGAATCATCAAACTAAGACGCGACTTGCAACAAATAAACTTAGATCTATATACAAGCTGAAGACACACATCCACAATAAGCTCAAAAACATAAGGTTCTAAATTAACAAAAACAAGTTAACATCATGAATGAAGCACACAAGTCACATATCTAGTCTCAACATCAAAAACATATTGAAAAATAACTTCTCAAAATTACCATTTTCCAACGGCCATATATGCTTGGACAAGGCTTTATTCATTTGAAACATGTTAATAGTCTTAACACGAAAAAGGGTATGCAATGATTCATCACATCTTATGTTTCGCCTATTCTTTGGATCCTGCAAATTATTCTCCCGGATATAGGCCCAAACTTTCTTCACAACCTAATACCAAAATGGAGGAGAAAAACATGAGTGTGAATTTACAGTTCCAATAGGTCCAATTCTAAACACACATGAAGTAACAAGAAAACGAAAAGGCAGGTTTTAATATACCTGAGTTCTGGCCAATTCAGGCTCTCCAACAAATTCTTGAAGTTTTGGAGAAAGGCTACATAATTTATTGAAGCCACCTCCCCTTTTCTTGACTTCTTTATCTACCTTGTTTGACCTACCGCAGTACAATAAAATGTGTTTAGGAAAACAAAATTACAGTGAACATGCAGCCAGAATGGACTCTTTACTTTTTAATTATTATTGTAAGTTACACACGCACCCAATACGTCTTATAAAAATTGCTTAAGCATTCGGAAGTGATGGATTTGATTAATTGTCTATGATAAAATTGCTTCAATAATACACATGGTCGATTCAATTACTCTGGTGAAAATCCATAGCCAACCCCAAAAGTTTTGGGACTTAAAATTTTAAAAAACTGTTGCTCCAACAAATCCTAAGATAATTGAATTTGAACAATGAAATACCACCTTTTGCCGAATAATGACACACCCACATATTAACAAAGGCTCCAATTCATCCATATATTTAAATTAAGTGAATTTATAAATAAAGGCTCCAATTCTTTGCTCATTTGCTATTAGAAATAAAGTTAACTTTAAATCCCTATTAATGAATTTAAATTTTTACTTTTTCACAATTACTTCCAAACCCACTTAACAATATCTTAAAATTTCTAAAAACAGTAAATAAATATAAACAAATAATTACTTCACAACAATTTAATGTTCATTTTTAGTAAATGTAAAGGGTAAAAATTAAACAACAACAATTACTAATATCTTAAATAAATAAATAAAACCAAAAAGAAAAATTCTTTTTTTTTTTCCCGGCAACCAAACAAGAAATAGGAAAAAAAAAATTGTATCAAAGAGAAAACTCACCCTCCTTTCTTTCTACCTTTCGCTTCACTCTCTTCCTCTTCCTCTTCTTCTTCTTCTTCTTCTTCCTCCTCCTCTACGACGTCGTTTTCTTCCTTCACATTCTCCGATTCTTCACCAACCTCTTCTTCTTCTTCTTCCTCTTCTTGTTCTTGCTTCGGCGGTAGGGTTTCAAGGAAAATGTCGATTTGGTCCCTAACGAAGGTTTTCCGGTCCGATAAATCGACGCCGAAATCCTTCTCGAGTTGCCGGCGAATACTGCCGGCGGTTGCCGTGTCGAGGTCCGAGCTCCGGAGTATTTCTCGGAGCCGGTTCACGAGGTCCGAGTCCGATACCATTTTCTCCTCCTTCTAATTTCTAGGTTGCAATATATCGCCGGGATTGAGATTCTCCCGGAGAGAAAGAGAGAGATAGTGTGTGTTTTTTCGAAAATGGCGTCTCATGCAAGTGAGAAATGAAAACGAAGTGACGAAGCTTAACGGGCACAACTGCACAAAGTACACACATGGATTTGGATACGAGGGTATTTTTGTAATTTCGAGCTTCGTCGTGGCGGTTTTTTTCGTGCGTCTGTTGAATTAGGTTACTGACTTCGCTGCTTCAGTACCTCGCTGGACTGTTTTACCCTTGCGTGTTGTCTTTTGTTTAACCGAATCTCACAGATCCCAATTTAGCCCAAATAGTGTCAGCTGCTTAGGGACATTTTTTTTTTAATGAAAATTAAAAAAAAAAAATTTTGATACTATTTTTATAGAAATTTAAAAAAATATAAAAAAATTCTGTTATTTCTTTCATTTCTTATAAAAAGTTTTTAAAAATATTTCCCCAAAGTATTTGTTAACAAAATCTATACAACAATTAAGCATCCAAAAATAGAAACCCTAATTATTAAAAAAAATTGTTTTTTTTTAATTTTTTTTTATGTAGCCTTGATAAGTAGTGACAACCTAAATTCTCGGTTCATATCCATTAAAAATCACTAAATGATAACGTATTAGCAAAACAATTTTGTTTTGATGTAGTATGAATCCATCAAAGTTTTCTTTATAAGTTGGTCATTTCATAGTTTTTAATAGGACATGAACAACATATTCAAATTGTCATAGTTTTATATATTTATAATTTTTTTATTTATATATATATATATATATGATTTGCAAAACTAGTTTGGGTTTCACGTTCATGTGCATCAGACCCAAGCCTCGCTTATAATTTAATATGACAACATTTAAATAAATAAAAATAGAGTTTAATTTGTCCAATTAAGGCATTTAAAAATAGGGTTTAGTTTTCTAAGTTTTAAATTTATTCAATTAAGGCATTTTATAACTTTTGTTTAATGTTGCAATTAATTGTTCAAATTTTTAATTTTTTTCTTTAATTTTTTAAAATAACAAAATCCAATTAATGATTGAAAAAAAAATTTCAGAATTAAAAAAAATTAATGGAAGTTGACAGAAAAATTTTAATTAAATAAACTTAAAACTTAAAAAACTTAAATAAATGAAAATAAAGTTCCATGACTAAAATGAATTATGGTGAAACTTAAAAGATATGTTTTACATTTTAAGCATTGATTTTTTTTTCTATTTTTTATTTGCGTATAAAATAGGAGGATTGAGTTGGTGCAGAAGACATTTTTGAGGATAGTTGGTATAGAAGATTGAGTCTTTAGTTTTGACAAAACAAAACGTGTGGAATTTCCTTTGAAAAAATTAGAATAATAAAACGTGTAGAATGTCAAAGGCCCATAAAAGACATTTTGATCAATACGGATAACCTTATAATCTTGACCTCTTCTTTTCTCATTCTTGTTCAACGGGTTTTCAACTTTTTGTGCCGGCTTTTAACCCTCGGTAGAATCAACACGCTACATGGTCTATAGACTCTATACTCTCTAATATCAAGTGCTTACTTTGAACAATTCAGCTAAAAAAAAATGTACTTACTTTGAACATGATTTTTAAATAATAAATTTAAAAAAGAAAAAAGAAAAAAAAAAAAAGACTACTTGCTAGTGGCCAAATTTTGAGCAATTTCATCGTCACAACTCCAGAGCTTTATAACTCAATAGCATTACCCGGTCTTCGCTTTTAAAAAACCCGGATACAGATCCTTCTTCCCTTGTTGTAAAGGAAAGATAAATATGTCACACAAAGGCAGAGTTAAATTGCAACCAAGAATTAGGTACGGGATAAACCATACTGTCCAGAAGGTTGCAAAACTGTTGGGACAATGGGCCCTATACTGACCACTCAATTCTCATGCATGAGCCAATGCTAAATCCAAATGTACCTTTTTCAGTACGTCTTTTTGGATCCTTTGACAAGAAGACAATGGATTTGTTGTGGGCCTTAAGGAGCAGATTCTACGGTCAACTGGCCTTCCCTTTTAGCCCATGTTGTGATGCTATGAAGTATGAAGCCACGCAAAAATATCAACATAACGTACATAACGAAAGGGAGAGAGGAGGGATAGAACATTAAAATAAACAAAAATGGATTCAGTTGCCCTGGTTTGGATTTTAGGAAAAACTAGTTGCTAACTTTAAAAAGAAAAAAAACAATATTGCAATTATCATTTGCTACACTAAATCAAAATGTCTCAAGACTCACTAATCAAATAATACAACTAAATGGAAAAGACCCCAGCATAGCATAAAATCTTAACTCGTTCAAATATTAAACATTGTCAAACCTAGTACACAATGTGCTTGTGCCAAAAAAAAAAATTATAAAGACAAATAAGGGATAAAGAAACCCTGTATATCAGCTCCATAAAAATACATATATGCCGAAAAGATTAGTACCACTACCATAGGTCCATTGGCAATGAAGTTATTTTCATAGTTACAAATATACTGTGACTAAACAAATAAACAAATTGCAATAATGATTACAATCTTATTTTCATAATAAATAAATAGAATATAGTTACTAATGTCAAATTCTTTTGCTGTAACTCAAAAAGAGTTGAGAAAGAACATAATACAACAAATTTCCATTATATAGAAGAGTACATCATATATTTATTCAACACAAAACATTGAATTCTATAAATCTTCTTTGCTTGCTCACATTCCCAACCACATCTCTTGTGCTAAGATACCATAGATATTACTTTTTCAAAATCATGAATAGACTTTGCCAATAAAGCCTTCTCCACCTCAAACCCTTTTGCTTTGCCTTAAAATGGTTCTTAGAAGTTAAGTAGGCATTAAACATAAGTTATTCCCAATTAAAAAATTAAGCATAAGTTATTATACTTAAATAGTGGCCAACACTATTCAAAGCATACCACATCAATGATTATGTTTGTTCAACATTAAAACAATGCTAGAATGGAGGAGCATAAAGCATTTGAACCAAAATAGACAAAAGATTGAAAGCAATCACCAACTTTATTAGATCTTAGAATATCTATCAGTCCACCAGTAAGCTTCTAATTAATGGCCATGTGATAAGGAGAGAAACTTGTAGCCTCCTCTAAGTCAAATGGATTGTCTATGCACGTGGCAGCAGCTATAAGCGGTGTATTCTCTCCAGCTTCTGCCAAGTACTTCATCAACATGTTTGCACCATATTCCTAGCCAATGGCCATCAATGTAATCCATGGCCTTGCCTTATTGATGAACTGCATAGCTGTGGAGATATCATCGCCGTTAGCAGCTGTAAATAACCTACAGAAAATAGAACAGTAAAGAAGCTCCTACTATCAACACATTCAAAAGAAACCTGTATTAGACGAAGAACTTCTAGGGTGTAGAATGGGAGGCAAAAAGCGATAAGCTATTGAAATGGTTGAAGAAGTAAATAGGCTTGTGGCTAAGAACAGTGATATCTAAATCAGGAGCCAAAGTAGATCGAGAAGATCTTCTATATAAGGATGTACTGAATCGCTTAGTAGTATTGTTATTTATTTATTTCTTATGTTGTTGTCATCATCGTCAAAAATATGAAATATTTGGCTGTAATTAGGCGTATTGTTCTTTGGAATTTGGTTGAATGTATTTCTTCTAAGAAGAGAATGTTTGGGTTGACAGTTATTGAAGAAAAAAAACCAAAAAGGCTGAGCATGAGATTGATTAAAACTTACCATGAAAACAACTACTTTGAAGTTAAAGCGGCAAGGTTTCCTAACATGCCCACACCACTAAATTTAAAATTTAAAAATTAAAAAACTGGTTGGTCCTAATTCACCCCACACATCTGGAATGCGATCCCTCATTGCTTGATGCGGTGCAATGAAAAACCATGTAGAGTATTTGTCATGGTAAGAATGTGTTAACACATACTTACAAAGATGCCCTTAAATCAATGTCATAGTAGTGAAACTAAAATTTTCTTAACAGTGACTTATGAACAATTATGAAGCATATATAAATCATTAAACAAACTTTTTTAAAAATCAATTACATAGATAACAAATACTCACAAAGCCTTGCAACTTCTCAAAAGTATCAAAGGAAATTGAAACTCAACCACAATGCCTTGGCTATATTTGTCCATTTTCATCACCCTTTCTTCTACCAAAGTTCCAGACTTGTCCTGTAAATTCACCTACTCGATTGCCCTGTTTTCAATTGATATAATAGTGGTTAGGATGTTGATTAGTGTTCCACCTAGTTCCTTAAGTTCCATATAGGTTATAAAGTAAAAGCTATGTAAACATGGGATTATGGAGAAGAGTTTATCGGGTTTTAGAAAAGTTTGTAGGAAAATATATGAAAATTTCCCCTATGCATTGAATAGGGCTCAATTTTTTTTTTTTTTTCAGATAATAGAAAATAAATAAATAAATTGCTGTAATTCTGTCAAATTTATCATTGCTCCTCATATGTAGAATCCTACTGAGACCTAGCATCAAACACCTCACAGGCACTATTATAGAGACTCTTTTTATCATTTTGTTGAATAAAGCAAAAACTGATATTTAGACTGCCACAATTAAAAGCACAACCACCATTCAAAATTTGAGAGATAATTAGGATAATTAATCGATAGTTAGTTATAATAAAAAAGTAAGACGAAGCAAAAGAAGAGTTTGAAGAAGTTACCCATGACTGGATTAGACAATAACTGGATCAAGCGAAGAATAAACTTTGCCCATACACACAAATCATCTTTCACCATCATCATCCAAAAATCTCTACTTGAATCTCAAATCATGAACCTAGAATCACAAAAATCATAGGACCTCTTCTTCAGCTTGCTCTTGCTATGGTCTAACAAACTACATGCCCAAATGAACACCATATGAATAGTTTCAGATTAGTCTATGTGCCCAAGCTGAAGGAAATTAGCAAGAGCAATTGGAGTTAGTAAAATTTTTATTAATTTAAAGGAAAAGAGCATAGCGTCAGATGTGGGAAATTTTGGGACACTCCTCTCCTGTCTCTCTTTAGCAATGTTCATCTAGAATCAGACTCCCCGGATCTCAAATTTCTATAATGGAGTTATAGGAATGAAGTTCAGTAGTGACTTTAACTTTGGGCAATCGCAGATCTTTAAAATCGTTTTTTACTTTTAGGTTGTGGGTTTGATATGGTTTGATTATGGTGGTTTGTGTGTTGCAGTTGTTGTGGGTGGTGGTGCTATTGCTGCCTACTGAGTTGTGGTGGTTATGGGTGAAACGGGAAAGGAGAAGGGGAACAGGAGAAATAGGGTTTGAGGAAGATCTCTTGGTTTGTGGGTAGGTGGGTTTCTATTGGTTTGTGGGTATGGTGGGTTTTGATTGAACAAGGAGAAGGTAGAGAGCTGATTTTGCGTTTATCGAGTTTTAGAAAAGTTTTATGTTGCATGAATTTTTTTTTTTTTTTTTGTGTATATGTTTTTTTTTTTAATATTGTGCTTACGTGAAAAATTGTGAGAATTTCAAAAGTTTCGATTTTATATTGATACACTGACAAGAGAGAGGAGAGGGAGTTTGTGGAGATGAGTGCAAAAGGGAGCTAAATTCTTAAGCAATCTGATTTTCCTTTCCTTTTCCTCCAATAGGTAGCCCAATATAAAATAGTCATATCCAATGCACAAAACTCCCACTTTTGCGGGGTGTGGGAGAGGTCATGATAATAAAATAGCATACGATAATACTATGAAAAATCTCTATTCACTAGTTAGATAAGAAGTTTAGTTTATCTCTAATTCTCTATGCATTTGAATATGTACAACAGTGCAAGTTGCCCCAGGCGGACACCACGACTCGGTTGATGAGCCGCCAAGCTTCATGAAGTAGTCAATCTGATACGCAGTGTTTCAGCAGCCAATGAAAATAATGCGCAGAATGTAGCAATATACCATATCATAACAAAGAACAACTAGTATGGAAGCCCTACGAATTGCTATCACTGGAATTAGAGGGCATTTCATCAGATTCAAACCCACTATCATAACTATTGTCTTGAGTCTCTGGCGAATTGTTTTCTGAAATTGCAAGACCAGCTTTTAGAACATCTTTCAAGTCATCTAAAACATAAGGTTCAATCAATTTCCAAAACCATGAGGAATTGCTTCCCAGAAAACCAATCCAAAACACTCTTCCCCTCTGCTTTACCCTGCAGTCTAAGGATTTTGCCTTCAATGCTTTAACAACCTTCTCAGCACCCTCAGGATTTCCCTTCAGCTTTAACAAAATGTCCCCCGAAGAAGTTTTGTGGCCCCCATACATATACCAGTATGCTAGAGCACGTGGTGACAGCCACCGATGGATTAGCTTTGGGATCATGGGCCTGCCTTTTGGCCAAAACTGGTCAGCATAGAAACCAAAATAAGAGTGCGAGATGGTACAAAATCTATATGGTACATCCCTGCTGTCTTCACTTTGCCTACACGAAGGATGTAACCACTCATGGTACTCGTCATGTATATGTCTCTTCAAAACAGAATGTGTGCTGGAATTCTCACTAAATTCAAAACGAAGCATGTGATTCTTCCTCTCTTCATCTGATTCAATCCGCAAACCACCTAACAGCAAACCTACTAAAACCTCTCGCTGTTCTTTGCTTAGCTTCAAGCTTACTGGTTTCTTAACATCTTTCCTGCTCAAACTCAAGACATAATCAAGCTTTTCCATCAATGGGGAATCAATATCATATTTCTTCTGGCACATCAGATCATATATCTTCTCTGCCTTCACATATTCTCCAGAAGACAGGTATCCCCTTAAAATGGTGTTGCATGATCGAGTGTGAACACTGATTGTCCCATCACTTAGCATTTGATTAAAGATCTCCTCAGCTTTGTCAAGATTTCCAACATTCACCAAAGAATCCAAGTATATACTGTAAATGGTACGGTTAGGTCGACATTTCTCAAGGCACTGAGAGAAGGCCAACTCCAACTTATCATGAAGGCTCAAGCTGAAATACATACTCATCATTTCAATATAAGATGGCGTTAGTGGCTTCAAATTACTGTTTATGAATTCTATCATGAGGGATTCAGCAAGTTCAACTTCTTGAGCTTTACATAAAATCTCTATGATTTTATGATGTGCTGCAACGTTGGTGGAACCCAATTGTTCCTGCATCTCTCTGAATATCTCCAAAGATTTCATAGGTTCTCCAATCTTTGAATAGGCTTCCATTTTATACACAAAAGCCTGAGACGGGACACCACCTTCAGAATGGAGCAGTTTGAGCCATGCTTTTTCTGCATCCTCCACATCCCCTTCCTTTGAGCAGGCTCTCAAGATAGACACGAGCACTTCTCTACCCTCCTCAATTCCTGCATCTCGCATTTCCTTCCTTAATGATGCAATCCTTTTTTTATCAATGGTGTCCTGATAGCTGTGTAGCCAAATAAGACCACCGTAGATATCCTTATGTATCTCCAGTCCACTTGTTACCACGTTGTGAAAAATAAACTCAGCCTGTTTTAGATAATGCTTTGAAGAGGCTCCTGGTTTGCTTACAAGAGCTCTAAATAGGGAATTATGCAAGCTAAGTCTAGGCTGGTAACCTCCCAACTGAATCATACGATTGTAAATGCTACATGCTTCCTCCAAACATCCTTGAATGGTTGAACTAAGATAGGCAACAATTAATACATGGAATGTAGATTCACAAGGGACACGTCCCTGGTTGATTATATCATCAAATATCTCACGACATTTTGAGAATTTCCGCTCCTTACCCATGTAATCAGCTAGCTTGGTAGCAAGAGCAAAATCAAATCTATACCAATGTTGTTGCATCATCCATTTGTATACCTTGGGAAGAAAGAAAAAGATAAGGAAAAAAAAAAGGTTTAGAAGACAAATCTAGTTTAGGGTGCCAATATAGGAAGCATTAAAAAAATAAATAAATATATAAAAAGCATTTTTATTCTTAATAAAACCATGAAAAAGAAAAACACAATCATTTTATTAAAAAAAAAAAAAAACCACAAACTTCTGCGGTTGAAACTAGATGGTAGACAGGCTCCAAATTTTTTTTCCCCAGAAGCACTTCAAACTAAATATGTTGGCCATAAAATTGAGTAGATTGGCTCCAAACTCACAAACAGCATGTCTTACTAATTTAAACATTAAATGAGAAATAAATTGATGTATATGATAATATGTCAATGACTTCTTTTACAAACAAGATAGCTAAGACAAGAGGCAACAGATGGGACATATCCTTTTTCTATTCTCTTTAATCCTATACTGGTGATTACTCTTTTGGACATGAAAATCATTCCTGTATACATAAAAGAATAAACCTACTACAGATTTTAAATGTTCGATTACCACCCCCCCCCCCCCCCCCCCCCCCAAAAAAAAAAAAGAGTAAAACAGGAACAGCTTATTAGCATCCAGCATCAGAAGAATGAGCAAAACTAATTCTGTACTTCTCTGTAACTCCATAAACTTAAGCAATCAATCCAAATGTAACTAATCAAAAGTTTCAAATTGAATCCAGTCTACAACCTCCTAGAGCAGTGTAGTTAAAATGGCGCGCTTAAACTCAAAGCTCGAAGCAAGCTCTCAACATTTTGCTAGGCAAAAAAGAAGCTCATTTAATGAAGCACGCCTAGGCACGCTTTTTTATTTTATTGCTAAAAAAAATGGATAGTCAAAATTAATTGCTTGATCTTAAAAAAAATGACATGGACCAATGATTTACTACACAAATCACTATCCTTAGGGTATTGTATTACCAAAAAAAAAAAATTGCATGTCATAAGATACGAACAAGGTTAATTTAAAATTCTTGTGCTTTTGGTCTTTGACTTTTAGATGCATGTTGATTGACCTATACGCATCATTTGATCATAATTATCATAAATTATGTACTTTTATAAAGCACAATAGAATTATATAAAATATTATGTTTAAAATTTCTATAACTAAATTATTATGATATTGACCATTGATAATTGTTTTCAATTTACTATAATAAAAATTTTAAGAATTGAAATAACTTAGGTAAAGTTTGAAATTACAAACATTATATAATTGCACATACCTAATAGGTAAAATATACAAATTTTGAGTTACAAATTTTTTATATATTATATGTCACTAATATTTCAATTAGAATTTATGAGATATTATATTTGAAAACTGTGTGCGTTGCACCTTGCAACTTTGCACCTAGACTCCAAGAGGCCTACAACATTGTCCAAGAGCAGTTATTCAAAATTTCAAACCTAACAATGAATCAATGATTAGGAATCTGCCAACGCCACTTGTTCATTAAATTTCAGTTTAGTGATTGAGGCCAGAATGCATTTAAAAGTTACTATAGATCAATAATCATTATAACCAAATGTATATTATTTAAAAAAAAAAAAAAAAAATCCTAAAATACAATTCAATTTCTCAATCATCCTCACAGAAAACTTTATGATTCCAACTACCCCAAAATAGGTCTACATTTTCATCAAAATCTTCTGCTAATAAACATAAACCCATCAAATTGACAAAGACCCAGAATCCCCTCCCTGAACAGTTATTATAATCTAAACTAAACAATTACCACAATAAAGAATTAACATGAATCAGCGATGAATTCAACCCCAAAATGACAAACATAAAGTTGAGAAATTCACCTTAAACCCGGCCTCATTCTCGCGAATCCGCATACAATGCACGGCAACATAAGTAGCATCAGCTTGCCTCATCCACTTCCTTTGCGCATTGAGTATCCGAACAAGTGTTCCGGCCTTATGTGCCGGCAGTTCCTTACAAAGCCACGCCAGCTTCGACCGCCTCCACTGCTCCGGTAGCTCTTCCAGCTCCTTCACATCCAGAGACAGCGCCGACAAATGCTTCAAATCCAAAGACCCATCATTCTTATCAAAATCAAAAGCTGCCTCGCTCTCACTACTTTTATTAAAATCCCAATTCTCATTGGTTTCGGGTTCGCAGGCCAAGTGTTCGACGAAAGTACTGTGAGAAGAAGAGGCAGAGGCAGCAGCGAGGCGAGGAAAATATTTCTGGGGTTTTGGAGAAGAAGAGGAAAGTGGAGTTGAAATTGCGCGAAAGAAAAAGTGGCGGTGGAAGCGGTGGGGTTGGTGGTGAGAGAGGGAGAGAGAGAGGGAGCGCAGGAAGGAAAGAGAGGAGCGCATGGGGAAGGAAAGAAATGGGTTTGAGGAGCAGAATGTCGAGAGGAAAGTACAGGAAGAAGTGAAAGTGAGAGAGCAAGGCGAGAGCTCTTGAGCTCTGCTCACAAGCATGTCTTGCCCTTTGGTTATTGAGAGTTTAAACTTCTAAGGGTTTGGAGATATTGGAGGGTTTATCTATCTTATCCAATTTGCAAGAAGGTTTGATTGAGGAACAAAGAAATTTTTGTCCAAATGGCCTCACTTTTGATATCTAGGCCCAAAAATAGGAAAAGATAGATGGACATAGACATTGGTCCAATATTGGGGCAGTTAGACAATATTTTGGAGTTGAGCCCACGAAAAAACTTCGATGTCAAAAGTTTCAGAATTTTCCAAACTAGGCCTTGGTTTTTGTTATATGAGATTGAAAGAAGTTCTATCACTGCCCTTTATATTAGGATATAGAAAGCCATGTATGCAAAATCATTCATTTGCAAGTTCTTGCAAATGAGCGTAAAAAAGAGCTCCAAGCCTACAAGCTTTTTAATGGGGCAAATTATACAAAAATGTGTACATGCTGGAAATGCTCAAATGTGGTTTAAAGTTGGTCGGCCAAGAATCGCATTATAAGAAGATGGGCACCCCACAATCAGAAAATGTACATTCTTGGTAACTTGCCTTGGATAAGTGCCCACTGTGACTGGAAGTGTATCTTATTTCCAGTAAAGCCTACTAGAGCTGTATCTCTTTAGGGTGTATCTCTTATTTCCAGAGTATCGGCTGATCTTCATTTGTTGGAGGCTTGGAATGCTGACATATACTGAGTGTCAACTAAGCTTCCGTTATCTATTAGGACTTGTTGACACCTTATTTTGCAACTTGCATTTAACCTCACATTGAGGGTAAAATAGTAATTTCACCATGGAGAGAAGCATCTTAATTATGGCCATTAAATCCTTAATTTCATTTCATCAAAGTAATCTTGATGTTGTAATGATCAAATTGACTAGTCATAAGCCTTAATCAGACCATCGGATTGAAAGTTATCATCGAATCAAGTTTTAATGGCAAAGATGCACTCTTACAGATTGAGTCCAACTATATGTGAACCGTTAATTTTGATTGGTTATAATTATAATCAATTTGAAATTTATGACGTGTCATAAATCAACTAGCTAGGGCTACAACTTATGGTAAGGTTGCGAACATTTAATTAATTAGATAGTCAAATATTGATTATTCAATGAGTAATTGGTGTTAATTATCTTTTTAATTGGGATAATTAGGTCATGATTTGGGGTTGATTATTTCTAAAATCTATATAATAATAATAATAATAATAATAATAATAATAATAATAATATGTGAAGTTAAGAGAAACTCAAATTAAAATTCCAAATTAGAGTTTCAGTTTTGTGCCATGTGTTCTAAATTATTTATTCTAAAAGAGTTTTATTTCTTAATTTTAGAACTAAATGTGGGACCACATCATAAATATTCATTCAAGTGAGCTATTGAATACAAAAACCAAAGAGTCTAGAATAAATGAATCGAAAAATAAAGAAAAAAAGAAGTGCTTCTCAATAATTAAAAAAAAAAAAAACATTTTATACCTAATAATATCCTTACAAATTTTTTTAAGAGTTAACAAAATTAAAAAATAACTATTAATAGTATTTAAATTAAATATATAGAAATTATATTATACATCTTATTGTATATTTTTAAGTGTATTCATGCATATACATGAGTTTACAAGCTAGTTGAAGTAATAGGGGTCTATTAATGTTAATTGGAAGCTAATTTGGGGCCTAATAATGTTACTTATGCCGAAGCCATTTTCCAAGAAATGACCTTTTCTCACTATTTCATTGATATCTCTTAGAAAATTTTGAATTTGTGAGTAAGGTATATTTTGCTAGAAACTAGACATCTGGGACTTCAATTTGGAACAAAAACAAGACAATTTCAATTAGATTTGAGTAAAATATGATTTTTCGAAGTTGGCTCAAGAGCTATGGGAAAAACCAAAGTTTTAATCATTTTGCTTGGTCACCACTTCCACCAACCTCCAAATTTAATGCACCAACCTTCCCTAAACACTAAAATTGGGTCTAGGTTCATGATTTTTTTTTTTTTTTAATCCTTTGTCAACCCTCATTGAATGCCCTTCCATTTATATTTTCTCCACTATTACTATATAAACCACCCCCCCCCCCCCCCCCCCCCCCCCCCAATCTTCTCCATTCTAGGACACACCAAGAAACATCCTCATTTCTCTCCTCTTGAGTTCTAGTGAAATAGAATTAGTGTTATCATATGTTGGTCTTCCTGAGACTCAAGATATTGAATAGGACTCACTCTCCCTTTCCTAATTCTTTTTCTCTACTATACCTTTAGGACCACCACCAAAAGCTTCCTCCTTCACCGTATGAATTTTGCAAGCAGGTATAATCCATTTCCCTAACTTGTTTTTTATTTTGCTATAATGTTAATTTAAGATTAAAGCATGTTAATTGATTATATTTAAATTCTTTGAATGTTCTTGATATGCTTAAATGTTGTTCATTTGCGTTTTCACATGTTCTTGGTTGTTCATCATATGTTTATGAATGACACTAGCTTTGATCTTAAATCCATATCCAAAATATGAAAAACATGTTAATTTCATAATTCTCTCAAATCCTTGAATCTAGGATATCACCATTCACACACATTCACTAGAATTTATTTTTCAATCCAAATATAAAAATTAATAAATGGAATTAGGATTTATCACATGCACACACATTAAATTCCAGCAAAGCAATGAACTTGCAATTGATTGATAATATGTTAAATTATGTGACATGAATGTTCGCCACCATAGTTTAGAAGACAAGTTTCATCGAGCTATGTGGGTGCCTAACACATTCTTATCTTGTAACATAGCCTCCGAGTTTAGATCAAAAGTTAGTAGATCAAATACTTATTCATGTAATTTTCAATTTCTAGATTGTAATTAGGAAACAAAACCATGTATTTTATCTTAGATTGTATCTAAGACCAAAGCCATGTAATCTCCTATGATCTATGTACATTTATTCTCAAATCAATAAAATGATGAATTTTTCAATTATGATTTTCTTAATTTTTCTAATAATTAAATAAGTGTTGACTGCATTGTAAAACCCCTAATCTAAAAAGAAAATGTAATCAGTCAAATCTCCATTTCGAGAGGCAATAACACGACTCCACCTATTCATGTGAGTTTGGCCCAAACCAATCAATATCAAAACCAGCTGAAGAAGCGGTCTCTCATAGGACTCTTCTAACACTGTAACTTTCTTCCATTATGGTGATAATCAGAGCATCGTCATAGGGTGCCTTATGACCTGTCTCATGTACGCCTTTTAGGATGCTTTAGAGACTCTTCCTGATGTCAATCCTCTACTTGTCATCCTTATTTCTCCCATAGGAGTTTTTGGATGATCTTTTACTCATCCTTTATTCTCCATAAATGGTTATTATATAGAGAATCTTCCCTTTTGTTGTTCCATAAACTTCTGTAACTTTCCCCTTCTTATCAAGGTTTCCATATGCTCATTAAGTCAAAACATTCATTAGTGTTATGGACCATAAACCCTATGGCAACAGTAGGTCTTTCGACCGATTATCTGGGTTGGTCCTCATTTTCCTTTGCCATCTTAAGATTGGGTTGTCTTTAATTTGCATGAAGACCTAATAATGGGCAGCACTAGTGGGGTATTATTTGGGAAATGACTATCAGGAATTTTGGGTTTTTTCTTATATCCAAGCAACTTTTCCATTGTATTTTGACTCTTATGTTTTTTGGGTAGTGGTCCTCCATCTTGTCTCTTCTCCTTCTCTTTCTACCAACTCTATTTGCATGTAATACTTATTAAGTATTCATATACTTATGTGCTTTGTATAGTAGCTTTGCCATTGTTTCAAAAAAGAAGGGGGGGGGGGGGGGGTGCTCTTTGAAATGGCGAAAAAGAAGTCTTCTGAATGTAAGCTTGACTGGAAGGCATTTAAGAGCACATGATTTTCTACTTTGTCCACCTGAAGTATTTATTTATTGAAATGTGTGTGGACACAGTGGGGAGTCACCACCTAATTTTTGCAATGGTTTAGAAACCATATATATAGCGTCCTCATGAGGAAGAACTATTGATCTTACTACTAAAGATATAGGCTCGGAATTAAGGTACGGTCTTGGGAAGGTGTTAGACATCCAAAATCGCCCAACCCTAAAGTTGGCTTCCTCTCATTGTATCTTATGTCTTAACCCTATTAAAGGCACACTCAACATTGCATCTATACTCACACACACACTAGCATACATCTAAACACATAACATGGCATCAATCATCCCTAACCATACATCTATCATGCTTGTCAATCAAAGCCTAACATTCATTTAATCATGCATATCATCACATTATAGACCCTAACATTCATCTAGCATGGCATCTTCTAACATTCATCTAGCATACATGTCACATCATCTTAGCATTCATCTAGCATGGCATAACATAAGCCCTAGCATGCTACTATCATCATGTCATCACACTCAAGGCAGAAGCATATGAATATTAAAATCAAGGTAGAAACAAAGCCAACAATTCATGTCATCATCCACAACATTAAGAACACAATTATATCATCAAATCTAAACCATACCACGCATGTACATTGTGAATGCATGACTTACCTTTACTTACCTTCATCAAATCTAAGCCCTAGCATGCTACTATCATCATGTCATCACACTCAAGGCAGAAGCATATGAATATTAAAATCAAGGTAGAAACAAAGCCAACAATTCATGTCATCATCCACAACATTAAGAACACAATTATATCATCAAATCTAAACCATACCACGCATGTACATTGTGAATGCATGACTTACCTTTACTTACCTTGTAGCAACTCAGCACCTATGGCATCATTCATGAACATGTGAATGAATGGCACAGTATCAAAGCATGAAACTTTAATAGAAAACCCTAATCTAGCATACAATAACAAACAAACATGTGAACAGAGAAACAGAAAACTCAAAAGCATACAAGTAGGTTAAAATAGAGGCATATGATTTGTAGACACAACGGATGGGAGTTGCTACCTAGTTTTTGCAATGGTCTAAAAACCATATATATAGCGTCCTTTCGAGGAAGGGCCTTTTGATCTTACTATTAGAGATATGGGTTCAGAGTTAAGGTACGGTCTTGAGAAGGTGTTAGGCACCCAAAACTACACGATCCTAAGGTTGGCTTCCTTTCATTGAGTCTTGTCTTAGCTCTATTAAAGGCACACTCAACATTGCATCTATACTCACACACACACACACACACACACACTAGCATGCATCTAAACACATAATATGACATCAATCATCCCTAACCATACACCTATCAAGGCAATCAAACAAAGCCTAACATTCATCTTATCATGCTTATCATCACATCATAAACCCTAACATTTATCTACCATGACATCTCCTAACATTCATCTAGCATACATTTCAAACAACTTAACATTCATCTAATCATGGTACATCATCACATCACAAACCTTAGCATACATCTAATCATGGTATATCACATCATCTAAGGTAGCAACGAAATAGGGCAAAGACATAAACATGAAAAGATTCAAGCAAACATGTGATTAAGCATAACTCATCGAGCGAGCATGTTCAAATATGCATGCTCATGTGGATGCATGACTTACCTCACTTACCTTACATCAATTTAGCACCTATGGCATTATGCATGAACATGTGAATGAATGACATAGCATCAAAGCAAGACACTCTAGGAGAAAACCCTAATCTAACATACCATAACAAATAAACATGTGAATAGAGAAGTATAAAACCCAAAAGTATACAAGAATGTTAAAACATAAGCATATGATGTAAAATAAAAGAAGGAACAAAAGCAAAAAACATGAATTAGGGTTTTTGGGCACGAGTATGCATGTGCATACATAGGCCTACATACATAGGCCAGTTGTATGCGTACGCACACTTCGAGCTTGCATACACATGCAAGAAGTATGCGCACATAGACACACCCTAAACCCTAACCCAGAAACAGAAATGTAGAAAAACACTTGATAGCTTAAATCTAGCAACCTAACATGCTCAAAACAAAAGGAAAGCAAAACCCTAATCTAAACAAACATGTTATAATATAAACAATGCAATAAACAAGATTAAAATGCAAATTAAAGGCAAAAAAGAAAGAAAATTTTGAAATATATATCTCAAAGCAAAAGCTCCTAAGCTTGATTTTTTACTGTTCCCCTCAGTCAAATCTAATCACAAATCAATAAAAATATGATTAGTAACCTTAAAATTCAAAGATCAAGGCCAAAAAAGGCCCTAATCAAATACAATTGACTTGAGGATATTTTATGAAAAACTCCCACTTTGATTCACTATTTCTAGTGAATCTTAGTGTTTTCCCTTGGGATTTTTGTATGTTTTTGAAAGGTACAATGTATGGCTATTTATATTGTGAAAATAGAGGTTTGAAACGGCTCTTAGACGATGTGGAATTCGTTCCAAACCTCAGCCTTTAATGCAAAAAACTTGCCTTTTACATGCTTCTAAGTACGTAGGTTTATGCTTGTGTACGCAGGCCGGAGGTTTCTTTTGGCATTTATTTTCCAAAAATAGATTTTTCGCTCATTAAAAAGTTATATTTCCCATTTTAACATCTCTCAAGTCAATTTGTAATCTGATTGGGCCCTAAACCAACCATGGGTCTTAGAATTTCGGCATCATTGAGGAACGAGGGCCTGGGTCATAAGGGGTACAAAATGTGGTGTCTATAAATGTAAAATAAAAGAAGGAGTAAATACTCGATTTTACACCCATAATTTAATCTTGGAAGATGACTGAAATAACCATTTCAAGTACCCAAAAAAAATCATAGTTGCATCTCATTCATTAAATCATTCATCACATATCATAAAAATGATCTTGAGATTCTAATAGTTACGACAATATGCCCAATTCCCAAATCTGATCGTCGGATTCAAAGATATCACAATGTCAAGTTTTTACGGTCTGCATGCATTGTATGTGGGTGAAGTTGATCACTTGTGATTAATTGAAATTAATCCTGATTGATCAATAATTAAAATTAATTGAATAATTTATGTGATTGGCTGTTGGTTTTTATCAAAAATAAACTTGGTTGCATAGGAATAAAGTGGATAATCAGATAACAAGGGAATTGTTGAAAAGTAAGTCTTTTTAGAATATTTATCTATTAGATAATTATTATTTTAAGGACCTGATTATCAAAATAAAAGGGATTTATTTTGGAATACAAGTTGGAAATACATCCAAGTGCAATTCCCGACTTAGAAAACCCCTATAAAGGTGTCTAGATCGAACCAAAAGAGAGGATTGGGCTCGACACTTGAGAGTGCCAATTGATACTCTTGGAGTGCCGATTGGCACATGGCAAGTGCTGATCGACACTTCCATAGTGCCAATTGGCATAGCTTCAAGGCCCGGCCTAGAAATCATCAAACCAAGCTAAAACTCATCCAATTCGATTTTTTAGAGATAAGAATTCGACCTAATTGATATTTGATCAAACCTAGCTTCTTTTCTAAGCACCAAACCTCTATATATAGGGAATTAAAACCAAAAATCAAGACCCCCTTTTCTGATCTCTCTCTCCCCTTCCGTTAAAGAAATTTTGAAAGCTTTGCCTTAGGAATTTCTCATCTGCTAGAGGCCCTTACTTACATCTTTAAAAATTCATTCTCTTTGATCTCAAGTTATAATAGTTGTGGCCATGGCCTGAAGGAGCCTTAAGCACTTGTACAATGTGCAAGTCAAGGCTCCACTCCATCCTACTCGTTGTCCTCTTTACTTGTGGAATACGTTCATGTAGGTAAGTTTCCGTCTTTCTATCTCTATGAAATAAATTCAATTCTCCATGTTGTTTATGACATATTCTTTCTTTTATTTATGTTGATTTTTCCTCTAATGATTATATGATGAATGCCTGTTTTTGCATATGAGTTGTGTTCATATAATTATGTGAGTCATATGATTGAATCCTAGATTTGTTGCTTTGTGTAACAAAAAATCTGATCTGAAATTATTTTTCAAATCTCTCTTGTTTTCCAAAACCAAAAATCAGATCTGAAATATTTTTTCAAATCTCTCTTGTTTTCCAAAACCAAAAATCAGATCTGAAATTATTTTTCAAGTCTCCTTTGTTAAACCGCCATTCAGCTCTAAATTTTTATTCTAAAAACTCATTCTTTTTTACTTTAAAAAATCAGATCTGAATTTTATTCTAAAAATTCATTCTTTTTTACTTTGAAAAATCAGATCTGCAATTCCTTTTTAAAACCGTTCTATTTCCTAGTTAAACAATCAGATTTGGATTTTCCTTTTGGAAGATTCATTCTGTTATTTAATTAAGAAATCAAATTTGGGAGCTTTTCAAAAAGAAAAACCATTCCCTGTTATTAAAAAAATCAAATCTGAATTTTTTATCAAAAAAATTCATTTGGCTTAATTTGAACTCCTCTTAAAAATCTTTTTCTTACAAATAACAGATGTGATTTCTCCTTGCATAAATGCAACAAATCTAGGATTTTTCACATCAACCAACTTTAGATCTAGGAATATTGACACAAAAATTTGCATGTAATTTTTTAATAGGTATTTAAAAGGTCATTTAAAATCTAGAGGACCAGACTCTGTTTGGCCAGGGTGGGTGCCTAAGACATTCCCATCCTATAACCTATCCCCCGAATCTTAGAATCTTAGATTGGCAGATTTAGTGTCTTATTTTTATTTTGGATAGATTGTAACTAAGAAACAAGGCCTTGTATTTCTTTACTAGATTGTAACTAGAAAACAAAGCCATGTAAAGTTCTTTCTATCAAGATGTAATTATTTCCAATTAATGAAAAGGAGTATTATTCAAGATATATTGTAATTTGTATAGTTTTCTTATTTTACTTATAAATTAAGTGGCGACTCCATATGATCTTGAAAGGGGAAGGTGCCAATGCCTAAACCCTTTTCTCAGAACACCCATAGGTTTTACCCTAGTCTCTTACAGTGGCAACTCTGCTGGGGATGTCGAGGGCTAAGCTTCACATTAGACTTTAAATGACAAATTAAATACCCTTGTATTTGTATGATGTTTTTTTTATTTGTCTAATTGCTTATGTTTGTGTATTGTTTGTATGGTATTTTATTTGAAATGCCATGTTGGTTGTTAAAAGCTTTCCCTAATTGTCATAGTGTGTGCCATAAAATAACAAATATGCATGCACCCATCTCAACATATGGTGGTAGTAACCATGGATCATTGGTCTTCATTAGATTCGGGTATCTAGTGGTGAACTCACCAACTCATAGCCCAAAGTCACTGGATCATTTCTTGTTGACTAAAAAGATAGACCATGCTGTTTGGACCAACATAATGTTCATTACATTACAAGTTGGGAGGTGTAACATCCTAGCTATGCGAAACAATACAACAACAAACCCACCCTACAATGTAATGATTTAGAACCTGTCCTTAGGCCAGTCCATGTTAAAATTGCATTGCATCCTATGTGTGTTTGTTTGGTTGAGTATATTGACATAGATGGGGACCTAGCTTTGTTTGACCCAACCAAGTTTTTTCTTAGGGGAGAATTTGGTAAAGATCAAAGGGAAGACTCCAAAGAGAATCCAAGAGCAATAGCCAAACCAGTAGCTCCAGTTCCAAGCCTATCACAGTATTGAAGCCCTTGTGTATAGAAGGCACCCAATAGTTACAGCATCGCAACCCTGTGTTTGACTTGCAAGACAGCCCAAGCCACACTAGATTTGAAGACTCTGTCACCATGGCAGAGGGAGAGGAACACCAAAACACTAAAGAACAAATGAGCACTCAAGAGCTACTAAACACCATGGTGGCAAGCCAAATCCAATTAAGGGAAGACATGAACCTCATGGTGTAGTAATTTTAGAATCTAAAGAGTAGTGAAGCGAAAATAAGACTGATCAGACTTCCCCTATCTTGGAGAGTGAGAAGAAGATTAATGAGAAGACAAGTAAGATGGAGGAGATGATCAAAAGGGCGCGCAGGATGGAGGACCTTATGAATCATTAGTTGCTCTCTCTTTTCCCAGATGTAAGATTACCCCCAAAGTTCAAGATGCTAGTCTTGGACAAGTTTGATGGCACCGGCTGCCCCAAATCCCACCTAAAGATGTACATGAGGGCTATGCAGCCTCTGGGAGCTATTGAGGAAATGTTGGTGCAAATGTTCCAAAATACCTTGACTAGAGCCCTTTTCAGGTGGTTCCTCAACATGGAAGATCAAGGCTAGAAAAGACCCTAATCAAATAAAATTTACTTGAGGATGTTTTGTGAAAAACTCTCTTTGATTCACTATTTCTAGTGAATCTTAGTGTTTTCCTGTGGGATTTCTGTGTGTCTTGAAAATGTACCATGTATGACTATTTATATTGTGAAAATGGGGTTTAGAACGGCTTCCAGACGATGTGAGATTTATTTCAAACCCCAACATTAATGGAAAAAACTTGCATTTTTTATGTTTTTGAAACCCTACCTGTGTGCTTAGGCTCATGCCTGCGTATGTAGGCTTCAAGGCTGCATACGCAGGTTCATGCCTGCGTACATAGGTTGAGGGTTTCCTTTGGCCTTTATTTTCCAAAATAGATTTTTTGCTCATTAGAAAGTTATATTTTCAATTTTAACACTTCTTAAGTCAATTTGTAATCTGATTAAGCCCTAAACCAACCTTGGGTCTTAGAATTTCAACATCATTGGGGAGCTGGGGCCTAAGTCGTAAGGGGTACAAAATGCGGTGTCTACAATGTGCTATGTATGATAGAAGAGTTTCTCCTTTCTATTTCAAAATTCTCTTCATTGCAATACTCACTGTGATTTTCATCATGATTTTCTTTGTTACGATCCTAATCGTGATTCTCTGCCCTCTCCTTCCTTTGTTGAAGTTGTTGCATGATTTACTAATTCCAATGTGTTAATTCACCAACTATAGTCATCACAATTTGCATTTGCCTTTTCACAATTTGTATCCTAGATGCAAATACTTCGTGTATTTTGCATTAGTTGAGTGTTGGACATGCAATTGATCCGTGGGATTGTTCTTAATTACATTGCGTGTCCGGATGAGCATTTACTAGCTAAATGTTCATTGTAGTCATTCTTTAATGATTGTTTTTGTTTGATCAAGATATGCTTACATGTTTTATAGTGTTTACAAACTTGATCGCACTTTACTTGCTCATGTATGTACTTTGTGTTCAACTTGTCATAAGCTTAATGAAAGTTTTGTTTATGTGCAAGTGTTTCAGGTTACAGGTATATACGTGCAAGTGCTTCATAGCTTCTAGATTAGGTGTGAGTGAGTTTTGCCACTGTTCCCAAACTCACATTTAAGTCTAGAGTTTGTTTTAGGGGTTTTGTCACGGAATAGCCAAAGGGGAAGATTGTAAAGTTGTAATTTACAACTAAGTGTTTTGTTGGCTTTTATTTCGTGCCAAATTTGATTGTAATTTCATTCAATCTTTTGTACCCTGTATTTAATGTGGGATTTGATTGTAAGGGTTGTATGAGAGAGAGAGAGAGAGAGAGAGAGAGAGTGAAGACTCAAGCAATTGAAGACTGAGGAGTTCTCGCGGGTAGCTTGCGACTAAGCATCCTGCAAAGTGAGCCATGCGCACTGCACATGACTGGAATGCGAAGAATCAAGACAGATGGCAACAGCTGTGTTTTGCAAGTAGCTCGCGGGTAAGGCCTTCCCGCGAGACACTCACAAGACATTCTGTTTTGCTAGGTTGTACTATCTGATACACACTTTCTGTACTCACACTATATATACCCACATTACCCACAAATGTTGAGGAGTGCTTCTAAGAGAAAACCCTAGCCAAACACCTTGAGAGTTAGCAATTGTTATACCCACAATTCTTACACATTTGCTTGTGGAATTTCTTCAACTCCTACCTTTCCATTTCCATATCATTGAGAGGTTGATAGCCCAAACACTTACCACACCCTTTCAGAGTGTCAAGTGAGGTTTTGGTGCTAATGGGAAGCATTGGAAGAAGCCAAGAATGGCAGATGCAACATGGAGTTTGTTGCGGGATCTGAAGAGCTAGATAAGACACGGTTCTGAGAAGCCTTGTTGGAGTAGGAGCTTGGAGGGCTTAGGTACATCGGGTAGATTAGGCTTGGAGGGTCTCTTGTTAACTCATGTATCCTAACTAATTGTCTAGTGGATCGATTACCACTTGGAGGGCGGCGGAGAGGTTTTTCACCGAGTTCTTCGATTTCCTCTTCAATAACACATCGGCGTGTTATCTTGTGTTTGCATCTTTCTTCCCTACTCTTTTACATTCCATTTTACTTCTGTGTTGTTTAGTTTATGGATTAGAGTAGCTTGTTTGTTTATCCGCTCGCATTTACACAATTCCGCACTTAGTTTTAAGTTAGTGTAAAATTTATTGAGCCGTAACTTTTATTTGAAGGTCTAAATAGCTCTTGTGTTTTCAACACATTTTCGAGCTTTCAAATTAAATTTCTATAAACTAATCTATATATCATCTATATATATATATATATATAACTAAAGCTTCTAAAACTCCCACAATTTTCCATGTCACCATTATTTTCTTTTTCTTTTTATTTTAGATTCCTTTTATTTTAGGTTTTATATCTTATATATCTATTATTTCTCTTCAACGTGTAATTATTTTATCAAATGTTACAATAGTTTAGTTTAAGTAAAACTTTATTGTAAGCAACCTACTCTATATAATAACTCCATTAGTATAAACGGAATATATCTCCATTAATTTGATAATTTCTACGTTGATGACATTTATATATATATATATATATATAAATAAAAAAATAAAAAATCTATCATATTTTCTTATATCTATCAATCACGTTTTCTTTCTCTTCGTGGGTTTCTTTCTTTTGCACAAAAACCTCACGATTAGCACCAAGCCACCAACACAAACATTTGATTGCTTTTGTTTTTTTGTTAGAAATATATTTGGATTTCTAAATTGCATAACCAACCCTCTTCAATGGATTCGCTTCATTTTCTCCTTTGCATACTCCTTTTGTAAGTTTTTTTATTTTTTATTTTTTTATTTTTTTATTTTATGCGACTCTTGTAAGTTGGGTTCATTGAACTCAAGGTTACAACCTTATCATATTTTTTAATGAAGTGTAAGGGATGTTCTTATTTCCCACTTTCTTTACGAAATTATAATATTACTTGTTTTTTTTGTTGGTGAAGTCTCATTTGCAAGCAATGTTCGAACAATAACATTAGCTTAATCTTTGGTTTTATTAAGCTATTGAATATGAGAAAGTTTGTTATATATTAATTGTGGTAGTTCAATTCACGAAAATATTAAAAATTTTAGGGATAACAAGATAACCCACAACTAATCACAGATTTCACTGATGTACACCATTTATTTATGTTAGGGACATATTTTATGTAATTGGCTAATCCTTTGACAAAATGCACTTTACTTGTAGTTAGGTAGATCTATGATGGGTTTAGTACTTCAAGAAACATGTTGTTCAAGCTAAGTATTAAAACCATGAAAATTGGACCAAGAAACAAATGAAGAAAAACTGTTTATTAAAGCTCAACAGATAGCTCGATAGAAACAGTATCTATTGAGATTTAAGAATGAAGTTCAACAGAAGATGAATCTGTCAAGATCTACGAAATCAGAATTTCTAGATCTGATTTTTGGCTTATGCTGACATGTATGTGTAAGGTTTCTTTTCTCGCAACTCTAGACATATATAAGGCTCATTTTAAAGGTCGTCACACAAGAGAACACCTGGAGAATATATGCTTTGAGTGACCTAGTGCCTTATTCTCTCAGCAAGAAGTTACTGTGTCTTTTGCGCCTTAGGGTTTTATAACCAAGTGCTTCTTAATCTTCATTGTTGATAAAGTAAAGAACTTTGTAGCCAACAACATCTTCAAGTTGCAGGAGTTAGTCACGTACTGGAATTCGTACATCATTGATTAGTCACATACTGGGATTCGTGCAAAAATGTGGTGTTCATTTATTGAAGAGTTCAGAGGTTCTCAAGCGGTAGAAAGTTTCTACTGTAAGTTCATCTATGAGGATTGTAGAGTCTAGAGACAAATGTTTTGTACTAGATCTGAAACTTCTCATTACTATAGTGAATTGCTTTTCGAAAAGGTTTCTCCCAGGTTTTTTACTGTGAAACTAGTTTGTTTCATTAGTTTTCCTAGGTAATCATTTCTTGTCTTATTTACTATTCCGCTGTGCATGATATTGATGTTTGTTTGTTTTAACAAGGTTTATTCATAATAAATCTAATTAACAACTTGAGTTTAAAATTTATTAATTTTATCAACTAGGGTCTAAATTTCCCAACATATGTTGAGTTTTTTTTTTTTTTTTTGGAGAAAGTATATGTGTTGAGTTAATCTTTGGTTTTAGAATTTATATATGTTGAGTTAATCTTCGGTTTTATATTTTTCTTATATTTTCTCTGATTTGTTGTTATATATTTTGGATTTGTCTCAATAAATATTAGGTTCTAATTCTATGATTGTCAAATTGTAGGAGCATTGTGCACACTTTGTTTGAAAAAAAAAAGAAAAAAAAAAGTAATATCAATAATGAGCGAAGATTAGAACCAATAAAAAATTGCTACATAAAATTTATTGTGAAATTGTTATGAAAATGTCGTAGACATACCATTAGTTCAAGTGTTACAATAACAAGTGGTTTTTCATACTCACTCAAATTTTTACAAAGAAAACACACACAGCAAATTGAAGCCATGCTAGGAAGCATGAAGGTTCAAAAGAAACAGAGAACTGAAAGAGACGATGACAAAGACCTTTGACTTTTTGTTGACCTCTCCAGAGTTTGCAACATCATTATTATTTTTTTAAAACAAAATTATTTTAATTTTTTTTTAAATACATAATTGGAGTCAAGAGAGACTCACGTTTAGGACTCTTCTCTTCCTAAACGTGAGTCTCACCTTTAGGACTCACGTTTACAATTTTTCACACCCATAATTACAGGGCTTTTGCAAGAGTAATTTAGATCACATAAACAAATTAAAACATGCCTTGGGGTTCCTCACATAAACAAATTAAAACATGCCTTTCCCCCCTTGGTTCCTTATATAATCCGAATTCATTATTCGCCACCACACTCTGAAATTTTTAGAACTTAAATCGTAACAGAAAAATATAAAACCCATAAACCCAAATCCTTAAACAAAGTTTGTTAGAGAAAATTTCTCAAAATCCAAATGGCTCTCTCTATTACTTCTTCTTCTTCTTCATCTACTGCAATTTCTAAAGGTAGTTTCTTTTTATAGTTTGAATGGAATTGTTGTTTTTTTAAGGATGTTTGGTTGTTCTGATGATGATTGTTTCGTTTTTTTGATAAAATCTATAAATTTATTTATAGTCTTTTATATTATCGATGCATTTATTCTTTATTATGTTTTCAAGTTTTAATATTTGATGAGTTTTCTATGTTTATGTTTTGCAGTTCGTATTGTTCTGCAATGTATTGTTATGTGGTAATCAACATGGTTGTATGTTTGAATTCCAGCAGAATACAATAACACACTCCTACCGTTCACTACTTTTTTTCTTAGTCTCTTCATACACTACATGTCCTATTCCTCTTTGCTCACATTGGTAACGTACTGTATTGATTTGGTTCTTGGAGTGCCTTCAAAACTTGGGTTTGGATTTATATTGTCAAAAAGGTATGTAAGTTTTTTATCAGGTTTAATGTTAACAGAATTAAAGAACTCACAATCTGGAAAAAAGAAAAAGAAAAAGAAAAAAAAAGAGAGAAAAGTGACTGTATTAGATTTTTTTTTTTGGTATGTTCGAAGTCATCACCATAGAATAGCGAAATGTTGTGAGCCACGCCTATATGTGTTATGTGAAACCAATGATATGAAAGAAAAAGAATTTTCTAAACCTTTATTTTGAATAAAGTTACTTATATTCATTCAATTTAAATCATTTTCAAGTCATACATTTTTTAAGCCAAGTCATAAACCTTTAAGCAAAATAGATATTTTTAATTTTTGCTCCAAAAAAATAATAACTATTTTTAATTTTTATTTAATTACCCCATACATCGCGCGGGTTAGCAACTAATATACTATATAATAAAAGTTGGGCTTAGACGTTGTGGTTGAGCCAAGTGGCTTTACCATATTATAGAAATTTTGTTAGACTTTTAGATTTTTAAAATATATATAATTTTTCTTCTCCTATAATTTCTAATTTTGATAAAATATATATTAAATTTCGTTCTTATCAACTTCTTTTTTTGTTTTTGGATAAAGTAGCAATTTGTGTTTTCCTATTTAATTTTTACATAAACTTCTTTTACCTCATATCAACTACTTCTTTTATAATTCATGTAATTTTTACTTTTTTTTTTTTTTTAAATGTGGAGTATGTCAACTACTTCTTTTATAATTCACATAATTTTTACTCTCTTTCTTTAACGCGGGGTTGTGAGAGATTTTAGAATTTGTAAATATATAATTAAATACGTTGGAGATAAGATTTTTAAGATAAGAGTATCTTCATTTAAATCAAAATATAGTTTACAATTCTTCTAGATTTTCATATATGTAGTGCACAGTTTGTGATGAATGAGTTATAGTCACATTGCAATTCTTATTTAGCTTAGATGTAATTTAAGATTTATATTTATATATCAATTAATAAAAATTACAATAAATATAGTGCACAATCCTTCTAGATATATCATATATGTAGTGCACCGTTTGTGATGAATGTGTTATAGTCACATTGCAATTCTTATTTAGCTTAGATGTAATTTAAGATTTATATTTATATACCACTTAATAAAAATTACAGTGGATAATGAACCTATCCTTAAAGTATCAGTTTCTCACTTTAAAATAACAAATACACAAGTCTATATTATATCCTCCACTTGATTTGGCTGTTGCTGTATTTTGATATTTTGACTGCGGTTTGGCGAGGCAGTGTGGTGGCAAACGGAGTTCAGGCAAGGATTGTGTCTGGAGATGTAGGAGTTGATGAGATTTTAGGGAATACGTGAGATAGGGTTTTTTTTTTTTTTTGGGGGGGGGGGGGGGATGTTATTAAGTGTATTAAGATATATTGATTTTATAATGAGTTTAAGTAAAAGTCTGATGTGGCATGTCCTTATTGGCTGGTGTAAACCAAAAGATTTACACCCTGTTCTTATTGAATTTAATCTCATGAGTATAAATTCGGTAAGGATGGGATGTAAAACTCATATTTTACACCATTCAAAATTCAATATATCCTATCACTCATAATAATATCTCAATAAACTCACAATTAAGTTGGATTTTCAAAATTTTCTCAAAAAAAAAAAAAAAAAGAGTTGGATTTTTAAATGGATATCAGAATTGACACAACCACACTCAGTCAATTCTGATATCCATTTGAAAATCCAACTTAATTGTGAGTTTATTGAGATATTATTATGAGTGATAGGATATATTGAATTTTGAATGGTGTAAAATATGAGTTTTATACCCCATCCTTATCGAATTTAGACTCTTACTTTTATACCCACTTATTTGTATTACTTGTATGTAACTTATGTACGATATATCTTACAAGAATTCATGATCTAATTCTAAATATAATGGATTGTTTTCAAATTTGTCATCATTAAGAATTGATTATGGTAATATGATCTTCTGTTTTTTTACTATATAGCTTACTTATAAATTAATCTCATCGTTATGATTATTGAAACTTAAATATATGTATATATATATATATATATATATAGAGAGAGAGAGAGAGAGAGAGAGAGAGAGAGAGAGAGAGAGAGAGAGAGAGAGAGAGAGCTCTACACTTTGTTTCTTAAGTAAATAATAAATTATATTAGTTTATGAACAAAACCGTGCAACACACGGGACTTTAGCTAGTCTCTATAAATATATATATATATATATATATATAACTGAAACCTCTAAAATTCTCACAATTTTTCACTTTAGCACAATATTTAAATAAAATTATCATTTTATTTAAATAAAATTATTTTTGTTTAATCTAAACTTAACAAAGAGTGAAACTCTATCCCTCTAACAAGTCCAACTTAAACTTAAATTCAAACTCAAATGTTGATAATCTATATATAAAAAAAAATTATGATAGGACTCAAAAAAAAAAGAAAAAAAAAAGAAAAAAAAAAAAGACTAACATTGAAAAAAAAGAGACTCGCGTTAATAATTGTGCGTTTGGTTTTTGTTGGAAAATTTAGACTTTGGTTGATAGAATTAACAAGTTTTAAACCTAAGTTGTTAATTAGATTTATTATGAATAAAACTTGTTAAAACAAACAAACATCAATATCATGTCAAAATCATGCAGCGGAAAAATTAATAAGACAAGATATGATGATCCAGGAAAACCAATGAAACAAACTAGTTTCACAGTAAAAAACCTGAGGGGAAACCTTCCCGAAAAGCAATCCACTATAGTAAAGAGACGTTTCAGATCTAGTACAAAACCTTTGTCCCTGGACTCTACAATCCCCGTAGATGAACTTACAGCAAAAACCTTCTACCGCTTCAGAACCTCTGAACTCTTCAATATATGAATGCCACCCTTTTGATGCACAGATCCCAGTACGTGACTAACTCCTTTGCACGAATCCCAGTATGTGACTCACTCACCAACTTGAGGAAGAAAAATGTTGGCTGCAAAGTTCTTCACTTCATCAACAATGAAGATCAAGAAGCACTTGGTTACAAAACCCTAAGGCGCAAAGACGTAGTAGTTTCTTTCAGAGAGAATAAGGCATTGGTCACCTTTTGCATATGTTCTCCTTGTATTCTCTTATGTGACGGCCTCTAAAATAAGCCTTATATATGTCTAGGGTTGTGAGAAAAGAAAACCTACACATACATGTTAGCATGGGCCGAAAATCAAATTTGGAAATCTGAATTTCGTAAAACTCAGTAATTCTCGATCGATTGAGGAGGTGTCGAACCTATCTGTTGTGAGCTATCGAGAGCTATTGAGGAGCTATCGAGGGGACAGAAAATTGCTTGATCGATCGACCTAGCTATCGAGAGGTGTCGAGATTGCGATAACAATTAACTGAAGAGCTCGATAGACAGCCTAACTGTCGAGAGGTGTTGAACAGCTATCGAGCTTTAAAAAATCAGCACTTCTTTACTTGTTTGTTGGACAGACTTGCATGGCTTTAACACTAGACTTGAACTCTTGTTCCTTAAAGTATTAAATACATCCTAGATCTACCCAAATATAAGTAAAGCGCGTTTTGCCAAAGGATTATCCAACTACATAAAATATTGACATATGTTCCTAACATGATCCACATATATCCTAACAATCTCCCCCTTTGGCAATCCGTGACAAAACCACGACAAACAAATGAACATATGAGAGAAATCATAAATCACTCAACTCATATTCACTTATTGAATACATTAAAATTTATCCTAACACAAACTCTTGAAAACTTTGCAAGAAGAGAGTTTATGACAAATAGACTTTGACAACTTGTATTTTTGAAACACTTTAAACAAAACTCATCAAGGCATCTTAGTGTGAAACAGAAATAATAGATTGCATACAAGTAATAAGAAGTATGTGTATAAAGATAGAAAAGAAACAACACATGTAGAGGTAGGTGAAGAAGACATACATCATCATCATATATATATCAAAGATAAGCACAATATATGTAAACATGGTCACAAGACCGGTGTATAAGAAGAAGAAGCTAAAAGAAGCTCCTACAATAACAAGGAGGTAAACACTCCCCCTAACAAGATGAAACACAACTCCCCCTAACAATGCAAGTATTTCTCCCCTTAACATGTAGAATTTTGTAAAAAGAAACCACAATTTCTTCCCCTTTTTGTCATGATTGACAAAGGGTAGAAGAAACTAGAAAACTTCATCCGAGAAACATAAAGATGATCAAAGATGATCAAGGGGGTACAAGAAATCCATATAAATGCATAAATGTAATGAAACAAGATGCTATGGATGACAAGATAATAGAAAAATGCAAAACATGTGAAAAACAAATCTCTCAACAAGAAAAAAGTTAAGCACATAGATCCCAAAACACACACACATACACTAAACAAGTCTAACTAATTTTTATATTTCAAAAACAAGTTAAGACAGTTTAGTGAGCATACATGAACACATGTAAACCTTGTGATGGCCAAATCACATTGTACCTGCACATGTATCAAGAGTAGTAAAGAATATTGCGTGTTGTGTGAAAAACATCGCAAGATTGCATAAGTATCAACTTATTATGACGATTTGAGATATGAGAGAATCACTTTAACTCACACACAATCATAACTATTTGATGGAGACTATCACCTTCGAGGTACATCCTATAACTCCCACATCTCCTAGAATACATGCTTGCAATCATATATAAAGTATTTTTTTTTTTTTTATCTTTTTGCTTTTTATTTTTCTTTGCATATTTTTCTTTTTGAGAAAATCATGCATGGGCATATAAGAGATAGAAAAGAAATGGCCAAAATTGGAAATTCGCAATAATTTTTAAACATTATAATTAGTAGGCTAAGTTTTCAAACTATATTTTTTACTACATCTCGAGTCTAAGAGACTCGATTTATAGGACCTAAATTGAGTCTTTAAGGGTTGATTTTCATGTTTTGATCGGGTCTGAGTTGGCACTTTTTCTACGTGGCGTCCACCTGTAAATCGAGTCTCTAAGACTTGATTTACATCCATATTTAAAATGAAAAGATTGGCCTTTACACCTTCTAACCTTAACAACAAAGAAGATACAACAACAACCATAGCGACAACAACAACCTCAGTTACTCTGAAAATATGTGTTCATTAGAGAGAGAGAGAGAGAGAAAAAAAAAAAAAACCCAGAAACAGAAATGTGTGTTCGTCAGAAAAAATATGCGTGCATCAGAGAGGCTTGGGTCGCGCGCCGACCTGGGTCGCGCTAGACCCGGGTCGCGCACGGCCTGGGTCGGCTGCAACTTGGGTCGCACTGCATCCGATTTCTTCTTCTTCTTCTTCATTTCCATTTCTTCTTCTTCTCTCTCTCTCTCTCTCTCTCTTTCTTTCTTTTTTTCTTTCTTTCTGTGTTTTTTGCTGTTTCTGTCTTTTGAGTATATTTTGTAATTATTTTTGGGTTATAAATCGAGTCTTGGAGACTCGATTTCCAAGTAGACGCCACATGGAAAAAGTACCAACTCAGGCCCGATCAGAACATTAAAATCGACTCTCAAAAACTCGATTTATAGGCCCTAAATCGAGTCTCTTAGACTCGAGATGCTAGTAAAAAATATAGTTTGAAAACTTAGCCTACTAATTATAATGTTTAAAAATTATTGCTAATTTCCCATTTTGGCCCCAATTATGTTAAGCATTTGACATTCCAATTTTGTTATTCCTGTTAGGACATATATGTTTTAACTTGTTTAAGAACATATGTCACTTAGTTATGTAAATTGGCTAATCCTTTGACAAAACACACTCTGCTTGTAATTGGGTAGTTCTAGGTGTTTTTAATACTTCAAGAAACAATGTTTCAAGGTCAAGTGTTAAAGTCATCAAGTCTGTCCAAGAGAAAGCAAGTTGAAGTGCACAGTTTTTAAAACTCGACACCTCTTGACAGCTACCTCGACACCTGCTATCTGTCGAGATTTAAAAAGTCAGATTTCCAATCTGATTTTCTTGGGATCCGTGAATATGTTTTTGGGACTTCTTTTCTTCTAACCCTAAACATATAAAAAGATTATTTAAGAGCCGTTTTGTGTGACACAAGTTGCATTATCATTGAGCAATCTCTGTTTAAGCAAATTATGATCAACAGACGAAATTCTTGACCTAGTTCATCTTCCATCAAGAAGTTGCTGTGTATTTGCACCATAGGGTTTTGTAACCAAGCATCTTCCTGCTATTCATCATAAAGGATGATCTGAAGAACTTTGCAGCCAACCATTCTTCCTCAGTTGGTGTTCTGAAGTCGCGTACTTGGATTCGCGCATTAGTTAGTCACGTACTTGGGAGCCGTGCATCAAAGGTGGAGACTGTCACTACAAATTAAGTCCAATTGGGTATTGGGGTAAGGGTTCAACTGTAGGTTGGTAAGGTACTTGGGATTCCTTTACTTGTAACCGCTTGATTTGATAATAGTGGAGTTTCGGGAGTGGTGACCTGAAAATCACCCGGTGGGATTTTTGCCATTAGGGTTTTCCCCATTCGTAAACAAATCACCGTGTTATTTATTTTCCGCTGCATATTTAGTTGATTGGTGATTTGTTTGTACTTCCATAAAATTGCATGATTAATTGATTAATTAATTACTTGGCTAAATTAATTAATTAGGGTTAATCACAAGGGGTCATTTAGATTGTGGCCTATCAAGTGGTATCAGAGCAGGCACATTCTGATTAGGGTTTAATCTTTGCTGTGTTGATCCATTGACCCCTGCTTGTCATGAATAGAGGACAATCTTTAATTATACCTCCTTTATTTGATGGCACTAACTATGCATACTGGAAAGTACGCATGAGAGCTTTCTTGCAGTCTTTAGATGAAAAGGTGTGGCAAGCTGTAGAGATTGGCTGGACTAAGCCAACATAAGAACCGGCCGATTGGGATGATACTAAGATCAAGGCGGCTAACTTCAACAACAGAGTGTTAAATGCTTTATTTAGCGTAGTCACCAATGAGGAATTCAAAAAGATATCCTCAACTGAAACTGCTAAGGAGGCTTGGACCATCCTCCAGACAACCTATGAAGGAACAAAGGCTGTCAAAGATTCAAAGTTTCAGAGCCTCACTACAAGCTTTGAAGAAATTAAGATGGAGGAGGATGAGTCATTTGATGAGTTCTATGCAAAGCTCAAAGACATAGTAAACTCAACCTTCAATCTTGGGGAAACCATCCCTGAACCCAAGATTGTAAGGAAGGTGCTCAAATCTCTACCTGAGAGATTCCATGCCAAGATTACGGCAATAGAGGAATCAAAGGACATTGAAAAGATTCCTTTGACTGAGCTGGTAGGAGACTTGCAAACCTATGAGATAGGACTATCTAGGATTGGCAAGTCAAGTAAAGGTAAAAGTATGGCCTTGAAGGCAAAGAGCAGTGATACAGATGAGTCTTCCGATGATGAAGATTCCAAGATGAAGTCCTACATCACTCGGCAGTTCAAGAAGTTTATGAAGAATGTAAATGGAAGGAGCTTCGACAAGGACCGTAGGCAGTTCAATTCTTCTCAGTTTAAAAGCCAAGACAAAGGGAAGAAGGATGCGAAGGATGGCGGTCAGTACACTGTTCCTGCAGGACCAAAGTGCTTTGGATGTCATGGGTTCGGACACATGAAACATGAGTGTCCTACATATCTCAAGAGCATTGGGAAAAGCAAGGCACTTGCTGTAACTCTAAGTGACACTGAGCCTGAAGATAATTCCGACAATGAGGATGACGGAATCTTAAATGTCTTCACTGCCACAGTCAATCCTACTGAAGGGATTATTGAAGAAGTGGATGAAGAAGAAGAACTGGTGGAGTCAAAATTTGAGAAGATGGATGATCAAGATGATATCCATTCAGCCTATGAGAAGCTTTACAAGCTCTCTGAAAAACATAAGAAATTATATAGGCTAGCCACTAAGAAGCTCAGTGATGTGGAACTTGAACGTGAAGAGTTGTCCACAAAGTTTGATGAAGCGAATCAAACTATTGGAGCACTGAGATTTGAAAACAACTTTTTGGCCGAGAAGACCAAGAAGCTTGAAGCAGAGCTGTTTCAAGTCAGAGCTCAACTGGATAGGACTTCAAGTGCAAAGCTTGATGAGATGCTTAGCAATCAGAAATCTGCTTCAGATCGAACTGGTTTGGGGTATGGTATTTCTTTCTCTAATACTGCTTCTACTAGCAATGCTGTTTTTGTTCCTCCTGCTAATAATTTTGAAATTGAGAATATTGATGTTAAAATTGAATTAGCTAGTGAGAACTTAGACAAGGGTAAATCTATTTTAGGAGCACCCCCTAAGCAAGATAAGAAAGATGCTAAAAACCCTAGGGCTAAGAAGGCTAACTCTCAAAAGCCTAAACAAAAGAAGCAGCATCTCTGTCATCATTGTGGAGCTGCCGGTTATACTAGACCAAATTGCTATAAGTGGTTAGCTACTTAACAGAGCAATGGCATGATAGCATCTGTAAGCCAAAATCAGCTTCAATCCTCTCTTGCTCCTCTTGGAGATCTTCTGAAAGCTCTCATGTTCCTTTCGAACTTGAACGGTTTAAATTCTTCCCCCTCACCGCTTGTTCAAGGTTTCAATCAAAGGAAAGGCTCTTCCAAGGTGTGGAAGAAAAAGGATTTTAAGTGATTTCATCACCTTCTTTTCCCTTCTTGGTTTTTTTTTTTTTTTTTTTTTTTTTTTTTTTTTTTTTGCAGTGCTTGTGTGTTTTGTTTTTCTGCTGAGTCAGTCTAGTTTTTGCATTATTATGTTTAACATGTTTTGTGTGTTTACTTTCAGTCTTGTTCATTTTGTTTTTGATTTAAAAAAAAAATTTGAAAAATCAGAAAAATACAAAAACAGTGTGTGTTTTGTGTACTTTGGTACTTGTGTACCTTGGATGGCTAATGAAACAAAGTTTTCTAAACTTTGTATCTTTTGTAGCTTAGATGAGCATCTCTATGCACAACTAAGCAAGTGAGCTTTGTGGCTCTTGTTTGTGATGGGTAAGATTAGGTTATCTCTTAAAACTTAACACTCATATCACTCTTTTTGACGGATTGGACTAGAAATCCTAAAAGAAAGGCATAAATAACCATCTCACCACTGTTGCCTGCCAATCATAATATGACACCTGTATGCTTCGGCATAGCAAAAGTGCAGTGTCAAAGACATTCGTATGCTTCGGCATAGCAAAAGTGCGATGTCAAATGCTTAACATCTTGGGTATTTCTTTTCTCCTTTTTATGCCCATGTATGATATGCTAAATAAAATAAAAAGAAAATATGCAAAGAAAATAAAAAGCAAAAAGATTAAAAATGCTTTAAATATGGTTGCAAGCGTGTATTCTAGGAGATGTAAGAGTTATAGGATGTACCTCTAAGGTGATAGTCTCCATCAAACAGTTATGATTGTGTGTGAGTTAAAAGTTATTTTCTCATATCTTAGATCGTCATAACATGTATACACATATGCAATCTTGCGATGTTTTTCACACACAACACGCAATATTCTTTGCTACTTTTGATACATGTGCAAGTACAATGTGATTTGGCCATCACAAAGGTTTTACATGTGCTAATGTATGCTCACTAAGCTGTCATAACTTGTTTTTGAAATATAAAATTAGTTAGACTTGTTTAGTGTGTGTGTGTGTGTTTTGCATGATCCTTGTGCTTATTTTCTTGTTGAGAGATGTTTTTGAGAGGTTTATATGTTGAGTGGATCTTTGGTTGAGATGTGTGTGGATTGCATTCATGTCTGTGTTTTTCCTTTCTCGAGAAACTGGTTTTTACTGCTGGCTCGACACCTCCCTCGACACCTCCTCGATACCTGTCATCTGTCGAGCTTCTCAAGATGTTTCTTATCGCAATCTCGACACCTATTCGACACCTTATGGATCGATCGAGAAATCTTCTGTCCCCTCGATAGATTCTAGACACCTGATGGATCGATCGAGATTCATTTATGCTGTTTGTGTCTTCTTTCTCGACACCTGTCTCGATACCTTGTGGATCAATCGAGATTTCTTCTGTCTTCTCGACAGCTTCTAGATACCTTGTCGATCGATCGAGATTCTTGAATCTGCAATTTGCCTTGTTCCTCGATACCTCTCGATACCTTCATCTGTCGAAGGCATTTTTCCTCGATACCTTCCTCGACAGTTTCCTCGATACCTCTCGACACCTCAGCTGTCGAGAATTACTGAGGTGCCTATTTAAGTGCAGATCGCGATTTTTCACTCATTTCTCTCGACCTCTCTCGATCTGTCAGTGGCTTTTCATCTTCCCAACTTGGTTTTCTCACTCAAATCTTCAACCCCACTTGGATCTTGCTCATTTCTTGATTCAATCTCTTGGTAAGATCACTTTTTCCTTCCTTTTTCATGCATTTCATGTTTGAAAACCTAGTTTTTGGGATTTTTCATAAAAATTTGGGGTTTTTCAAAATTGTTGAGTTTTTCTTGAAATTTTGGGTTGGGTTTGTACTTAAATGATTTCAAAATGTCATACATTGCATTTCATTTGCATTATAACAATATTTACATGCATTTAGATGTATGCTTTATGCTTGTGTGCTGCTAGGATTGGATTGGGCTGAGCCCATGATTTTTTTTTCGTTGCATGTCACATGCTCATGCATTCCCATGCATACGAACTTGTTGTTCAACATATTTGATATATTTGAACTGTGTTGGGACTTTTCTGATTGTCTTCCTCTCTATCTTTTTCTCATTCTTTTTACGTTAGTCGTGTCTATGGCACCCAAACGTAAATCTACTCATGCTCGGAACCCTCTGCGTTCTGGAGCCTCTACTTCTTCTGATTCTGCTCCCTTTAACCTTCGGTTCCGTGATGTAGATGCCCATAAGGCATTTTCGGAGAACTTTTCTAGACGAGGTGTTCATTTGGAACACCAAGTCATTCTGGCAGACTTCGCCGATACTGACCTTCCCTCTGTCTTCCACAGTAGGGGATGGGGGTCATTGTGTGACATCCCGGTCACTTGCCCTCTCGTGCTGATACAAGAGTTCTACTCCAACATGCACGGGATTGATCTTTCAGTACCTCATTTTGTTACTCGCGTTCGAGGTATGCGCATTCCTGTCACACCGCAACTTGTTGCGGATGTGCTCAGGGTACCTAGGATAGAGTTTCCTGATTACCCCTCTTGTGAGCGTCTGAGGACTGTGTCCAAAGATGAGCTCATCTCTGCTTTTTGTGAGCGCCCTGCTGATTGGGGTGAGCATCAGTTCACATCATGTAGGCCTTTTGCTAAAGGTCCTAGATTCATTAACATGGTGATGACTTTTGTTCTCCATTCTCTTTCTCATTATAACTCTATCACAGAGCCTCATGCTCGATTTTTGCTTTCTTTGCTTGAGTATCTTACCATAGACTTCCCTTCTCACTTCATCCGGTCTATCATAGAGGTCTATCTTGACTCGGCATCCCGTGATAAGCTCATCTTTCCTTCTGCTATCACGCGGATTCTACGCCATTTTTCCGTCCCCTTTCCTGTGTTCGACCACTTCACACACATATCTGCCATAGATGCCGCTACCGTAAAACGTAGTGAGGCGCAGTTCAGGTCGAGACAGCCAGGTGCCACTCCTCACTCCCGTTCAGCGCCATCCAGATCCGCTCCATCTACATCTGCTCCTTCTTCCTCTTCGAGCGATGTATCCCTTGGAGATATTATGGCGCAGTTGCAGCACATGGACACTCGCCTTGATACACTCTCTGCTGAGTTGTATCAGGTGAATCTTCGTGTTGGTCGTATTGCACGACGGCAGGCGACCATGGGTGGATTTGCTCCAGAGGCTACTCCTTCACCACCTACCCCAGCAGCTTCAGATTCTGAGGATGATGAGGATGATGATGATGATGATGGGGATGCTATCTCTGCCGATGATATGTCTACATGACACTCTACCCTTTGTCACTCGTGACAAAGAGGGGGAGTAGTTTTGGGGCTATGAGAGTAGTCATCTTAGGGGGAGAGTTAGTATAGGACATTTTTGATAGGGGGAGTGCTGTTACATTTTTGAGGGATGTAGTGAGGCTATATGTATTTTTTTCTTATCTCTTAGATACATTGGTCTTGTATATGAGGTCCTTTGACCATCTTTACATACATTGTACTTATCTTATCTTTTATATATGTTGATGTATGTTTCTTTCACCTCTCTCTTCATGTGTTGTTTCTTTTCTATCTTTATACACATGTTCTTTATACTTGTATGCAATTTAATTATTTCTGTTTCACACAAGATGCCTTGATGAGTTTTGTTTAAAGTGTTTCAGAAATACAGGTTGTCAAAGTCTACTTATCATAAGCTCTCTTCTTGCAAAGTTTTTCAAGAGTTTGTGTTAGGATAGATTTTATTGTATTCAACAAGTGAATATGAGTTGAGTGATTTATGACTTCTCTTATATGCTCATTTGTTTGTTGTGGTTTTGTCACGGATTGCCAAAGGGGGAGATTGTTAGGACATATATGTTTTAACTTGTTTAAGAACATATGTCACTTAGTTATGTAAATTGGCTAATCCTTTGACAAAACGCACTCTGCTTGTAATTGGGTAGTTCTAGGTGTTTTTAATACTTCAAGAAACAATGTTTCAAGGTCAAGTGTTGAAGTCATCAAGTCTGTCCAAGAGAAAGCAAGTTGAAGTGCACAGTTTTTAAAGCTCGACACCTCTCGACAGCTACCTCGACACCTGCTATTTGTCGAGATTTAAAAAGTCAGATTTTCAATATGATTTTCTTGGGATCCGTGAATATGTTTTTGGGCCTTCTTTTCTTCTAACCCTAAACATATAAAAGGATTACTTAAGAGCCGTTTTGTGTGACACAAGTTGCATTATCATTGAGCAATCTCTGTTTAAGCAAATTGTGATCAACAGACGAAGTTCTTGACCTAGTTCATCTTCCATCAAGAAGTTGCTGTGTATTTGCACCATAGGGTTTTGTAACCAAGCATCTTCTTGCTATTCATCATAAAGGATGATCTGAAGAACTTTGCAGCCAACCATTCTTCCTCAGTTGGTGTTCTGAAGTCGCGTACTTGGATCCGCGCATTGGTTAGTCACGTACTTGGGAGCCGTGCATCAAAGGTGGAGACTGTCACTACAGATCAAGTCCAATTGGGTATTGGGGTAAGGGTTCAACTGTAGGTTGGTAAGGTACTTAGGATTCCTTTACTTGTAACCGCTTGATTTGATAATAGTGGAGTTTCGGGAGTGGTGACCTGAAAATCACCCGGTGGGGTTTTTGCCATTAGGGTTTTCCCCATTCGTAAACAAATCACCGTGTTATTTATTTTCCGCTGCATATTTAGTTGATTGGTGATTTGTTTGTGTTTCCATAAAATTGCATGATTAATTGATTAATTAATTACTTGGCTAAATTAATTAATTAGGGTTAATCACAAGGGGTCATTCAGATTGTGGCCTATCAATTCCAAAGCACACAAATGTCATTGACATTGCATTTTTGCTATGCCGAAGCATACAGATGTCATTTCATGATTGGCAGGCAACAGTGGTGAGATGGTTATTTATGCCTTTCTCTTAAAATTTTTTAGTCATTCCTGTAAAAAAGAATGATATGAGTGTTAGGTACAAGTGTTTACTTAATCTTACTCATTACAAACACGAGCCACAAAGCTCGCTCGCTTAGTTGTGTATAGAGATGCTCATCTAAGTTACAAAAGATACGAAGTTTAGAAAATTTTGTTTCAATGGCCATCCAAGGTACACAAATACCAATGTACACAAATGCACATTGTTTTTGTATTTTTCTGATTTTTCTCTTTTATTTTGAAAACCAACAAAATAAAGACTAAACAACCACACAAAAACAAAAAAACAATCATGAAAGCATGAAAGAAAGATGCATATGCATGAAGGCATGATAAAAAGGTGTAGATGCATGAAAGCATGATTCCAAAAACAGATAAGAAATCAAGTAAAAAGAGTCCTACTTTAGATAGAAAGAATTAAAGCAAAGTATAAACAAAAAAGACAATTAAGTCTTAGGCTCCTTTCTTACCCACACAGTATGAGTCTTTGGTCGTGAAGATGAAAGGCATGTGTTCTAGTATGTCTACTAAAGGACATAGAAGAATTAAAATTCTCCTGAGATTAAGTTAAAAAGCTCAAAGTTTTTAATAACTCTCCAAACAAAGGTGTAGGTCCTTGAGAGGAAACTTATGATCGTTTGGACAATTGTTTATGAGGATACAACTTAAATCAATTAGGACGAATGTATCTAGAAACACCACAATGGTGACAAACATGAGGTCTAATAAAGGATTTAAAATTAGACAAATCAGTTTTGAATTTCATACCTTTATCACATTTCTCAGATTGGGGTACAAAGACAATCCTTGATCCAGAAGCCGTGGAAGAGGAGGGGCCGAAGGAAACAGCATATCCTAAACCAGTCTTATCAGAACTAGGCTTTTGAGCACTTAATACCTCATCAAGCTTTGCGCTAGACATCCTCTCTATTTGAGTTCTAGCTTGACTAAGCTCAACCTCAAGATTCTTAACCTTCTTTTCTAATGAGGTATTCTCCATAATAAGAGTCTCAACTAACCTTGTAGTCTCGTCTAGTTTGACTAATAGATCAGCATTTTTAGTTTTTATCTCATTAAACTCTTTTCTACAAAGATGAGAAGTCTTTTAAGATTTTATGAATTCAATGCATAACTTATCATAGGCTTCCTGATGGGTCATCTTCTTAGGTACTTCATCATTAGAAGAATCCTCACTGTCACTGGCATTCTCCACAATCACCTTATCTGTTAAGGCAGCAAAAGCCATAAAATGACCACATTCATCCACAAACTCATCAGAAGAGTCATCCTCAGTATCACTCCAGGTAGAAACCAACCCTTTATCTTTTGAATTCTTGGTCTTTTCTTTCATAAGATAGTTTGGGCACTCTATCCTCATATGACCAAAACCTTTGCACTCGTAGTACTGGATAAGAGGTTTCTCATTCTTGCCCTTCCTAGAGGATTTAGATTTCCTAGAAGGTTTGCCTTTATCCTTTTCCTAAATTGAAGAAGCTTGATAATATCATCAATTATGAATGTTAGATCCTCATCTTCATCTTCACTTTCATCTTCATCTTCAAAGTCCTCAATCTTTTCCTCTATACCCTTACTCTTTCCACCTTTTCCCATTAAACCTAATCCCATCTTATAGGTTTGAAGGTTCCCTACAAGCTCGGTCAAAGGAATTTGATCAATGTCCTTTTCTTCCTCAATGGCAGTGATCTTGACATGGAATATTTCAGGTAAGGACTTAAGGATTTTTCTAACAATCTTGGATTATGCTATAGATTGTCCAAGGTTGAAGGCAAAATTCATAATATCCTTGAGTTTAGCATAGAACTCATCAAAGGTCTCATCCTTCTCCATTCGTATTTCTTCAAAACTACTAGTGAGTCTTTGAAACTTCACAGTCTTTACTACCTTGTTACCTTCATAGGTGGTCTCAAGAATGGTTCATGCTTCCTTGGCAACTTCCGTGGATGATATTTTCTTGAATTCCTCATTGGTCACCTCACAAAACAAAGCATTCAAGGCCCTACTATTGAAGTTTGCCGCTATGATTGTTGCATCGTCCCAATCCACCGGTGCTTCCTTTGGTTTAATCCAGCCAACTTCAACAGCTTGCCATACCTGTTCACCTAGAGCCTGCAAAAATACTTTCATACGAACTTTCCAGTACGCATAATTAATGCCGTCAAATAAAGAAGGAATCAAAATAGATTGTCTGCGATCCATGACAGCGGGGGTCAAGGATCACACTCAAGAAATTAATCCAATCAGAGTGTACCCGCTCTAATACCACTTGTTGGGAAATTTAAACCTTGGTTGATAAAATTAACAAGTTTTAAACCCAAGTTGTTAATTAGATTTATTATGAATAAAAATTGTTAAAACAAATAAACATTAATATCATGTCAAAATCATGCAACGGAAAAATAAATAAAACAAGATATGATAACCCAAGAAAACCAACAAAACAAACTAGTTTCATAGTAAAAAACCTGGAGGGAAACCTTCCCGAAAAGCAATCCACTATAGTAAAGAGAAGTTTCAGATCTAGTACAAAACCTTTATCCCTAGACTCTACAATCTCCGTAGATGAACTCACAACAGAAACTTTCTACCACTTCAGAACCTCTAAACTCTTCAATATATGAACGCCACCCTTTTGATGAACAGATCCCAGTACGTGACTACCTCCTTTGCACGAATCCCAGTACGTGACTCACTCACCAACTTGAGGAAGAAGAATGTTGGCTACAAAGTTCTTCACTTTATCAACAATGAAGATCAAGAAGCACTTAGTTACAAAACCCTAAGGCGCAAAGGCGCAGTAACTTCTTTCAGAGAGAATAAGGCATCTGTCACCTTTTGCATATATTCTCCTTGTATTCTCTTATGTGACGGTCTCTAAAATAAGCCTTATATATGCCTAGGGTTGTGAGAAAAGAAACCCTACACATACATGTTAGCATGGGCTGAAAATCAGATTTGGAAATCTGAATTTCGTAAAACTCAGTAATTCTTGATCGATCAAGGTGGTGTTGAGCCTATCTGTTGCGAGCTATCGAGAGTTATCGAGGAGTTATCGAGGAGATAGAAAATTGCTCGATCGATCGACCTAGCTATCAAGAGGTGTCGAGATTGTGATAACAATCAACTGAAGAGCTTGATAGATAGCCTAACTGTTGAGAGGTGTCGAGCAGCAATCAAGTTTTAAAAAATCAGCACTTATTTACTTGTTTTTTGGACAGACTTGGATGGCTTCAACATTAGACTTGAATTCTTGTTCCTTGAAGTATTAAATACATCATAGATCTACCCAAATACAAGTAAAGTGTGTTTTGCCAAAGGATTAGCCAACTACATAAAATATTGACATATGTTCGTAACATGATCCACATATGTCCTAACAGTTTTTGGGTTGAAATTTCTACTATTTTTTTTTTTTTATTGTACGTGGCAGATAAAACATCTCTATGTTTTTGGAAAAAAAATCAAATATGCAACCTATGTCTTCCAACTTAAGGAATGATAAATTTTTATTTGGTGTGTTATATATAAATTTGTTGAATTTGGTTTGATTCTGAAGTAGAATTTGGAGATTCTATAAATTTTGAAGTTTTAAGTCTTGGGGTTTTTGGTATTTACATCTCAGTAGGTTAATCTTAATTCTTCACCTTAAATGCTTTTTGTGGGGGCTTCTTTTTCGGAAGGGCATCCCCGACAAAGAATTTATAGAGAGTGGGGCAAAAAGGGTTTGGCTCCGGCCGGCCTCTCGCCGGTTATTCCTTGCATTTTTCCTTTGTCGCTCTTCGTCTGGGGTTGCTCCTCGGCTGGCGTCCAAGGAGGCCCCCCTTCACAAGGGGGGTTCTTTGCCTTATATACGCCCTTTAGTTCGATCCTGGCCTTACAGCTGTTGGCCATCCGGGCTACAGGTCCAGGACTTGTCCCATCAGACAGGTTCCTCACCATACTGGGGGTTGCGGCCTCCAAGGTTGCGCTAGTGAAGGGTCTTGTCATCATTAATGTAGCCTGGAGAAAACTCATTAAGTGTGGATGTGACCACCTATTCTGGGTTTGCCCCTACTTGGATTAGACTAGGTGTGCCGAGCAGGGGTGTGTCCTCGGCTTGGGTCTGAGAAGGGCTAAAACCCTTTGGTCGAATATCTGGGATGATTGTCCTCCTCGGCTTGGGCCTTGGGCCAGCCTAAAGGTGGGCCGGGGGTTTTGGGGCCCTCGGGCCCCACAATAGCCCCTCAAAACCCTACTGCACGTCTCCCCGGACGGGGAGGAGGGTTTTGCAAACCTCGGCCCTTATGTTCCGGAAGGCCTTCAGCCGGCCGGTTCTTCCTTGAGTGGCCGGATCGACCCTTAGACTCTTCAATAGGTAGTTAGTTTCTCCACAGGAATAGGTCTTCGGACCATGCAGTACCTTGGCTCCGTCGTAAATAGCTAGCTCCCCGTGGGCTTGAGTCCGTAGACCATGCAAGTCCTAGGTACAATTGCTGCCTTCAGAACGAGTGGCTAGCTCCCCGTAGGCTTGGGTCCGAGGACCATGTAAGACCTAGGTACAGTCGCTGCCATCGTTTGGTAAGTGGCTAGCTCCCCACAGGCTTGAGTCCGTAGACCATGTAAGACCTAGGTACAGTTGCTGCCTTCAGCACGAGTGGCCAGCTCCCCGTAAGCTTGGGTCCGAGAACCATGCAAGTCCTAGGTACAATTGCTGCCATCGTTTGGTAAGTGGCTAGCTCCCCATAGGCTTGAGTCCGTAGACCATGCAAGACCTAGGTACAGTTGCTGCCTTCAGCACGAGTGGCCAGCTCCCCGTAAGCTTGGGTCCGAGGACCATGCAAGTCCTAGGTACAGTTGCTGCCATCGTTTGGTAAGTGGCTAGCTCCCCATAGGCTTGAGTCCGTAGACCATGCAAGACCTAGGTACAGTTGCTGCCATCGTTTGGTAAGTGGCTAGCTCCCCACAGGCTTGAGTCCGTAGACCATGCAAGACCTAGGTACAGTTGCTGCCTTCAGCACGAGTGGCCAGCTCCCCGTAGGCTTGGGTCCGAGGACCATGCAAGTCCTAGGTACAGTTGCTGCCATCGTTTGGTAAGTGGCTAGCTCCCCATAGGCTTGAGTCCGTAGACCATGCAAGACCTAGGTACAGTTGCTGCCTTCAGTACGAGTGGCCAGCTCCCCGTACGCTTGGGTCCGAGGACCATGCAAGTCCTAGGTACAGTTGCTGCCATCGTTTGGTAAGTGGCTAGCTCCCCGTAGGCTTGAGTCCATAGACCATGCAAGACCTAGGTACAGTTGCTGCCTTCAAAACGAGTGGCTAGCTCCCCGTAGGCTTGGGTCCGAGGACCATGCAAGACCTAGGTACAGTTGCTGCCATCGTTTGGTAAGTGGCTAGCTCCCCATAGGCTTGAGTCCGTAGACCATGCAAGACCTAGGTACAGTTGCTGCCTTCAGTACGAGTGGCCAGCTCCCCGTAGGCTTGGGTCCGAGGACCATGCAAGTCCTAGGTACAGTTGCTGCCATCGTTTGGTAAGTGGCTAGCTCCCCGTAGGCTTGAGTCCGTAGACCATGCAAGACCTAGGTACAGTTGCTGCCTTCAGAACGAGTGGCTAGCTCCCCGTAGGCTTGGGTCCGAGGACCATGCAAGACCTAGGTACAGTTGCTGCCATCATTTGGTAAGTGGCTAGCTCCCCATAGGCTTGAGTCCGTAGACCATGCAAGACCTAGGTACAGTTATTGCCTTCAGTACGAGTGGCCAGCTCCCCGTAGGCTTGGGTCCGAGGACCATGCAAGTCCTAGGTACAGTTGCTGCCATCGTTTGGTAAGTGGCTAGCTCCCCATAGGCTTGAATCCGTAGACCATGTAAGACCTAGGTACAGTTGCTGCCTTCAGCACGAGTGGCCAGCTCCCCGTAGGCTTGGGTCCGAGGACCATGCAAGTCCGAGGTACAGTTGCTACCATCGTTTGGTAAGTGGCTTTGTCCCCGAGTATGAGGACACAGTGTTCACCTCTTTGGGCAACTTAGTCTCACATCGAGTAGAAGTCTCTCCCATTAGCCCCTTGCAGGCTGCTGGAGCAAGAGTTAGTGTACCACTACTGCACAGTTGTCTTCAATAGGAGTTCGTCCTCGGATCCGAGAACTTTGCTTTGGTGTGAAGACGGCCACGGGTCATTTTCTGTGAGCTGTTTTTCCTCGGGTCGGATTGTGACTTCGCACATGGGGCTGATCTTGCCTCTGGTTCGTGTTCCTCGTCTTTCTGGTTTACGAGGCGTCACCTGGCCTTCCGCGCTCCGTGTTTGACCCTTCGGTGCCCGTAACGCGCCTTCATTAATGCCCTCGTGAATTAACACGAATCAGGCAGCTGGCAATCCCCTTGGAATTGGGTGGGAATTAATTCCCTTTGACAATTCTCCCTTCGAACTCCACGCGGCTCGACTCCCACCGGTTTTTGCCTTCCATAAAAGGCGTTCTGGGGGGAGTGTTTCTCCTCATTCCATGAATCTTCCACCACGAATAGAAATATACACTTTCACCTTCCTGAGCCCCTTTGACACCACCACCAGGATCGTGACCACAGTTAGGAGATTTGGAGTTAAGGGCCGCCGTGGCCACAGCCCCCACTGGGCTGCCGGCGCGGCAGAATTTAGGCGTAACACTGGCAGGGCCTTGTACGGTGGCTAGGGGGGACGTCGTTGAAGTACCTAACGTCTTTCCCCAGAGCGCACCTCCGACGAAGGGGGTACGCGAACTCTCGTCATGGCTGGTGCCCGAGTATTGCCGTCTCCAACGGTCAATGCTCGTGCAGTTCGGAGGGGGTCGAGGAAGCATCACGAGGGAGGGTGTTCCGGGGTCCCTGGGTCGGCTCCTCACTTTGTTCAAGCTTTGGTTTCAAGGTGAGCCAGCCCCTAGCCCTCCTTCCCGTGCTTTTACTGTCCAGTTCTCCCATTCTCTGGACGTCAGTAAAAGCACGGGTTGACACTTCCCTCATTCCTGATATTAATTCTTTGCGAGCCTCTTGCCCGACCAGTCCCAAGACCGGTCTGCCTGGGCCTCTGATTGTAGGATTAGTTGGTAGGATTTTTTTTGTAAAACATGCCTGTCTGAGCCTCTGATTGTATTTGTAACTTTTCTTTTATGAAATAATAAAGATTGTTGTACTTGTAATCTCTTTTGAAATAATAAAGAACTTTTCCTTTATTTGCTATTGAATTTTCTTTTCGTACTGCAATTCTTCTCTTCTTCTCCTTTTTTTTTTCTTTTTTTTTTTGCACCGTCAACTTTGCATAGCAACTACTTTGGAACGATGGAACGACCGCTGGTTGGGCCGGCCGGTGCTCTAACCCTTCCCACAGACGGTGCCAATTGTGGGGGCTCCTTTTTCGGAAGGGCATCCCCGACAATGAATTTATAGAGAGTGGGGCAAAAAGGGTTTGGCTCCGGCCGGCCTCTCGCCGGTTATTCCTTGCGTTTTTCCTTTATCGCTCTTCGTCTGGGATTGCTCCTCGGCTGGCGTCCGAGGAGGCCCCCCTTCACAAGGGGGGTTCTTTGCCTTATATACGCCCTTTAGTTCGATCCTGGCCTTACAGCTGTTGGCCATCCGGGCTACTGGTCCAGGACTTGTCCCATCAGACAGGTTCCTCACCATACTGGGGGTTGCGGCCTCCAAGGTTGCGCTAGTGAAGGGTCTTGTCATCATTAATGTAGCCTGGAGAAAACTCATTAAGTGTGGATGTGACCACCTATTCTGGGTTTGCCCCTACTTGGATTAGACTAGGTGTGCCGAGCAGGGGTGTGTCCTCGGCTTGGGTCTGAGAAGGGCTAAAACCCTTTAGCCGAATATCTGGGATGATTGTCCTCCTCGGCTTGGGCCTTGGGCCAGCCTAAAGGTGGGCCGGGGGTTCTGGACCCTCGGGCCCCACACTTTTTATTTAGGTTCATTTGATTTTTTGTTTTTTTTATTAAAAGCTATATTTTTGGTTGATTAATTATTTTTTTGGATTCAACATAAAAGATAATGGAATTAGGTATTATAATTTTGATATTTTTCCATGTTTTAAATTGTCTATATTGTTATTACTACGAGAAAGTCATATTGCTACTCAAATTTGAAACTTGGTGTGTCTTCCTCATATCATGGTCTTTATTTATATATTTGTAGTTTATATTAGTTTTGAGTGTGTGTGTATATATAACTATTGGGATGATTGTCTATATAAAACCCTTTGGCCGAATATCTGGGATGATTGTCCTCCTCGGCTTGGGCCTTGGGCCAGCCTAAAGGTGGGCCGGGGGTTCTGGGCCCCCGGACCCCACAAAAACATTTATAATTTTTAAAAAGTATATATATAATTTTTCTCTTCCTATAATTTCTAAGTAGATAAATATCTTAATTTAATTACAATTCAAAATTTTCATCTGATGCACCTAATCCTTATTTAATTACTATACTACACCTAAGAGAAAACATTTATATATATTTAAAAAGAAAGTGTATTATAAAAATAAAAATAAACATCTAATCCTTCTTAAATTCTTCATCTAATCCATCCAATCATGATATAAAAAAAAAAAAAAAAATTAGCAACATGTATTACAAAAAAAAAAAAAAAACATTTAGCTATTATTTTTTTTTAATAAACTTATGTCTTCTCTCATGCTTTCAAGCACATAAATTAAATTCTCATGTTATTCTCTCTACTTCAAAAATTTAAATATTTAGTAATTTAGATTGTTCTTAATTATTGAATTGAGGTTTCCACTTAAATATAATTTCAATTGTTGCTTTCAATAGTTTCTAATTATTAAATTCTAGGTTTATCCATTTAAATACATATGATTAATTGAGCCTTAAAGTTCAATGTATTATTGAAAATCATTTGATATTTTTTTAGGTATTTATACCATCTTCCATTCAATTATATATATATAAATATATATATATATATATATTATGATACCTTTGTTGGAAATATACATGTACGCAGCGGAAAAATAACGGATCTACTTCATTCAGAATTGATAATATGTATTATGTAAGTTTCAGAATATAGAACAAGAGAGTGTACCTTGGTGCAGTGAATTTCAAAACCAAAGATCAGAAGTTCTCAAGAACACTTTCAATCTTCACTCCAATTCCACTATCGCCCAAGATGTGTGGTCTCTCAATCAGTTTCCAAGGGAGAGTAATTGAGTGGCTTCACTCACACATACACACCATTTTACAAACTTGTTGTGTGTCATTAAAATTCTATATGTTTCTCTCCTAATAACTGATTGTCTAATTGGACTAGCCTTTTGGGTCTTTCCAATTGGGTTTTAGTGTGTAGCTTGGAGTGGGACCAAAAGGGACCAATAAGACACTAGCTCCAATGGGCCTTGGGCTTTTCTGTCAACTCTTGACAAGTCCAAAATTACCATTAATTATATTTAATACTACTATATAAATATAATTGCACTCTAGGCCTTATTAATAAATTATATCCCAAGACTTTATTATACATGCAACCCCTTCATAAAATATTCGTAGTAATATAAAATTATGAAAGTAGGCTGTCACTTTGTAAATTACTACATCTTAATCCTTGAGTACCGATTTAATCCTTTTAATTTATTCACCATATATTTATGAAATCCAATTTCATAAATATATATACTTTAGTAATTTCTTACTAAAGTGGTTAAGCATAACTCTCTGAATAACTGAACCCATTAAATTTATCTGAAGAGAATATTTTATATCTCCGTTAAGAAACTATGAATTCCATCTTGAGAATATATGTTCCATCAACACTAAATGTGGTTGCCCAACATACTGAGGTTTTGACTGTTACTTTAGATCTCACTCTTGATATATCAAAGCAATATACACTTCATGATTAGGTCCATTATTCTCTCAGAGTTAAGAGTTTATATAAATATAAGTCGTGAGATTTATTATTCAATTGACAATCATTAGGAGAATAATAAATCTTACAGCGGTCCAGTTTAATATGTCTTAACTCTTAAAATATATCAACATATCAACTAGAAGTCTCCATTTCCATGATCAAGACAAATCATCTTAGTTGATATGTTATAGTCTTCGCAGATGAAACGCCCAATTTTATCACCGACTACGAACTAAAATTCTGAGTTTACAAAGAACTTGTGACTTATATATTCAGTGACTAAATCACATAAATCACATACTATGTATCTCATGGACTAAATAATAATCTCCAAATATTCATGTTACCATTATTTTAGATAATAATAAAACAATTTTATTAATTACAATATTAAGCCATACATCATGTCAAACATAATGTCATACATAATATCATACATAACATTGTACAATTGGATTCTAGGGCACTAATCCCAACAATCTCCCACTTGCCCTAAAGACTATTGTGCACTAATCTAACTCCCATTTCCTCCAAATGCGACTCGAATGTCCTTTAAGGCAAGGCTTTGGTAAAGGGATCTGCTAGATTATTTGCACTTTCAATCTTTGCAACCACTACATCTCCACAAGCAATGATGTCTCGAATGATGTGGTATTTTCTCTCAATGTGCTTTCCTTTCTTGTGATTCCTTGGATCTTTTGATTGTTCAACTGCACTATTATTGTCGCAAAACAATGTGATGGGAACTTGTTCCATTCTCATTACACTAAGGTCAAAAAGGAATTTCTTGAGCCATATAGCCTCTTTTGTTGCTTCACAAATAGTAACATATTTTGCTTCCATGGTGGAGTCTGCAATACAAGATTGCTTGACACTCCTCCATGTTATGGCTCCACCTCCTAAGGTGAAAACACATCCTAATGTGGACTTTCTGAAATCTAGATTCGATTGGAAGTTTGAATCTGTATAGCCAATGGGAATCAAATCCTCACTACGGTAAACAAGCATATAATCTCTCGTTCTCCGTAGATACTTGAGAATATGCTTTACTGCTTGCCAATGTTTTGGTCCTGAATTTGATTGATATACCATGCCAACTGAATAACAAATATCTGGCCTAGTACATAGCATGACATACACAAGACTTCCCACTGCAGAAGCATAAGGAACTTGTCTCATCATTTCTACTTCCTCTTGAGTCTTAGGCCTTTGGTCATCAGACAGAGGAACTCCATGTCTAAAAGAAAGCAATCCTTTCTTGGAGTTTTGCATGCTAAACCGTTCTAGAACATTATCTATATATCCAGCTTATGATAAGCCTAACAACTTATTCTTGTGATCTCGCCAAAGCTTGATCCCTAGAATAAAGTTAGCCTCACCCAAGTCCTTCATATCAAATTGGCTTGACAACCAAACCTTTACAGACGACATTACTCCTACATCATTTCCAATGAGTAGACTATCATCAACATAAAGCACTAGGAACATTACTACTTTATCTCCATGTCTCTTGTACACACATGGTTCATCAAGATTTTGTTCAAAACCAAATGACTTGATTGCTTGATCAAATCTGATGTTCTATGACTTAAATGCTTGTTTAAGTCCATAAATGGACTTCTTCAACTTGGATACCATATGTTCTTGGTTCTTAGCTACAAAACCTTCTGATTGCATCATATAAATTTCCTCGTCAAGATTGCCATTAAGAAATGCAGTCTTGACATCCATTTGCCAAATCTCATAATCATAATGAGCGACAATAGATAAGAGAATTCTGATAGATTTAAGCATTGCTACTGGTGAAAAGGTTTCTTCATAATCAATATCTTCTTTTTTAGTGTATCCTTTTGTCACTAGCCTTACTTTAAAGGTTTCAACCTTTCCATCTATCCCTCTCTTCCTCTTGTAAACCCATTTGCAACGAACAGGTTTAATGCCATTAGGCGCCTTTACAAGATCCCAAACTTGATTGAAATACATGGAATCTAATTCAGATTTCATAGCTTTAACCCAATGATGTGCATCTATATCATTCATTGCTTCTTCGTAAGTGTAAGGATCGGTTTCGGTCTCTTCTGAGATAGCTTCATAAGTTTCTCCCAGACCTATAAATCTTATAGGTGGCCTAACAATCCTCCCACTACGACGAGGCACCTATATACTAGACATCTCAAGAGTAGTATCTTATGGTGTATCCAATACAACAACATCATCCCTAGTTTCATCTATTGGTTGTTCAATTACAGGTTCATTCATTTCAACTAAAACAACTTTATTTCTAGGATCAAAATTATTCATTTAATCATCTTCCAAAAATTTGGCATGTGTGCTAACAAACACTTTGTTATCTTTATGCTAACAAACACTTTGTTCATCAAGATTTTGTTTCTTTTGAATACTGTAAAAACATGCATACTTCGGTTTTAGATTCCAACTTATCAGACTTCCTTTTCAACACATGTGCTGGACATCTCTAAATGTGGAGATATTTCATACTAGGCTTACGCCCACTCCACAATTCCTTAGGTGTGTTAGGAACAGATTTTGATGGAACTAAATTCAAAATGTGCATTGCAGTTTTTAGTGCATATCCCCAAAAAGAAATTGGTAAAGTTGAGTAACTCATCATGGACCTAACCATTTCCAAAAGAGTCTTATTCATTCTTTCTACTACACCATTCTGTTAGGGAGTTCTAGGTGCAGTCAATTGGGATATGATCCCATTTTGAGTTAAGTAATCCTTGAAATCCCGAAGAAGGTATTCGCCACCACGATCAGATCGAATGGCTTTTATGTGTTTACCTAATTGATTCTCAACTTCAGCCCTAAACTCTTTGAACTTTTCAAAGGTTTCGGACTTCCGTCTCATTAGGTACACATAACCATATCTTGAGTAATCATCGGTAAAAGTGATGAAGTACTCATAACCTCCTTTTACTTGGGTTGACATAGGACCACAAACATCCGTATGAACTAATTCAAGCAACTCTTGGGCTCTTCTACCTTTTGCATTAAAAGGTCGTTTGGTCACTTTGCCCTCCAAACAAGATTCACAAACTAGAAATTCATCAAAGTCCAGTTGCTCTAGGAGTCCATCTTTGATCAGTCCTTGAATTCTGTTTGGATTAATATGACCCGAATGCAAGTGCCAAAGATATGCATCATTAATAGAAGGAAACTTTCTCTTTAATGATTTTACATGAGAGTTTTTATCTAATTCAGAATTATATAATTCATGCTTATCAGAAGTTAAAATATAAAGACCATCCACAATATTGCCAGAACAGATAAATACTTTACCCTTCTTTATTACAACATTGTCTTTAAGGATAACACAATATCCATGTTTAACTAAATAAGTTGCAAAAATTAAATTCCTATGAACATTAGATACATACAGACAGTCTTCTAATATTAAAACTCTAGACTCAAAACATAAATTATAAACACCAACAGCTACAATCGGAATCCTTCTCCCATCAGCCAAAGAAAAAAACAATTCTCCTTCATTAAGTTTTCTAGTCTCCTAGAACCCCTGCAATGAATTGCAGATATGATTAGTACAACATGAATCCACACACCAGGAATCTGTGGGATTTTGTACCTGTTAAGGACATATTTTATGTAGTTGGCTAATCCTTTGACAAAACGCACTTTACTTGTATTTGGATAGATCTAGGATGTGTTTAATACTTCAAAGAACATGTTGTTCAAGTGTAGTATTAAAGTCATGAAGATTGGACCAAGAAACAAGTGAAGAAAAGGTGTTCATTAAAGCTGGACAGATAGCTCAACACCTGCGGACAGATAGCCCGACAGCTTCTCGACACCTCTTGATAGCTGGCTATCTATTAAGCTCTTCAGTTGATTGTTATCACAATCTCGACACCTTCTCGATAGCTGGTGGATCGATCGAGAGAGCTCTTGTCCCCTTGACAACTTCTCGACACCTAGCTATCTATCGAGGTTTAAATCTTGACACCTCCTAGACACCTCCGGATCAATTGAGGTTACGGGAAATCAGAATTTTCAGATCTGATTTTTGGGCCAGGCTTATGTATTTGTGTAGGGTTTCTTTTCTCACAACCCTAGACCTATATAAGGCTTATTTTAGAGGCCGTCACATAAGAGAATACAAGGAGAACATATGCAAAAAGGTGATTGATGCCTTATTCTCTCTGAAAGAAGCTACTGCGTCTTTGAGCCTTAAGATTTTGTAACCAAGGGCTTCTTGATCTTCATTGTTGATGAAGTGAAAAACTTTGCAACCAACATTCTTCTTCCTCAAGTTGGTGAGTGAGTCACGTACTAGGATTCGTGTAAAGGAGTTAGTCACGTATTGGGATCCGTGCAACATCAAAGGGTGGCGTTCATATATTGAAGAGTTCAGAGGTTCTGAAGCGGTAGAAGGTTTCTGCTGTGAGTTCATCTATAGGGATTGTAGAGTCTAGGGACAAAGGTTTTGTGCTAGATCTGAAACTTTTCTTTACTATAATGGATTGCTTTTTGGGAAGGTTTCCCCCCAGGTTTTTTACTGTGAAACTGGTTGGTTTCATTGGTTTTCCTGGGTCATCATATTTTGTATTGTTTACTTTTTCGCTGCATTCATTATTGACATGATATTGATGTTTGTTTGTCTTAACAAATTTTATTCATAATTAATCTAATTAACAACTTGGGTTTATAACTTGTTAATTCTATCAACCGAGGTCTAAATTTCCCAACAGTACCAAACATATTTCAAAGAGGAATGAACTATTCATACCCTTATTTTTGGTAGCCTTGAATTTTGGACAATTTCTCTTCCAATGTCTTTTCTCACCACAATGGAAAAATTTTCCTTTGAGCTTCTTTCTTTTGTCAGCAACCCCTAAGACAATTTGTTTACCCTCATGCTTGGTGAAGTCCTTCTTCTTTTTCTTCTTACCCTTACCTTTCGACTTAGGTTGAGAAGTAGAAGCTTCACCCACATTGGCTTTAACATTAGAAGTACCAAGGATGCCTTCCGCCGCTACCAATTCATTTATTAATTCAGATAAAGAGTAAATCTTTTTGTTCATATTATAATTGAGTCGAATTCCTTGAATGATTCCGGTAGTGACTGGAGTATCATATCCACTTTGGATTCTCCATCAATATCGGCATCTAAAACCTCCAATGTATTCAGATTAGAGATCATTGTAAGACAATGCTCCCTTACTGAACTACCTTCAGTCATTTTGGTATTATAAATTTGCCTCATGGTTTCTTGCCTTGCAGAACGGCCTTGCTCGCCAAACATCTCCTTCAGACTTAGCATAATGTCCGAAGCTAATTCTACATCTTGCATTTGATGCTAGAGAACATTTGAAATAGATGCTAGGATGTAGCACTTGGCCATCTTATTAGATTTTTGCCAACGATCATATCATTGTTTTTCCTCAAAAGGAGCATCTAATGAAGGAAAGCTAGGACATGGTTTAGTAAGCACATATTTGTGCTCTTCAGCTGTAAGAACAATGTCCAAATTTCTTTTCCAGTCAACATAATTGGATCCAGTCAGTTTGTTTTGATTAAGAATAGTGACAAGTGGGCTAAATGATACCATGTTCAAATCTGAAAATAATAAACATGAATATAATAAGTAAACTGGACATTATCAATTTAACATATGAACATATAATATGGAACCTTAATAAAATCATAAAATAATATATGCAACGACAACTCAATCCATGTCTATAATTCCTTGGTAGCAAGTTTATTATAAACACATTAATTGATTGAGAACTATTCTCACTGTTAGTACTATCATGATAACTCTTATCAAATACTAATAATATGCCGTATGACCTTTAGCCTCTAAGTAATAATGACATGGCTCTTTTGGGAGGTTAACATTATACTTAGTCTAGTGTATACCATTATCTAGAATAATGTGTAGCCACATTTCATCTCCCTTTATGGTGTTTAAACTTGTAGTACCATGGAACAAAACACTCTCCTTTGGGATCGTGAGGCATATACGCCAAGACGAGGTGCTTGTCCACACTACTTTAAACAGGTAAGTTCAATCTTGTAGTACTATGAAGTAAACACCCTCCTTTAGGATCGCGAGGCATATACGCCAAGACGAGGTGCTTACCTCATACTATTATGAACTAATAAGGGAGGTTGTGAGATGCAACCCTTGTATCTCTCTCCCACTAGATGTTTTAAAATAAAGGTTTTTAATTGTTTAATGCATATATAAACTAATTACACATAGCCTTGCACTTTATACATGTAATAAACAGGTGTCAGAATTTTTGGCAACTGGTTTTGGCGACTTGCCCTAGTAGCAAGTTTTGACGACTTGCTCAGTCGCGAGATTCCAGTCGCAAGTTCATCCAGAAACTTTGACGACTCACTGGAGACTCGCCGGTCGTGAAAAACCCAAAAATAGCTGTTTTTCTATTTAACCATTTTTGACGTTTCCAATGAACAAAACACATTCTTAATGATCAAAAATGATGAGATTAAGATTAAAACTTGAATTTCATTGATGTTAAAGTGTTAAAATTCAATTTTACATGGTCAAAATCAAACTTAAACAACATCATAACAACCAAATCAGTTTTAATCAAACAATAGTTTCAAAAACTATAATATGCAAAAAATGACTGCAAAATTTTCACAACTATGAAAATAGTTTTCTCTAATTCTAAAACTCACTAAAAATATTATACAGATTCAAAAATGAAGACCACTCTGATACCAATTGTTGGAAATATACATGTACGCAACGGAAAAATAACGGATCTACTTCATTCAGAATTGATAACATGCATTATGTAAGTTTCAAAATATAGAACAAGAAAGTGTACCTTGGTGCAGTGAATTTCAAAACTAAAGATCAAAAGTTCTTAGGAACACTTTCAATCTTCACTTCAATTCCACTATCACCCAAGATGTGTAGTCTTTTAATCAGTTTCCAAGGGAGAGTAATTGAGTGGCTTCACTCACACATACACACCATTTTACAAACTTGTTGTGTGTCATTAAAATTTTGTATGTTTCTCTCATAATAACTGATTATCTAATTGGGCTAGCCTTTTGGGCATTTTCAATTGGGCTTTAGTATGTGGCTTGGAGTGGGACCAAAAGGGACTAATAAGACACTAGCTCCAATGGGCCTTGGGCTTTTTTGTCAACTCTTGACAAGTCCAAAGTTACCATTAATTATATTTCATACCACTATATAAATATAATTGCACTCTAGACCCTATTAATAAATTATATCACATGACTTTATTATACATGCAACCTCTTCATAAAATATTCGTAGTAATACAAAATTATGAAAGTAGACCGCCACTTTGTAAATTACTACATCTTAATCCTTGAGTATCCGGTTTAATCCTTTTAAGTTATTTACCATATATTTATGAAATCCAATTTCATAAATATATATACTTTAATAATTTCTTACTAAAGTGGTTAGGGATAACTCTCTGAATAACTGAACTTATTATACTTATCTTAAAGGAATATTTTATATCTCTGTTAAAAGATTATGAATTTCATCTTGAGAATATATGTTCCATCAACACTAAATGTGGTTGCCCAACATACTGAGGTTTTGACCGTTACTTTAGATCTCACTCCAGATATATCAAAGCAACCTACACTTCATGATCAGTTCCATTATTCTCTTAGGATTAAGAGTTCATGCAAATATAAGTCGTGAGATTTATCAGTCATTAGGAGAATAATAAATCTCACAGCGGTCCAGTGCAATATGTCTTAACTCTTAAAACATATCAACATATCAACTAGAAGTCTCCACTTCCATGATCAAGACAAATCATCTTAGTTGATATGTTATAGTCTTCGCAGATGAAACGCCCAATTTCATCACCGACTACGAACTAAAATTCTGAGTTTACAAAGAACTTGTGACTTATATCTTCAGTGACTAAATCATATAAATCACATACTATGCATCTCATGGACTAAATAATAATGTCCAAATAATCATGTTACCATTATTTTAGATAATAATAAAACAACTTTATTAATTACAATATTAAGTCATATATCATGTCAAACATAATGTCATACATAATATTATACATAACATCATACAATAGGATTCTAGGGCACTAATCCCAACAACCTTAAGTCTCACACAGTATACATTCATTATATAACTTAAAAGTAAAATATTCATTTATTTTTATTATCTACTTTTAAGTAAATTAATAAAAAAAAAATTATTTACATATGAATTTTGATTAAATCATGTATTGCAGGGGCATAATGCTAGTGTATATATATATATATATATATAATTGAAGGCTCTGAAATTCCCACAATTTTTCACGTCACCACTATTTTCTTTTTTATTTTTTTTTTATTTTTTTTATTTTAGGTTTTATATCTTATATATTTATTATTTCTTTTCAACATGTTTTTTCTTTTTATTTTAAATTTTTTTATTTTAGGTTTTTTATTTTATATATTTATTATTTCTATTCAACGTATAATTATCTTGTCAGTGGTACAATAGTTTAGTTTAAGTAAAACTCTATTAGATATATGTTTCAAGAGCTTGAAAATTCTACTTCAACTAAAATTTTTATAACAAAAATTTCAACAAATATAAACTCTTGCGAAGGTCGAAACCCTTAATACTCACTCAAATTTTCAGCATTATTTAAATAAAATAAAAAAACAAAAATTCTGATTTTATATTTGTAAAACCATCTTTATTTTTTATTTTGAAGAACCCAGGTCATTATTTTTTAATTATTATTATTTAATTAGTTTATTATTTTGTTTTTAACCCTATAAAAATCAAACCAAACCCTAGACGTAAATGTAATGTGAAGGATGTTTTTGCAAAATAACATCATTTTGCTAACAATTTTGTTAGTTAGCAATGTTTTCAAATTATTTAGGAAACTAGCATCTCGAGTCTCTTAGACTCGAGTTCCTGTAGCAACTCAAGTTTAAGAGACTTGATTTCTGTGTGCTTGCAAAGCTGAGGTGGACTAAAAATCCAAGAGGAAATCGAGTCTTTAAGACTCAAGTTCCTCTACACCATCTTCTTCCTTCGTTCTTTTCCTCTTTTCTTTTTTTTTTTCTTTTTTTCTTACTCCATCTGCCATCTCACTCCCTTCTTCCAAGCCCCAAAAACCCAAGACATTTCTTCCTTCTTCATCTAAATCCATTTCTCAAAATCCAAACCCAAAAAACCCATTTCTCAAATTCCAAAACCCAAAAATCACGATCTCAATTAGAGCAAAAATCCAAACCCAAAAATCACGATTTTCGGCACCGGAGCACCACTGGTTTGACAATCTCGGCACCGGAGGAATATTTTCTGTTGTGGGTTTGTGTTTCAGTTCTGGGTTTGTGTTTTTTGGGATGGTCAGTTTGTGTTTTCTAGGTTGAGGGAACTTGAGTCTATAAGACTTGAGTTCCATGTGGATTTTTTTAATCCACCTTAGCTATGCACCTCATGAAAATCAAGTCTTTTGAGACTCGATTTGCTACAGTGAAATCGAGTCTAAAAGACTCGAGATGTTAATTTCCTAAATAGTTTGGAAACGGTGCTAACTAACAAAATTGTTTGAAAATAGATGTTATTTTGCAAAAAAAATCCTAACATGAATCTAAAACTCTATATCACAAGCCCAGCACAAACCAAAACAGTATATATGAGTACAAACCCAAACCCAAACCAAAATAATCTCCCATCTCCCTTTTCGTCATCTTTCTCCTTATCCCATAAATTTCTTCAAACACAATACACACCCAACACAAACCAAACCCATAAGTCACCAAAACCAAAATAATCTCATCTCTCTCTCTTCGTCGTCTTCCTCTTCATCCCATAAATTTCTTATTTGTAAGGGGGGAAAAAAAACAGAGAAGAAGAAGACGATGCAGCAGGTGCTACGCCATGTTGAAGCAACAGGTTACCAACACAAGTCGCTGGTCACGGCATCACGCCTTCATCTTCTACTGTTGTTTCTTCTTTTCTTTCTTCTTTTCCTCCTTCTCTTTCTTTTGTCCATCTTTAGTCACTGTTGTGGTTCTCTCTTTTTGTTTTTGTACTCTTTTTAATGTTTCCAAAGCCTCCATGTGATTTGCATTGGGAAAGTAAAAATTTTTACTTTTTGAATGAAAGATGGGCAAAATGTTTAAGGGCTTGTTTGGTTTACTCTTAACTCAAAACTCAATTCTTATATCTTATTTCTCATCACTCAAACTCAGGTTTCATAACTCATATCTCTATCTCTACCTTTTCCTTAACTGTATCTTACTTTTGTTTGGTTTCAAATCTGGGTGAGCTTAACTCAAAATTTTGACAAATTGGTGGAGCCCATGTACTGTGCAGATCCAAACGGTAACATATCTATCTTCTCCATCTCTTTCATTTTTTTTTTTTCCTCTCCTCTTTCATGAAGCTTGGAACATTGAAACCTTTCTCCACCCATTTTTGGCCTCTACCACCTCCAACAACCCACGAACCCACCAATTGAAATTCTCAAAAACCCAACCCACCACCATTGTTTTGCATCCACCACAGTACAAATAACCAAAAATCAAACCTATCCACCATAGCAAATCCACCAACACCTTCAACATCACAACAAATTCTTTTACATATATATAATGAAAAGAAAAATAAAAAGAAATACCAGAAAAAATTACCCCACAAAATCCACAACTCCAAGCCCAAAAAGCACACCTTAACCCGATTAAAACGCAAATCACAACTGAAATTGAAGTCCTCTGCCGTCATCATGTGAAGAAAAGGAAAGAATGAAGAAGAAGAATAAGAAGCTGAGAAAAGAAACCAAAGTGAAAAAGAGAGAGAGAGAGAGAGAGAGAGAGAGAGAGAAGAAGAAGAAGAAGAAGAAGATGAAAGAACCTAGCTGTGAAGAAGAACAAAAAAAAAAAAAAAGATAAGAAAAAGAGAAGCAACTGTCATAAACCCATCAAGAAAAAAGAATGAAAAAAAAAAATCAGCGTGAAGAAAGAAAGAAAAAAATCGGTGTGAAGAGATGAAGAAAAAAAGAAGCTGCAGCTGTGAAGAAACAAAGAAAGAAAAGAGATGAGAAGAATGGCACTGGAGTGAAGAAGGAAGAAAGAAAAAGAAAAAAGAAAGAAAGAGAGAACTAGAACCAGGCATGTGACCCGAAGGAGAAAGGAAGAAAGAAAGAAAAATAAGAAAGAGAATTGATGTGACAAGACTTTAGGTGGGTCCCATTATTTTTATGTATTTACTAAAATGTCATGTAACTCATAATTTGGAAATGTGAAAACACCAAAATTGTGTTTTCAGTTTTCATCATCCAAACTCAAAATTTTGAGTTTTTGAGTGATGGAAACAATCATCCAAAACCAAGCCAAACACTTTGTCATCTGTGAGACCCACTCGTTTGGGATGATGGATCATGAAAACTGAGTGATATCACTTAGTTTCCATGCTATCCAAACATGCTCTAAGTCATTTTTTTTTTTTTTTTTTGGCTATGAGCCCAACATGATGTGAGACGTGTAGTGATGCTAATAGATTGATATGCAACAAATATCTTAAGTACTTTTAATTCTTATATTATTATAATATTATTAACTAATCAACATATAAGAGCATCTCATCAGGTGGGATAAATGCTAAAAGCTATTTTTAGCAACAAAACCACTAAAAAAGCCCCTGCATCAACGGTGCTAAATTTTAAAATTTTTAGCACCTTGCTACAGTAAGATGTTATTACTAACACCCTACTGTAGCAAGTTGCTACTCATTTTTTTATTATTTTTTATTCCCCTTCCCTCTCTCCCCTCAAATCTCATTCTCTGCTCTCTCTCAAAAAGAATGAAAACTGATAAATAAATAACATTTTAATGAAGTGGTGAAAAAAATAGAAGTTTTGATGTTAGGTGCATTGTAAAGTAATGTGTTAAATGCTATAAAGTTAGTTTTTTAGGTACTAAATGCTAAAATTTTTAAAAATCTTGATGAGAATGCTGTAAATAAATAGAGAAATGCTATATCTATGTTTACTTATTTATATAAATAAAAATGTAATTTTTGTTTAATTAATATTTTCCATTTAGTAATTGAATGTTTAGTATCGAGTATAGGATAGAAATTTTTGAGATTGTAATCCTAACTTGCAACATTCATTTTTTGTGGTGAGAGTTAGTTATCTATTATGATAGATATTTATTTATTTCTTAAATATATCAAATATGACCCTATCTTTCACAAAACGTAAGGTATCATATTCACAAAACTTCAAGTAAGACTTTCTTTATTTGTGAAAAAATTTCAAAACTATCATAAGTGATAGTTTAAATTCTTCATTTATTGTTAGATTTTTATTCATAGTCAATAGTTTTCCCGTGCATCGCGCGGGTTAGCGATTAGTCAATTTATTCAATATATATATATAAAACCGAAACCTTTGAAACTCGCACAATTTTCCACGCATTTTTTTTCCTACTACTTTTAAATTTGATTTATATGTTTTGATTTTTTTCCACCCCAAAACCCGATACCTCTTTAAAACCAAAAGACCAAAAAATGTCTCTTCTTTCTAGACGCTAACACCTCCTTCCCCTAAACCTAAAACTCACCCTTTCCTTCCTCCAAAATCAAAACCCAAAACTCAGATTCTGCGAGTGAAAGTCATTGGGTAAAGAGAGGTCGAGAGAAGCAAGTCCATAAGGCAAAGAGCCACCACCCACTGTCAGGCATGCATTTTGCCACCGTCAGACTGCTGCTAGTAATTATTTTTTGTCTTAAAAATTTGGACATTATGATTTAGGTTTTGGGTTTTTCTTGAGATTTGATTTTATTTAGCTGTTCATGGTTGGTAGTGTTGGAGAATTGGAATTATTAGGATGAGAGGAAAGGAGGATGGTATAACCCCAAAAATCAATTTTTCTTTTTGTGGGTATTGCTGCATATTGCTATATGACTAATATATTTGTGTTTTTGTGGGAATTTTATTTGTGTTTTGAAGGTTGGGGTTGGTTACTATAGCTGTTTGAGATTCCTAATAGGTGTTTGATAGAATGCCTGGAGAGCTATACTCTTAGATGTTTGTTCTCTATCAGTGTTGGCAATCATTGTTTAAATACAAGCATTTTTTGTTCACGGAATCTTTTAAGTTCATAATCAATCTTTTAATGCATGCATTGTACTTCTTTTAACCTCATAACCTCATAAACTACAGTACAATTCTCTTGATTAAAACTTTCAAAGAATTTATTGCTTATGCAGTTTTATGTTGCAAAATCACCATAACCATGAATCACCTGAAAGTTTTGAGGAATTTTTTGGAGGAATCTTTTGATTTTCCTGTAGATTGTTATGCAGAATGTTGTGGCCCTTGTGGGAAGCAATGCCTTCACTTGTCTGCAATTTTTTTTTTGTCCCCCACCCTCCCATTTTTTAAAGAAAGATAAAGATTACATCTTTTTTAGGTTGTCTTGAGTTTTCTTATTTGTATTTCTTTATTCAGATTTCTAATTCTAATTTCTTTTATGCCTTATGTGAATGATTTGGTTTATTAGAAAAGAAGAGCATTTTGTGCATATTGTTGGATTATATATTCGGGTTGTGCATTTTTTCCCCTTAGGAACCAATATTGTTGCATAGTTGCTGAATGTGTGGAACATTGAGGTGCTCTTACTGACATCAGGTTTTAATAATCTTGAGGATTGCTTTTATTTGGACATAATATACCTTTAGTTTTTTGTTTTTGTTTTGCTTGGTATTAAAGGAAAAATCATTTGGCTAGGAATGAGATCCTTCTACTAAAATGTAGATTTGAGGGAGAATGTGGTGTGTTGACTGAGACCATGTTTTATGTCCCTAATAGGAACAAGATAAGTTTTGGCATTGGAACAGTTTAGTAGTGACCTGTTAGATTTTACTAATAATACAATTATGAACTGTAAAATACAAATATATTTGTAACAAATTAATGGTGAAATATGAAGCATATATAAATCATTAAACAAGCATTTTTAAAAATCAATGACATAGATAACAAATACTCACAAAGCCTTGGCGGCTTCTCAAAATACACCGCTTACAGCTGCCACGTGCGTAGACAATCCATTTGACTTAGAGGAGGCTACAAGGTCCTCTCCTCATCACATGGCCATTGATCAGAAGCTCACTGGTGGACTAATAGATATTCTAAGATCTAATAAAGTTGGTGATTGATTTCAATCTTCTGTCTATTTTAGTTCAAATGCTTTATGCCCCTCGATTCTAGCATTGTTTTAATGTTGAACAAACATAATCATTGATGTGGTATGCTTTGAATTGTGTTGGCCGCCATTTAAGTATAATAACTTATGCTTAATTTTTTAATTGGGGATAACTTATGTTTAATGTCTACTTAATATCTTCAATCTTCAACTTTTTTTTACAACATCATCAAAATCAAAGTCCTGGGTTAGAAAGATTTGGTGGGCATGAGCATAACTTTCAATCAAAGCTAAGCCCATTGCACACTACTTGGAATCTCAGCAAAATAGCAGTGGCAGCACTTGCACACACACAAAATGTTTTCACCTTGTATTAATTTTCATAAATGTACATGTATTTATATTCTCTTATCTCACTCTTTCCTCAAAAAGATACTTAACTATATCCACACACCTAAAACTCGTTGAGAAGCTTATGTTAAAGGTAAAAATGATTTAATTCCTTAGCTAAATTTAGCTGAACTTTTTTACAAAACCGACAAATTTGATACCGACCCATTTCACCCAATATGGTTTTCTTGACAAACATCAAGATAAGGAAGGCACATAGTTCATTCCTCACCTAAAAAAAGATCCACATTATTGCAAGATGTACATTTTGTCTGAACGAAGTTGCTTGCTTCAAATTCCTAGTTCTGAGAGTTGAGTTTCATTGTTATCAATAATGGTGATTTTGATACATTTGAGGTTAGTTTACATCTGGGGTAGTCTTATTTTTCTTGAAATCCCATCTGGGTTGCTTTAAATGTTGTTTCTTTATGTGTCTGATATGGTGATTTCTTATGCATGTGTCTATGAGGAAAGCTACTTTAAAAATTGAGCTATGGTGGTCTTTATTTATTATTTAATTATTTTGAAGTTGATTCTCATATTGGTTGTCCTTAACTATCCTAAATTGTATTTGGGTAGAGCTTTGGATTATGGTCCTTTTGCCTATGGTAGGTGAAAAGCAATTTTATTTTCCCTTAAGAAAAGAGAGAAGAAGTTGATAGAATTGCCTGTTAATGATACTTTCTAAGTTTCAAGAACAAGTTTTGTTTAGTAATGGTGTTTTCACATTTCGTTATCTGTTATATATGAAAATAACACCAATATGTTGTGGTTATCGCACTTTCTCAGATACTATAACTCTTCTTCTGCTCTCAAAGCCCCTAACTTGGGTAAAGCAGTTGTTTTCTAGGAACTATTTCAAGGCAAAGCAAAAGGGTTTGACATGGAGAAGGCTTTATTGGCAAAGGCTATTCATGATTTTCAAAAAGCAATATCTACGGTATCTTAGCACAAGAGATGTGGTTGGGAATGTGAGCAAGCACAGAAGATTTATAAAACTCAATGTTTTATGTTGAATAAATATATGACGTACTCTTCTATATAACGCCGATTTGTTGTATTATGTTCTTTCTCTACTCTTTTTGAGTCATAGCAAAGGAATTTGACATTGGTAACTATATTCTATTTATTTATTATGAAAATAAGATTGCAATCATTATTGCAATTTGTTTATTTGTTTATCCACAGTATATATGTAACTATGAAAATAACTTCATTGCCAATGGACCTATAGTAGTGGTATTAATCTTTTTGGCATGTATGTATTTTTATGGAGATGATATACAAGATTTCTTTATCCCTTATTTGTCTTTATAATTTTTTATTGGGCACAAGCACATTGTGTACTAGGTTTGACAATGTTTAATATTTGAATTAGTGACGATTTTATGTTATGCTTGGGTCTTCTCCATTTAGTTGTATTATTTGATTAGTGAGTCTTGAGACATTTTGATTTAGTGCAGTAAATGATAATTGCAATATTGTTTTTTTTTTTTTTTAAAGAATCCTGTGCATCGCACGGGTTAGCAACTAATTAATATATATATATATATATATATATATATATATATAACCGAATCCTTTGACTTTTGGTTTATCTCTCCACAATTTTCCATATCATCATTTTTTATTTATGTTTTTTAATTTGATTTAATTCAAAAAAAAAAGGGAAAAAAGAAAAAGAAAGACTCATGTACGAGATGCATGTAAGCCTGGCTCAAGGAAAACGATCATAAGAGATGAATAGTCAGGGTCCGGTTAGGAAACGTAAAGGATATGCTATTTGGCAATCACTAAGCAAGGACTTCAGTCACTAAAAAATCCTTTTCTATGTTTTTGTCCATAATTCGTTGTCCACCTTTTTATCTTCTAAGTTAATCTGTCATTGTGAAAATTGTATGATTGTCTTAGCTATATGTAATAGCAAGCGCTGTTATTTGCGTAGCTAAAAAGTATGAAAGAAATCTCATTAACATTGAGTCATGTATGAGGCTGTGTAGAAAGTACTCTCTTATATATATAAACTTGTGAGGGTCAATTTTTGACGGTACCCTGGCTCAAGTTTAAGTAAGGACCCCGCACTCTCTTGACGTAGTTTGAAGGGACTGGGCTTGGTTCACCGTAGCTAAATAGGCTGTTTACGAACCAGGTTATGCGCAGAGCAAAGATCCTGCAACACGTATACACTGGCAAGCAAGAATATATGTGTGGAATAGCAAGAAAAACAGCAAAGGAAGACAATGTAATAGAGAAATTCGCGAAATAACTGTTAGAGATCCTCAAATCAGTATGAGATATTTCATTATCTTTTTTCTCTTAATTATAAATTACAAGGTGCTCACAGACTAGTAGGGATCCCCAAAATAATATGAAGTATTTGATTATCTTTTTAATTATTGATCACAGTATGCTCACTAAAACATGATACAAGGTCCAAATAAGCTCAAAAATTACAGACTTAGATGGCTATTCAAGCCTTTAAAACTCGCAAAGTTTGAATCCCCTTGAATCCAAGTAAATACTAGTGGCGGTTTATGGGATACCGGGAGGTATTTTTCTATTTCTTTTGAATTATGGCAGAGCTTTCTCAATGATTCTCTTCTAATTCCACTATTTTCGAATGCCCCTTTTGATGTTGGCCGCTTGCCCCTTTTATAGTGTCATGGTAGGATTCTAGGGTACCACCAATTTCTCTCTTTTGCTCCCCTAGGCATCAAAGCTTGTGTTGTGCCTGTTACCCAGATGGTAGGTTCTTTCCTCATTCCTTATAGTTTTCTCCTTTTGGTGTTGTTTCCCAGAAAGTCCTCTGCTGACTTTCCATTCGGTGGTGCTCCTAGGTAGTCGACCTTCAATCTCCCTTCTTTCAATGCTTCCACGCCTTTACCCCTTGTCATTTTTCCAAAATGAGCCGAATCCTTCCCTGCCAAGTCAAAGGTCTTCCTTGCTACTTCCCCTTATGTTTCATCTTTCTGGGTTCCCCGAAGTGCCAGCCTTTTTTCTCATGATTTGTTGCTTTCTAAGCCCTCTGGTTTTTTTCTTTTTTGCTGCATCACTGAGCGCTTGAGGAGGATGTATCTATCTTTCGTTTCCTGTGCTTTTTGATTCTCCCTTTTCGAGCTGCCTCAATCCCACTTTGGTTGTGTTGCGTGTCCCAGGGATCCTGACCCAGTTTCTTTCTTCCTCCTCTCTGCTTCTTTTTTTGTCTTCTGATCTTGGCAAGCAGGGCCTTTGTTTTATGGGCTTTAAAACCTGCTCCTTCATGGATCTGGGGCTTCAAATCTTTGGGCCTTATATTATGATTTTTTGAACCTCAACAAAACTATAAAGCAATGTTTCTAGTTTGTGTGTGCTGCAAATACATTTAGCAGTCTTCTCTTTGATTTATGCTCTATGGAAATTTGTATTTGGTTTTGGTTTGTTAGTTTGAGTCACAAATAAATATCTCTTTGAAGGTATTGATTAGCAATATAAATTTCTCTTTGTTTTAGGTGCAACCCTTAATCTTTGAATTTGTGAGGGAGAGCTATTTTGGTTTGGGTATTTCCTTCTGTATAGTCTCTTGCATTGATTTTGATTCTTGGAGCGTCTTCAAAACAAAAGGCATGTAAAGTTTTCTTATCAGGTTTGCAAAGTTGTAATTTACAACTGTTTTGTGTTGGCTTTAATTTTGTGCCAAATTTGATTGTAATTTTATTCAATCATTTTTTCTTGTATTTATGTGGGTTTTTAATTGTAAGGGATGAGTGTGAGAGAGTGTAAAGACTCAAGCTTAAAATGAAGAACAAGTGGATTTCGCGAGAAGCTCGCGAGAAGCTAACCTACGAAGTAGCGATGTGTAAAGCACATGACTGGAATGCAAAGAGTCATGACAGCCTGGAGTTTTCGTGAGTGTCTTGCAGGTAAGGCCTTCCTGTGAAATACTCATGAAACAATCTGTTTGGCTAATTTGTCATGTTTGTTTTACCAAGTCTTTACCCACACTATATATACCCTCATTACCCACACATTGTAAGGAGTGCTTTTCAGAGAGAAAACCCTAGAAAATACACTTGAGAGTTAAAGATTGTTATACTCACAATCATCTACACATTTCCTTGTGGTTTTCCTCTACTCTTTCCTCTCCATCTCTAAATCCTTGAGAGGTTGATAGCCCAAACATTTACCACACCCAATCTAAGTGTTTAGTGAGATTTTGGTGTTGCTGGGAAGCATTGGAAGGAGCCATTCATTAGCGGATACAATCGGGTTGAATTGCGGGATCCAAGAAAGCTAGAGAAGACAAGGTGTCTTGGTGTTATCTTGTGTTTGCATCTCTCTTCCCTACTCTTAAGCTTTACTTTACATTGTAGAAAATTGATGAATATGGCTTAGGGTAGTGTTATCAGTTGTTTGCGCTCATTTGCTCTTATTCCACACTTAGTCTAAGTTAGAGTAAAAGCAATTTAGCCATAATTTTATTTTGGGGGTCTAAACAAGCTCTTATGTTTTCACACAAATTCGAGCTTTCAAGGTTTAATGTTAACATATATGAGAGATATTTTGGTAAATTAGAAAAAAATTTGAGGAAACATAAAAGGAAAAAGAACTAAAGAACGCACAATTTCGAAAAAAAAAATAGTGACTATATTAGGCAAAGGCTTTTAGAGATTTTTGTTTTTATTTTTGGAATTTGTTACATTCATGTGTATGTATGTATGTATTGGGTTTAGTAGAATTGGAATTATCTTCGAAACTTTGGTTTTGATTGAATAATGAAAGAAGAAGTATGTTCTAGTATTTGGAGTCTTTTTTATATGTGTTATTGTAGTTTAAACTTGGTGTTTGAATTGTTAAATTGTTAATTCACAGTTTCATTGTTTAGCTATTAATCATGAATAATAATTGTGGGGGCTCGAGGACTGAGGAAGGGATTGCTGAGTTGTTAGTTTTGTTATTGAGGCATGACGTGCCCGAAAACGGAATTCACCTGAGGAAAGGAGGAGAAGAGACAAAAGTCTCTTGGGAGCTCCAGGTGGGAAGGATAGGCTGAGGAGAGAGAATCATGGAGGGTAGGGGAAGTTTCCAGCGAGAAGTAGCCTATTGCCTCTGCATTAAATGGTGGGTAATAGCTTTATTAGCTACATTGATGAGGAAGTGACTTGAACAGTGTAATTCACAGCTAAGCAGCTCCTTCTATCACCTTTAGCAAATATGTAAGGGGACAAGTGTCATGATGAGAACTTGGTTAGGTAAAGATGAGGGGTTAAGATGTGAAGAAAAAGGGAGTATATAAGGGAAAGGAAATTGGCAGAAAAGAGGATCCTAGCACAATTCTTAGGAGGACAAGAGTTAGAGTAAGAACATTAAGAGAAGAGCGTGAATAGTGTTTCATTTTGAGTATTATTTGCCTCCTTGGGCAAGCTTGTAATTAGCCTATTACATATATTATTCCATGATCTTTAGTTTTTCTTCCCTGTTTTTGTCCTCGGGCTAAGCCCTCCCTTTTTGTTTGATCTACTCTCTTACAAATATATTGATTTGGGCCTGGTTGAATTGTGCAAACCTCACTGTTCTAAGTGGGCTTGGGCTGTTTGACATTTGAGTCCTTACAATAATATTGTTATTTACAACCATCATGATATGGTATCAATGATGTGATCAGTCTGAATGCTTTCCTTTAGAGTTTAGATAGAGTTTATTTTATGATTAAAAAAAATTTACAATAAAAAGACTTTTGAAATTAAATTTTTTTTAAACAAATTATTGGATAGGTTGGTTCTTGGAGTGCCTTCAAAACAAAAGGTATGTAAAGTTTTCTTATTAGGTTTAATGTTAACATATATGAGAGACATTTTGGTCAATTAGAAAAATTTTGAGGAAACATAAAAGGAAAAAGAACTAAAGAATGCACAATCTTGAAGAAAAAAAAAAATAGTGACTGTATTAGGCAAAGGCTTTTGGGGATTGTTGTTTTTATTTTTGGAATTTTGGAGATTGTTGTTTTTATTTTTGGAATTCTTTACGCTCATGTGTATGTACATATTGGGTTTAATAGAATTGGAATTATCTTGGAAACTTTGGTTTTGATTGAATAATGAAAGAAGAAGTATGTTCCAATATTTGGAGTTTTCTGTATATGTGTTTTGTAGTTTAAACTTGGTATTTGAATTATTAAATTGTTAATTAACAGTTTCATTATACATCTATTAATCATGAATAATAATATTGTTATTTGCAACCATCGTGATATGGTATCAATGATGTGATCATTCCGAATGTTTTCCTTTAGAGTTTAAATATTGTCTATTTTATGATTAAAAAAATTTACAATTAAAAGACTTTTGAAATTAAATTTTTTAAAAACAAATTATTGGATATTTTGAATCTTAAATAACTTCTATTAAACTCCACCCTTTATGGCATCATTAAAAAAGAAAACACATATAGATAGGTATTAGGATATTATTTAGAACTATCATAATGGATTAATGTATTACACATGGTACGGAGCTAACTTTAACATCCTATTCTATAAATTAAAAATTGGGCCTATGGTTTTCTTCACCTTTAGGTAAAATAGAAACTCTATTAACTAAGTTTTAAGAAATTTAAAATTCTATTTCAAAAAATTTCCAAAACATTAGATTTTTTTTTTAAAATTATTTCAATCATCTATCATAATAATTTTATATTGTAAAATAATAAAATTTATACATTACATACAATTATTACTCCAGTTACCTTCTAAAGGATGGAGGATATGAGAATGCAATTTGTAGATCTATTATCAAGATAACATAGATTATATTGGTGGTGGATAGTAGATTTAATTGTAGTTGAGTACTGTGTGAAGTTATCACCATAGAATAGCCCACACTAGTACATGTAATGTAGAACCAGTCATATGAAAGAAAAAGAATTTTTCTAAACCATTATATTGAATAAAAAATTACTTATTTTCATTCATTTTCAAGTTATACATTTTTTATAAGGCAAAATAAATTTTTTTAATTTTTATTTAACCATCTGATGCATCGCACGAGTTCACAACTAGTTAACTAAATACCCAATCAAATTTTAAACCAAAAAAATGCCTAACCTAAAGGGATATAAGAACCTTAGGCCCTTAGCAAAAGCGACTCAGCAACGCTGCAACAACCACACCCAGAGCAGTCGACAATGAGATTAGAGATTCCTTTGCCCAGATCAAAGATTGTGAGATTGGCAACGATGACGACAAGATCAGGAAATAAGAACCTTAAGCAACATCAAGGTATTTCGGTTCTCTCTCTTTTTCTCTATCTCATCTCTGCTCTGAGCCTCTGACTGAGAGCAGCGTTCTCTCTCTCTTTTTCTCTATCTCATAGTTTGACTTGTGACTATTTTTTGATAATGCAGTGTATTGACTTAGACTTAGACTTACTGACTATTGTTTTGTCTTTTATAATCTCTCTTTTTCTCTGCTTTGACTTAGACTTAGGCTCTCCTCTAGTTATGTTTTGGCTAAATTGGCTTTTCAGCTTTTGTATAAGTGTATATATGTAAATATGTAATTGTGTATTTGTGTTGACTGTTGATTGGCTATTGTCTCTTGTTTGTGGGGGGGGGGGGGGGGGGGGGGGGGGGGAAACCACGTACCCAAGATTCATCTCCTGTGCAAGATTCATTTCCTATGCAAGATTCATCTTCATTTTCTAAGCAAATTTGTGTTGACTTTAACTTAGAAAATCTTCATTCAAATATGAATTTGCATGTTTTTTGGTTGTTATTGGCGTCAATATATGAATTCCTCTTTTTATTAGATTATGTAATTTATGCTTCTTAAGGACCATCTTGGAATAAAATTCCTAAAGCCGCCATTGGGAGTTCCATACCTTTTTGTCGTAGAAAGACCTTGATGGCTTATAAGTCTCTTCCCACAGATGACACCAAACTGTTGGCCCAAGAATTCACCACCAATTGGATAGCTCGCAAAAGACTATTTGGAATTGTATGATTGTCAACTGTAAGTATGTGTTCAAGTGGTTTGTACCTCTCTTGGATGCTTTTGGTAGGCTTTTATACTTGCCTCTTGTGACCGTTTGAGGGTTATTTTTGTGTCTCATCTTGATTAGGGAGATTAAGGTCCTGGATATAACTGGCCAATTAATTATGGATGTACTAGCTGTTTGGTAATGGTTTATGGTTGTCCAATAATTGTTATTAATTTGCTCCATTGGCAACGTTTCCGTTTAATGCTAAGGGATTAATTCTTGATGGACGTCTTTAAGCCCAGTTTAATGATTTCATCTAGGCGTGTCCACGGGTCGGGTCGGTTATAGTTTGGGCTCAACCCTGACTTGACCCCATGGAATTGAGTGGCAGAAAATAGCACCCGTCGTTGATTGAAGAGGAGATCGGATTGGATCGAGTCGGTTGTCGAGTGCGGCAGATCGGGTTTCAGACGAAATTGAAAATGGTAGACTTAGTAGAGATACAGTCGAAGATGATAGATCTGGACGGAGCTACACACAGCGAAGACAAATATAGGCCCATAAAAGATAGTTTGGGGCGTGGCAAAGACAGATCAGTGTATAGCAAGGGAGATTGGGCATGGACAAGGTAAATATGAGCACGGAGAGGAGGAAGATCGAGCATAGCGAACACAAATCTGGGTAGAGTATCAAACGACAAAGGGGGTGGTGGTAGAGTCGGTTCAAGTCGAGTTTTAGAAAGGCATAATTGCCACTCAACCAAGAAACTATGGGTTTTAAATGGGAGAAACTATCGCCAACTGCCAAGGCATCGGGTTGGTCAACAGTTGACTTGGGTTAGGGAAGTTTTTTCAAGTGGGTTGGGTGGCAGTTTTCAATGGATAGCCCTAATTTTGTCAGTTATGCTTGTATTAATTGATGTGAAATTAATACTAGAAGATCTTACGAGACTAGTGGAGGATCTTCTCAGTTTTTCCTGTCCTAATATAGTCTTTTTAGTTTATTGTTCTTCTTATAAAGATATATATTTTTTTAACTGTTATGGGATTTTATTTTTGTGGTTTAAGTTTGCATTGATTTAGAGAGGGAAAACAAAATTGTTAATGCAATGTTGGTCTCTTTCGAATAGGGACCCATGAGTTCTTTTTTGACATGGGTAATTCAAATTAATGAATTTTACACTAAGAGTCTGTTTGGTATTAGCTTATAAGCTCAGCATTTAGCTTTTATATACAATTTTTTAAAACCTCACTTTTTTCACTTTTTTCTCACTTTTTTCAAGGTACAAGTATACTTTAGCACACTTTTAACAAAAACTTTTAAGCAAAAAGTTATATAAGCTATTCCCAAACCCAATTGAAAAATCATGTTGTTGAGATCCAAAATATCACAAGTGTTGAAATCCAAAACTAATGGGCCCTCAAAGATAGGAAAGGTCCAATCTGTGAGCCAAGACCCATTTAAAATGGGGGGCCCACGCTCATTAATGAGTAAGCCTTAGGCCTTAGAAAAGGATTAAAAAGAAAAAAAGGAAGCTTAGCCCAGTCTTTGTGAGGAGAGTTCTTGGGGAGCCCAGAAAGGGACTGAACCAGGATACCTTGGGACTATCCAAACCAGGGGGATCCTCAGGAAACACAGGAAAGGATCAGCTGGGATGTGGATAGCTCAAGGAAACATGCTTATGGACACAAGGAAGATAGGCATGTCCCATCAGTCGCCCATAACTCAGAAAAAAGCTTGTGACTTAGAAATCAGCACTTGATAAAAAGAAGCGTGGTACCTCGAGAAATGCGGGAAGGTGAACCATGAAGGAAGGTGGTTGGAGATCTTTCAGCTTGACAAAGGAGAATCTATCCATTTAGAGAAAATGACAAAGGGAGCAGCAACCAAGAGAAGGGGTCTGAAAAGGTTTCTTTAAAAGCCTTGGGAAAGGGGATTAAAAGTCAGCCCTCAAGACCCCCTAGAATAGGAAGGTCAAATGGGGACTTTTTGCGGGGAAATCTCAAAAGGAGAAAGTAATGAAAAAAATAAGGAAATGACCAGCCATCAATGTTGGCTGGCACAAATGGGGGGAATCAAATAGCACACCAAAAACCCTATGAAGGTACTATAAAAGGGGATCAAACCATCAATAAAGGGCATTCAGCAAACACTTAATCAGAGCAAAAAGAGCCTTTAAAAGACTCATTTAAACTTCAGAAATTAGAGAAAAAAGGGAAATACTGTGAGGGGTCCTAAGATAAGTGCTAGAGGATACACTTGGATTCAAGGGGATTCAAACTTCACAAGTCTTTGAACCTTAAAAAGAGTTATCTAAGTCTATGACTTTTGAACTTATTTGAACCTTGTGGCATATCACAGGAAGGAATAGGACCCAGTGTATTAAAATTCAATATAATTACATATCACTTTATTTTCTGAGGATCCTTGACGTCCATACATGCTTTTTCTTTATTTCCTTATTGTTCTTTAGCCATTTGTTTCACAATATATATATATATATATATATATATATATATTTGCATTTGTGGATATGTATGTGTTGTAGGGCCCATGTTTTGCACACAACTCGGTTCGTAATCAGCCCAATTTAGTTGCGGTGAACCAAGCCCAGTCCACCAAACAACAACTATAAAATTCTTTGAAGACCCAAGATCCTTGTTTCCACTTGGGCCTAGGTACTATGAGAAAAAGGAACCCGCACATGTGAAAAAAAAAAATCATGTGAAAAATATGGGTCATCTTGACCCACAACTCGATTGATTTGACCTGTTTCTATCCTATTTTGGCTCGAATTCGATTAATCCAACCCAACTCAACCTGTTTGCCATGTCTGGATAGGAGCATATACTCTTTTTTTTTTTTTAATTGTAAATTTAAATATATTTATGATGAAAAAGGATCATTAGATGCATCATTATGCATAAAACTCTAAATTGGTACCGTCAATATAAACATCAAATTGAGCAATATGATGTAATCTTAATTCGAGATCTCAAATTTGTTTTGTTGTTAGTGAAATTAAACAAACAAAAATTAACTATTACATAAAATAAATAAATAAATAAATGGGAATTGATAACATTGATCTCAACAATCTCCTTATAAACTAGATTCATCATAAGAGGCCAGTGGCAGCACCACGTTCATGTCAGGGTGTTCCCAGGAACACCCTGACCTGAAAAAATATATATATATATATATAATTAAGTTTTTTTTTTTTAATTTTTTTACCCTTTAAAAAAAAATAGGAACACCCTCAAATAAAATAATAAAAAAGATTTATTTGTTCTATCTTCAAGCAAAAAAAAAAAAAAAAGCCCAAAAAAATTTTGAACTAAAATCTATAAAAAAAAATTAATATATATATATATATATATATATATATATATTGTAACAGGCGAGCCCACCAAGGAAAAAAAAAGCCCAATATATTGAAAATAGAAACCCACAAATTCTCAAAAAAAAAAAAAAATGATCGGTATAAGACTGATTGGTGCAAGCCCAACAAACCCATTCATTCCTTAGCCCACCCTCCAAATACTAACAAAAAACCCCATTCTTCTCCATCAAATTCCAAATCACCAATGAAAAAAATAATACTAATAAATAAACAAAAGAGCAAACCAAATCTCCTCTTACATTTACTGGGAGTATAATGCCCCCATCATGCCGCCTCTCCATGACAATCCTCCACACCGCCAGTCGCCCTTCTATGAATCACTGGTATCTTTCTCATTTTTTATCTCGCTCTCTTGTTGTGTGTTTGTTACCTTCTTTTTCTTTCTTTCTTTCTTTCTTTCTTTCTTTCTTTCTTTCTTTCTTTCATTTTTTTTTTCCTCTATAACTATGTGTTTTGTATAACTCTGTGTGCTGTGTTACTGCTATACAGAACTTCAAAATACTTGCTCTGAGTGTGAGAATGACATATTTGTGGCTGTAAATTTGACAAGTGTGGATTTCTATCTTTTACTTTAATTATATAATATTTTATAATATTTTTGAGTTTCTGTTATATAATAATATATAAGATTATAAAATATTGTTATATATAATTAGTTATTACAATGTACTGTTGTTTGCATTTATATTTTGGCTTGAGTGCTCAAATTATAAATGAGTTTTATCCAATAAAAAAAAAACTTAGGACAACATTATTGGACTATCTGGCCTTTTGCCCCTTTGGGAAAAAATATTTGGCATTATGCCCCTGTTTCGAAACTATATAGGGGCGTGCCCTTGTTTCAAAACTATATAGGGGCGTGCCCCTGTTTCGATACTCAATGACCCTAAGATCGAGTTACTTAAATTACTCGATTATCACAGGGCCGAGTTCTATGCAGGATCTTGCCACGCTGGTCTTCCAACGTGGCTTTTGGACAATAAAATATTCCCGCGTTACTGTTTGTAACTTGGCAATGTGGAAACCAAGTTATGTGCAGAATAAGAACCAGTTTTGAATGTAACGTCTCTAAAACAGTTTGTCTTCCTTCCTTCAACAGTTTCTCTCCCTTCCTCTGTCTGATCAGTAGCCACTGTCAGTCCATTTAGTAGAGCCTTCCCAAGTTCAACGAATCTTCAAGTTCTCTTATTTCTACCCATACCCTAACCAAACCGTTCAGTAGACCCTTTCCGAATCTCAATCCAAACCCAGACCCAAACCCACACCTTTTCACTCTCACCATAGTCGAAGCTCAACCCAATCCATCTTCAGAGTTAAAGGAGTGGAAACGTATTAAGGTAATTTCTAAATGCTAAGTTCAAATTTTCTTTTTTTCCCTTTGCATGTAATCTGAGTTAAGTGTTGCTTGTGCATGTACTCTGATTTGAGTGTGGCTTCTTAAGTTTTTCTCTGTTAGATTTTTCTCTATCTCTATTCATTATTATTGTGGTTGTTTTAGCTTTGTTGTTGGGTTTGGTTTTGAACTGGGTTTTGATGCACATCTAGGGCAGAAATTCATGTAAAATATAGTTAGCATGACAACGGTGTTCATTGTTAGGGGAAATTGCTTTTTAATTCATATAGTTTGATATCAAATCAAACTCTATAATTTCAACAAATTATGTCATGATTTTGAATTAGGGGAAATTGCTTTTTAATTCAATGCTAAATGATCTTGAATTGAGAAGCTATTGGTTTTACAAGCTTCAAACTTACTAGCTTTTACAAGCTTCCACTCTGTTAAGTTATTAATAGAATAGATATAATGTGTGTATAATGGATATGCACGCATATATCTACACACAGACCATAAAATGTACATCATGGACATCCACTATCACTGAACTAAATTGAACTCATAAATGCCCTGTATATCTACTGTTTTGGTTCCTAAAACCTTTGCTGCCATATTGTTTTTATTCAACATCTTAGGTTTTTTTTTTTTTTTTTTTTTGGTTTCATGTCATTATCCTTGTAATATCAAATGGGAACATATAAACTTACCACATCAGTTGAAAGTCTGTAACATTTTGTGTACAGATGCAGAATTGATTGTCTTAAGAGACTAGAATTGTCTTAGAAGTTCTTAAAGTTTTTTTTTTTTTTTTTTTTTTTGTTATTAGAAATAGCCTATATAATGGCTTTATTGTAGTCGATAATATTGATATATTTCAATAACATTCCAACTTTTTTCAAGCGCGATTGCTATCTCCTACGTAAGTGTGACTGCTTAGGAAAGCCTAGGTGTGATTGCCCAATGTTTTATCTTTCTTTATTTGATGTTCTTTTTTTTTTTGTTTTAATACCAAACAGCCATCAACACATTCAATATCTCAACAAGAATCTAGTTTAGTGCTGAAATTCCTAAAAATCCTACATCAAATTTGGTATTAAAGCCCGTTCAAGCTTCTGTCTTGTGTTAGAGTAGCAGTCATTTGTGGGTTATGTTTGTTGACTAAGTACATCAATTTATTATTATTATCATCTACTACATGTGGGGTTGAAAAGGGAACTTAGTGGCATTAAGATTAGGGTCACCAATCCTTTCCTAATAGGTTGGGTTAGGTTAAGATTTGTGGTGGCTTTGGGAATGGAAATAGTAAATCCTCTAAAAAGCCAACTATTTTCAGGTGTCAGTGCCTCTAGGGTGCTTCTGACGGATCTAAGGCTTTGTTTATTTATTTATTTATTTATTTTGGTGTCCTATACTTATTTCCCAAGGGTATTGGTGGAGTTATTGATTTCTCTATGTCAAAAATAATTTTTGTGGGTATAAATGTTTAGGCTTTTGAATGGGAATTGATATATAATGTAATTAATGGAAAAGAATGGAATATGAATTATTGTTCTTATTTTGTGTGAATGATGTAGAATGGAATACTAAAATTTGACGCAGATGGAAAATTGCAATGAAGAAACAAAGACGAAAAATGATAAAAAATTAAAAACCTAGGAGTCAGTGATGGGAACGTAATTGGTAGTTTCCTTTAAAGAGTTCTATAATATGGGATGTTTCAGATGATGAAGAGTTCTATTGGGACCTTCCTTAGTCTAAAGTTAAATTTACTCTTATTTGATTGCAGTTTCCTTTAAAGACTTTTTTATTTGGGAATTTCAAATGATGAAGAGTTTTCTTGGGACCTTTCTTGGTCAATCTAAAGTTGAATTGACTCTTATTTGATTGTTTGTTTTTGTTTTTCCCTGTTGGACTGCTCTTAATTAAGTTCTCCCATAATAAAGACAATTTGGTAAATTCCAGGTCTTCTGGAATGGGCTGACCTTGAAATGTGCTTGATTCGAAGAAAAGAAATGAATTAGTAAAAACCTAAATTATGACCAAGACTTGAACAATAAAAATATAATTGATTTCTAATATTAAAAAAATATTTAATTTGTAGGTTTCATAAATTTTATGTACATAATCGACTTTGCAGTTGTAGGGTAAAAGAATATTTGACTTCTTTTTGTAAGGCTTGTGGCTTTTATAGGAAAATGCTAGATAATCAAAATTGTTTAGTCTTGGATTGTGGGGTTCATAAAAACAAATTAAGAAAAAAAAACCCAAAAGAAAAGAAAGCAAAGCTCTTGGACTGTTATGGTCACCAATTCAGTGTTCATTTGACACATAACTATGCACACACCATCATTTGATGGTATAGGTCTCACAGTTGTTTAATTCATTTAATTAAGCTCAAAATTAATTTGATTATTATTAGTTGCCTCCAGAGCTGTGCTTGTGAGTGAGATGTCCATTGCACTAGAGTCTCTAATGGCACCCTTCACCTACTTCCATGTTTGTCTCCCCCTTTTCTGTTGAAAACACACCTCACTAGCCACTAAGTTACAATGAACCCTTTTCACTTCTTGCTTTATGAAATAAAATTTCGTTTAGAGTGTGATGTCAAGTACAGAAAAACTTAAAGATTAGGGGAACAAGTAAAAGGAAAGAACTTTACACTTTGTTTAAAGAAGGGACGTTCTTGGCAGGGCTTATTTAGGGGTAATTGTGTACCTTCTACAACTATGTTTTAGTATTTTCCAATGGTGTTTTTCGTGGTGCTTAATTGATTCATTGGTATGCATTTTGCTGTGTTCATTTGTTGGTTTACTTTGTTTGATTTAGACATTGATTCACACGTTGGTTGGTTGGTTTGGTTCCTTATACATTCTACAACTATGTGTCCTTTTTGTTTATGCCTTGCAGCCATGAACATTAGGATCAAGTTAGGCATATATGCTCAGGTTAGCTATTTTATATTTTAGTGTTTTACTTTAACTCTTCTTGATATGATTAAATGGATTGAAAATCAGTGTATATATAGATGCATGATGTATAATTCAGTTGAGCAATTATATGTTTTCAATTTCCTGTCAAATCTCTCTGTCACACTGTTTCTCTTTCACTCTCTCTCTCTCTCTCTCTCTCTCTCTCTCTCTCTCTCTCTCTCTCTCTCTCTCTCTCTCTCTCTCTCTCTATTTGTTTCTGTCAATTTGTTCTAGAACATTCAATTAGTTGCTTGTGTTTACTTGCAAAAGCTAAGCTTTTCTTCAGTATTAAACATAGACCTACGTGTCTAACATGATTGCATGTGTGTCAGATATGCAGCAATTGTGAAATGTGGATCTTGGACCCATGGTAAATACACAGTTGACACAGCAACCGGGTCATCAATCCACGACGCTGTGGGCGACGCCTGTCGGTCAGGTACGTAGTTGTACTAAACTTCAGACATGTTGAAATCATTTCTTTTTATTTCTGTAGGGTTCTTTGATTATTTGTAAATAGATGTTGGACATGGTAGCATTTCTCTTTTGGTTTAGGCAGAATTTTATTTAATCCAAAGAGAAAATGGTATGAAGCAGAAATAATCATGAATTTAAAAACACTCTGTCATTAATAGCATAAAGAAAATGGTATGGAGCAGAAATATTCAAAGTCAGTAGATCTCATTTAGAAGATATAGTAATTAATTAAAATGAATTCGCTGCCATTATTTTCCCAAATGTGCACACACAATTAGGCGTGGCTACACATAAGACAACTGAATTTGATTTCTAATTCCCTACTCCATTTGACATAGTCAAGCACTTTGTTCATTCATTTCAAAACACAATGCCCATCACCTCAGTGCTAATTGTAAAAAATGTCATTAATCTTGAATTGATCCTATCTGCTATTGAGCTAGAGTGAATAACCAATTAACATCATAACTAACATACTGCAAAATGTTCGTAACTAACTAGTTAGCCTACTGTTTCTTGCATATCCTAAGACAATGCTCTTTCGTGTGCAATTAGTGCCAGGTGTGCTAAAGTGCAGACGCCGATCTTGCAAGTTACCCCAGCAGGGGCTACCACGAATTGCTCGCTACATAACTGAGGCAGGTTTTGAAGGGTTATTCAAGGTTCCAAACTTGGAAGTGGATCACGCATTGATCACAGCACTGGTCGAGCGTTGGCGACCGGAGACGCATACATTCCACCTACCGCATAGAGAGATGGGCATCACCTTACAAGATATTGAGGTGATGCTAGGGGTTCCTATTGATGGGTTGCCAGTGATTGGGAGTGTCAGGCTAGGGTGGCCAGCGTTGTGTCTTGAGTTACTGGGTCATCGTCCTCCAGAGCTGATACCGCATCCCCATGAAAACAAGTTTATCCTTGCTGGGGCGAGGCTAAGAGTCACCTAGCTGGAGGCACAATTTAGAGGTCCCCTAGCTGCGGATGCTACTGACTAGGTAATGCAGCAACATGCGCGCTATCACATACTTCTCAGATTGGGGTCCATTCTATTTATGGACAAGTCGGCAGACTAGGTGTCGGTGATGCCTCTACAGTTCCTGAACCCAATCAGCAATGCGAAGAGGTACAGTTGGGGTAGTGGAGCATTAGCCTAGTTGTACAGGCACTTATGCAAGGCATTAGAGACGAAGGCGATGTAGATGGGAGGAGCATTGATGTTGGTGCAACTTTGGGTGTATTCGAGGTTTCCAGTGATATGCCCTGTTGTGAGGCCGTCGCAATCGCCAATGGAGGCAGGTCCCCTTGCCAGTCGGTATGTTATTTGATTAGTTTGATACAATTGTCATGCCATTTGTCATTCACCGTGCATGTGTCTATAGTTGGTCAAAATCCCTACATGTATGCCACTTGTAATACATTCACTAAGGGCACTGCTGTCGAGAAGTAACCCCTGTTTCAAACCAAAAGTATAATTGACATTAATTTAATGGATTACTTAACAAGATAGCATGCCAATATACACTGTTATGAGTGCAGAAGAAAATTACAAATACAAAATACTTTGTTTTAATAGATAATGCTAAGCCAGTACACTTAGATGCATCTATTAGTGCAATGGGAATCATAGTCACACACGTCATTCAGTACTTAATATGTACTCGGCCACAATTTATAAAAATAGGTTGTACAAAATATTTGTAAATAGTATATAATCTGATCATATTTAAGTTTAATATTGAAGATGTTTGTTTTTGAATTTTGGCTAACTCATGAAAAAGCCTCTGTAATAATTCCATTTGGTAGAGTATGTAAACTAGTCATTTTTTTCAACAAGGAAAAAACGGGTTGTTTGTTAACCAATTTGTATACTTTATTCTGAATTTATATCTAAATTTGTATTATTATGAAACAATGAATTTGTTTGTGTTTATTATATTTTCCAAAGGCATATTTGTATGCTCAAAAATTCACAATCTAGATTTTGTTTTTAATTCCTCTTTTTTCAGTAACAAGTGGGGATGAAACCAACGAAATCACCTTCGAAGAAAACATCTAAACTACAATGCTCTTATTGCCCTTTGTGTGCGTTTGACTCACATGTAGTGCAGTAGACCATGGTACACCAGACCAGATAGCTCCAATATCAGTTTCATGTTTATGACAACATCGTAATTCACTTTTTTCCCCCTATCATATGGGAATTAATATATTTTCAGTTCTGAAGGCATAAAATTGGCCAAACTAGAAATGTGTTGTTTGCAACACTTCATCAAGTGCTGAAAACACTTCATCAATTGTAACCTCATCAATTCTAATAAGTATTTTCCACCAAAAATACGAAAGCTAATTAATGGCTTCATTTTTGCTATGCATTTATTTTCGTGGCAACATTGTTGTTTGATATTAACTAATGAGCATTGTCTGAAATTGTATGTTTACTAGATGGAAGGGGCCGAAGAGCATGGCAGAGCATGCCACACACGTGCTAGCTGCGTATCGGGCGTCATTGTCGAGTATACGGGCACACTAGGTATTTTACAGCTTCATGTCACAAGGATACAATTCTCCATATTTTTGTTTTTCACTTGGTAGGGTTGTCAACTACTGCATGTGTTTAGTTAACAATGTAACTTTGGTCGATTAGACCATAGATATACAAGGAATTAGTTACGAACATTTCAAAAAGGTGGGCAGTCAATATAGAGTACCTTCATTAGTAATTTTACACCGATAAGCATGTCGTTTTGATTCCACACATATTTAGCTGTGTACCCTTAAAATTTTTCCCTCGGTTTTAGCTAGTGCAACCGGTAGTATCCGGGTGCATCTTACCATGTCAAATCCAATAAGAGAGGGAAATAGGTAAAGAATGTCTTAGGATTTTTAGTGAAGTGGTTCTTCAATGGTCTTCTACATATTTGCTCACATTGAGGATTGACACAAATAAGTACGTATTTGATTTGTTTTTTTGTTGACCATTTATGCAGGTTGTCTAGGAGCCGTACAGGGATGTCCTAGACTCGTTGCCCCCATATTGCACTGCCAGCCGACATATATGGAGGGCCATTATGCCGTTGATCTATTTTTGGATAGTAGAGGATCATCATCCCGGACGTGTCTTTCGTTAGTTCGGGATGAAGCAAGTGCCACCGGATATTGTGGATACATCAGTTGATCTCCACAAAATCTCCCTCCAAGGTAAATTAGAGAGGGATTAGGTGCGAGAGCATGCTGTCTACATTAACTGATGGGCCCATAGAGAGGAACATCTTGCCGACGCACTGACATTGGATGGGGACACGACATACCTTGCTGCTTACATGGAGTCATATCGAAGGACGACCAGACGGTACATTATGCGTGAGGTGGCGTATTGGGAAAACCTGGTAAGGCAACAATTCGATGCTTCTTTGATGGATTGACAATATATGTGTGTTGCTGCATGCATTCTGAAAATTAAAGTGTGACTAGAAGCAATTGAATCAATATTTTGACATTCATTTTAGAGAACATTTCATTTCTTCCCACTAGATATGCATTTGTCACAAGCAATATGTACTAGTGTGCCATTTCACTGTTCATATATATATGAATAAGCTCAACATGCATAATTTGTTTCCAAATCGATCATGCACAACACAAAAGTAACCAGAAAGGTTATAATGAGGCTCCTTTATTTCGCAAGTTCAGTCCAATGTGGAATTACTGTCGCAATGCGAACTAGACTCCCAAGTGTACAACCACCTAAAGAGTATGCTGGATCTTGTCAGAGAGTTGAGACGAGAGGCATTGGAGAACGCATGTGCCACGGCGACTGAGGCGAGCACACAGGCCATGAGCCATGGTGGGGGAGGTCGTGGGTCTGGAAGGCGTGGACACAGTGGAGGTCCTGGAGGTGGTCATGAGGATGAGGATGACTTGGGTAACTTCTAACTCTAATACCTCCAATTCTTACTGACTTCCACTTCTACTACTTTGAGTTGTAATTTATTTAGAGGACGTATTATACTAGCGAAGTATATATTGTTTGGTAAGTAGTTTTTAGGGTTAATATGCACTTCCTTCTCTTTATTATGGTATAATTAGTTACAATGTTCTCCCAAACTTTAAATATTAAAACCAAGCACTTTAAATATCAAATAGCAGGTATAGATTTTTAAGTTCTTCCAACCAAAAAATATATGTATTGAAATGTAAGACATGCAAATGTGTTTCATTCATTCCTTATAAACTACAATCACAATACTATTATCCACTTTTAACATATACACATCAATGCTAATATATTTAAGACATTGATGAAAAAACAGTAAGTCTATTCATTTTTCCATCGAGTATAAAGCACAATATTAAAAAATTTCTACGCGACCATTGAAATAAACTTAGAAGTATATGAGGAAAATTCAAAGTTGTGATCACATTATGAAGTTCATAAAATAATACCCTGTTTAAAAAATTATTGGTAATAACAATGATAGATTACATACAGGTAAACAAAGCTAGACTTTATAATTCAAAGGTTTTTAAAATTTGTTTTTTAGTTAATTAAATATGCCAATAATGAATTAAAAACAAAGTTTTATTAGATTTTATCAACAAAACAAGGTTTATATAGGGTAGTCTAGGTGTCCTAAGCATTGGTTTTATTGGGTAGGGTTTACACTTTACAATAGTTATTGGATTCTATGATCCCACTCACTAGGCAAGGGTCTATTTGGATTGCTTATGCATTTGGCCCTTGTCATGTAGGGTTTACACTTTACAATAGTTATTGGATTCTATGATCCCACTCAAACTGAGTTTCTACGAACTTACTTACGAATGAACCTCTCCTTTATACTGTCTAGTTTCTAGGGTAATTATACATGCTGAATCTTGTGTTGAAAACAATGTTTTATTGTTATTTTATCAGCTTTGTAGCTGCTCTCTAACTTCGTAACTCTGTTCTTGGACTTTGTTGTCTTACATTTTCAATTGAATGAATGCAGAATGTTCCAATAAAAAATAAAAATAAAAAAAGAGTTTTTTTGGATTTTTATGAGTAATGTATTAACTGATAGTGTAAGTAATCTTTTTTTTTTTTTTTGGATTCTTATGAGTAATGCATTAACTGATAGTGTAAGTAATCTTTCTCCACTCTCAGTCAGAAAATTTTCTCCATCCTAAAACATCAAATTTTATCACTCACCTTCAATAATTTTCTTAAATTTTATTGTTAAAGTTGAAATAATTATTCAATAAAAAACATTACAGCAAATAGTAGACATTTTTTTTGGGGGCAAAATATGATACTTTCATTGCAAATGGAAAAATATGCAATCAGGTATAAAAAGTAATAACACCAGAAAATAAAGCAACCATGAGGCTACAACTAGGACGACATTTTGTGCGTGTGAGTGTGTAAATGAGAGGTTTCATTCCCCAAATTAAATCCCCTGTAAAGGGTCAAATGCCATTGATTCATATCTAGGCTGCAGACAGTAAGACATTTTCTGACTCAATCCCTTGTTGTCATCTTAATAAATACAGCTATTTTTTAGAGATGATGAGGCATTGGAGGGCAACTGGGGCATGTACATGGATGGCGCCGGGTCATCGCGATGCACGTCTGACAATGCTGCCCAGCCATCCCACCCCACTGGCCATAACGATAGTGCAGAACACACATCCTGAGCTCAAGCTGGCCCTCAATCCGCACCACCCACTCGGCTGTCTCCCCCATTGTTCAGCGACTCTGCCCACGACGATGGCTGTATATTTGTACCCACACCTGGCCGATCGACCTTACCTATAGTTTAGGCTGAGCCCACCCAGGGCCTTTCACTTCCTAACCCCAACGAACTGGCTGCACAGATTGAATAAATACAAAGTGAGAATATTGAGCCGGTACATGGGTTGCGAATCACTCTGCACTGACATATAACCCCTGGTTGTGGAACCAGTGACGGTAAATACCATGATTTATGGAAACATTTATGAAGTCCACAGATTGTGCATAATTATAAAAGATATATAAAACTCGTAAAGGAATTATTCCTATGTCTACCTCCACTATTATATGTCCTAGTCTTCTATGTTTAGAATGATAAAGTAATTATTTGCACAGCTAGGACGGCATCTTTCTTAACTGCCATCTGTTAATTAGAATGTTCAAACTAACAATCATGTGCTCAGTTTGCATTAGATTTTCTTATTTAGCCAGTGCACCTCCATGCTATGTAAACCGTTTATCATTTACCTTAATAGAATGTCACATGACTTGCATATGATGTTGTTTGCTTTAAGCGGTGTTCATACTCAGATCAAACATTTTCTGATAATTAAATTAAGCAGAGGGTTTGTCAACTATTACTCACTTCACTTGGTAGATATTTCAAAGGCTTCATCATCAAACGCATAATCCAAGAGTCTTAAGTATATCCTCTATAGTATTGGACTACTATTACCATTGTTGCAATGCAGTTTATCATGTATTCACCATCATTATTTGTGGTTGTAGAATTTGTAGTAGTCATGTGACATTGGAGGTATACCCAATTCATCACCCAACTTATTAGTGCTGTCAAGGGTGATCAATCATTGCTATAGAATTTTTGTCCTTAGTTTTTCTTTTTTCATTTCACAAAATCCTCACAGAATCCACCCAATGATGTAGCCTATTGGGACCTTTTACCCTTATTTAGTGGATGAGTAAAAGAGAAGCTATATTGCTCCTTTAAACTCTACTTTGGCTGTTAGGGAATGTGTGCATTCAAATAATGTGCTCTGCTTTGAATTTTAGATAAGATGAGACCGTCGAAGGCAGCTATGAGGAAATGAAAACAGCATTGTGCTGTTGATGATGTGGATCATATGGGGGTAAAAGCTTGCCCAATATTTGGACTTGTTAATTTATTTTAGTTTTTGATGTTCTTTTTTCGAAAATTACAATTCACAACCAAAAAAAAAAAAAGAGAAAAATCAAAAAAAAAATATTAAACAGTTGGGATTTTTCTTGGCTATAAAAGGAAGTGGTTACTTTGAAGCAACTGAATTTCTCTCTCCTCTCTCTAGATATACATAAGTCCAACATGGCATAGAAATTGAATTTGCTTAGTTCTGTTTATAAATTTCCTTCCTTACTTTAAGCTTTGTTTGATTTGTAAGACAGTGTTGGAAAAAAGGTGCCCTGCATATCAAATTATTATTATTAAAATTTTCCTTACACATCAAATTTGATCTATGAAATTTGGACACAGACACAACACAAGTGTTATGTTTCAGTTTGGACATAGCATGTTAGAGACAGCAACTTGTTAAATTACATTAGGAAATACATATGTCGCAGGACTAGCATACTTGGTACAAACAGAAGGCATTTCTTTTTGTTGATTGGTACGTGAAAATTAGAAAAGGCATTTGTTCTACATTAGTTAAAAAACCCTTCTAGCCTTGGTACAAAGAAAAAGGCATTGTTGGGTCAATTTCTTTTGGTTTTGTCTGTGGTTTTAGATTCATGAGGGGAACCTCATTTTAATGATTTTAGGGGACAAAAGCAGGTTGAGTGAGGATGAGATGCATGCAGGTAAACCATTTTGTGTATAGAACTTGTTCTTGAGTCAGAGCATAAATAACTTCCTTGCTTTAGGATTCAATAATGACCAGGGTTTTAACAGGGAAGAGAAAAAGACTTGATGTAGGATTGCGTACGAGTAAGACGAAACATAAACTAAATCTATCCATAATCTGCCTGAACACTAAACCCTCAATGAATTGAACCAAAACCCACAGGGATGAACACCCATAAACTAAATAAAACTTGTTAATAAGATACCATGGTTGGCCAACAACTATGGCCTATACCCAATAATTCTATGGACAGGGAATTCCTCCATAGCCAAGGAAATAGTGTAGGAATCTTCTGATTGTGGATTTTTGGTTGGACAAGATCACGTTGGGATATATGGCTTGAGTTAGGTGTGCGTAGACGTTATGTTTTGTCTATAACTTAAACTTATATTTTCCTTTTTTTTTTTTTGTTTTTCATTTACTGATTCATATTTGGTGGCATATTTTGCAGCCTTCAGTAGATCCTAATATTGATAAACCTTGAAAACCACCATTTTGGTTGATGTCCTTGTTTTTTGCACGGTAGTTGGACAATGTCTTATTGTTGATGTAACAACTGGTGGACACAACTTTGACAAGATTTTTTGGACTTAGAAGACTTTGACAGATTTTTGGAGAGCATATATGACAATTTGGACAGATTTTTGGACAACTGATTTGAGCTTATTCAAGATTTTTAAACATATTTTGTAACTAATGAAGCTACTTAAGCATCTTAGGTCCTATATGTGCATGTCTGAGTAAGCTTCGATTTAGGTACCAATTATAATTGCAAAGGGTGGATATTTTCATGTGATATGTGTTAGGACATATGTGTTTTCACTTTTGTTAAGAACATATATCACTTATTTATGTAAATTGGCTAATCCTTTGACAAAACGCACTCTACTTGTAATTGGGTAGTTCTAGGTGTTCTTAATACTTCAAGAAACAAGGTTTCAAGATCAAGTGTTGAAGTCATCAAGTCTATCCAAGAAAAACAAGCTGAAGTGCAAATTCATTAAATCTCGACACCTGCTCGATAGCTACCTCGACACCTGCTATCTGTCGAGAATTATAAAATCAAATTTTCTGATTTGATTTCCTTGGGATCCGTGAATATGCTTTTGGGCCTTCTTTTCTTCTAACCCTAAACATATAAAAGGATTGTTTTAAGAGCCGTCAAATTGTACACAAGTTGCAAAAGCATTGAGCAATCTTTGTTCAAGCAAATTGTGATCAAAAGATGAAGTTCTTGACCTAGTTCATCTTCTCTGAAGAAGTTGCTGTGTATTTGCACCAAAGGGTTTTGTGACCAAGCATCTTCCTGATCTTCATCGTGTAGGATGAACTGAAGAACTTTGTAGCCAACCTCTCCTTCTTAGTTGGTGTTTGAAGTCGCGTACTGGGATCCGCGCATTGGTTAATCACGTACTTGGGAGCCATGCATCAAAGGTAGGAACTGCCGCTACAGATCAAGTCCAATTGGGTATTGGGGTAAGGGTTCAACTGTAGGTTGGTAAGGTACTTGAGATTCCTTTACTTGTAACCGCTTGATTTGATAATAGTGGAGTTTTGGGAGTAGTGACTTGAAAATCACCCGGTGGGGTTTTTGCCGTAAGGGTTTTCCCCATTCATAAACAAATCACCGTGTTATTTAATTTCCACTGCATATTTAGTTTATTGGTGATTTGTTTGTGCTTCCACACATTTGCATGATTAATTGATTAATTAACAACTTGGCTAATAAATTAATTGGTTTAATCACAAAGGGTCATTCAGATTGTGGCCTATCAATATGGAAAACTTCATTTCTATATTTTTGTATCTATGTATCTGCGTATATGAACAAAGGCAACTTTAGACAAATGCAATATAGTGATGATGGATGAAAGTTTGAATTCAAGAAGTTTAATTTTAGCAATAGATTTGTTGATGTCCATCCCTTTTATAAGAAAAATGACCCTAGTGCAAATTTAGGATGAATGCAATATAATTTTATGGATGGAAATTTAAATTCTGGAATTTTAAATTTATTATATTTGTTATTAACTGCATTATATATATAAGTGAGGCACATAGTGCAATTTGGATAATAGGAATTTTTATACTCGGCTACATGGTGTGACCATGTTAAATAATACATGAGGATGGTTCTTTTAACAGCCGCACAATGGGTTGCATAAAAACACCTACAACCTAGGTTGTTTACAAACTTATATATATATATATATATATATAATCCTTGTTCCATATTATGCTTTCGTATTGACCAAGTAACTATTTAGGTGATTTTTTTTTTTTTTTTTAGAAACACCCAACTAAATTGCATCTTAAATTAATAAAATTAATAGGAAGATGTTGTATGGGTGTATTTAAGATTGTTGCAACTCACCACCAACACGTGTATATGAAAGTAAATTGGTGTGAATAAATTATTTGAAATTGCATAATTTGAATAATTATATAACTCGATACTAGAGCCGTCGAGTATTGATGACGAATTTCCCTCCCTTTGTCTCAATCAAACTAGGGTTCGACCCATCGAGGAACATGCATGAGTCTAGCCAGACTTCTCTGTACAAAACGATTGATATCCGATCGGTGCTTGATCGATCAGCCATAATAAACTTGGCTTTACAGCTAGCGAGTATTACTGTACTTGGCTATGTACTCATCAAGTACTGTGCCTTGTTATTACCACGACCAAACTACCCTTAGCTTCCGAGGCAGCGAGCAATAATCATAAAACTCGACAGCTCTATAGTCAAGTATTAGAACCAATAACGTAAAACTAATTGGTCTTCCCCTCAGAATATTTAACTGAGCCTCTCTTAAATCTAAATCTCTGTGTCTCTTTGTTTTCATCAACCTTTACTCTGTCTGTGACTCTTCTTCTTCTCTTGAAAACCCCAACCGCCCCTCTTTCATCTACATTACACTACAAATTGATTCTACACTATAAATTCAAAACCCTAGCCTGAACATGTCTCTCAACCTTCTACTCCGTCTTCCCCTCAAAAACCTAGAAAACCCCTCTAATTTAGCTTCTCCTAAAAACCGTGGTTGCCCTCTGTTCTTTGTATTCAGCTTTCAACCACCGAATCCACTAGCAAAATAATATTTGTTATATATTTTTCTTTTGTTTACTTACTAATGAAATTTTAAAAAAATTGTAGATTTTGTTTACTATGTTAATCATTATCATGTCGATTGTTTAGTACTAATAGTAGACTTGTTTGTTTATTTTTTATGTTGATTTTAAAAAAAATCCTTTAATTATCTTGCTCTATGATTTCTTTTCAATTTTCTTTGTATCTGTCATCTTAAAACAAATTAATTGTAGATCCGTTTAATGTTGTTAATCACTATGATGTTGGTTTTTTTTTTTTTTTTTTTTTGAGATAAAAGATGGAAGTTTTATTACATAACGTTTTATTAGATTTTGTTCCTTGTCACTTTTTTTTGAAAGGGGAATTTTTGTAACTTGTAAAAATCTAAATAAATTATCATATCACCTACACAGTTACTAAAATAACAAATGACTTATTAATTAGAGTGCTCATTTTGGAGTGAGCTTGGGGCTTACACTTTTAAGACTTTTAAGTACTCATATCCTTCATTTTAATTATTTAGCCAGAAAAAGGACTTCTTAGTTGGTACTTTAGGTAGGACTTTATTGCCTCAGTTTCAAAAATAATTTTATAATTTGACATCAACTAAAATTCTATTACAAACAATTTGAAGAAAATAAAAATTTTATAATTTATTTTAAATAATTTTGATAATCTATCATATGTTGCATTTAATATAATCAAAGTTAATCTTATATATTATGTTGTGTCATTGTCAAGTAATTAACACACGTTATACGTTGTAAATTAATATACTTTTGCCATGTGACTTATTACACATCCAGATGATTACTTTATTATATTATATATGTGAAATTTTATTAAAGTTTTAATTTTCAAGTGGCACACTAATGATCAAGATAATATAACTTTGATTATATTACTAATATAATTTGTTGATTGACATATAAGTTTTATTAAATTGTGTAGCGTATGAACATAACACTGTGATCTATATAAAAATAGAAATAGAATTCATCAATATCAATAAATAAAGTATTAAAAAACATTATGTTAGATGATTAAAATAAATACTGAAACTCCACTTTGTTAAGTTCTTTAGTAGCATTATGTTAATTGAAGTAGTAATATAACTAACAAACCCCTTAGAACTTTGGTAATGGAGTCTGATTTATAGTAGATTTAAAAATTTTAACGTACTTTATGGTGAGGTGAGATATTATTTTGGGATAAGAAGTCTTATTAGTTGTATAAAATAAATTGGTAAAGATTGTCTGCATGGTTACATATTAACATTGATTAACTACAGAGAATGCTTTACGTTTTGGACATTTCTGTTGTTCCCTTCTTTGTATATAGAGTAGAGCTTGTGGCAGTTTCGAAGAGCCCTCACTCGCTGCACTCTTTGCCCTACTTTTTCCAATCTGTAGTTTGGAAAATTAACACTGTGCAGAAAACAGATATTGTGCAAAAAATCTATTTGTTTTGTGTTTATCACTATAGTGGTGATTTTTAGTACTAATGGGAGATCTTGATATAAAAAATTAAATTAGATTTGTTTATTTGTTACTGATTTTAAAATTATCTGTCATACCTTCTCAAGTTTTTCTAGTTTCTGTCATACCTTAAAATAAAATAATTAAAGATCCATAATCACTGTAATGTTGGCTGTTTAGTACTAATAGTAGATTTGTTTGTTTGTTTTGTTGATTTTAAATTCATTTGTCATTCTTTAATTGTTCGTAGAATTACTAAATTCCTTATCAATAATTTTTCTTTGAATTGGTCTAGATGGAAAGTGATGAGACGATTCCTACTGACATTAAGTGTGAAGGAAAAAACATTGACTTAGATGCCCAACTTGATGAAGTGGCTAAACTTCCTCTGCCAAAGAAGGCTAAGACTGAGCTCAAAGTCTACAAAAGGACGAGGACTTCAATTATTTGGCGCTACTTTCAGATTCTTCCGACAAAAGATGAAGGAAAACCTACATGCAAATGCAAGAAGTGTGGAAAGGAATATATTGCTATTGGAGCAGATGTTACTGAAAATTTGAAGCGCCATTTGGACTAGGCTTGTCTAAGGAAATTTGATGTGCCATTGAGCATTCCTGTTTCTATAGTGGCAGATATAAGTAATGTATTTTTTTATCTATATGTTGATTGCATGAGTTCTAAGTTTTATGATGATTTTTTAAAAAGAAAATAACATATATTTCAAAAAGGTTTTGGATTTCCCATAAAATGTCAATATTTATTTTAAATATTAATCATGAAAAGGTGTAGATAAAACTTTATATGGCAGAAAAGATGCTCTATGGACAAAGGAATCCCACGTTATCAAAATAGAACCTATAGAATATGCACAATATTTTTGAGACTTTAAATGGAATAAATTGAGTTGAATGATGCATGATGGTATGGTTGACCAATGTAATACTTATATTCATGCATATCCAAAATATAATAGTTTATAGATTTTGTTGGCAAACTTGGTAGATAGTAGACACTACGATTTTATTACCAATAATTTTTGTTCTTACTACTATGCAAATGACTTATTTATTTAAAAATATAATTGCTTCAATTGCTTGATTACCCACAGTTTTTAAATTTATTATTTATAATGCATAGATAAGTTTTTAATGAGGTGAGAAACAATTTATTTGTTGTAGAACTTGCACAATCACAATTGGAAGAGCTCATTGAAGATAAAATGAGCATGAATATCAATAACGATGAGCACAAGGAAGGCGCCGGGTCTTCAATGGAACCCTCAATCTCTTCTAATCCAGTCTCTTAATTAGTGATGTCTTTTACTTTTTGATATGGCACTTGGATGGTTGGACTTGGATTTTGCCATCAAGGATATTTGGATATGCCATGTATTCACTTTGGTTTTTTATTCTCTTAATATGTAATGTCTTTTAGTTTTTGATATGGAACTTGGATGCCATGTAATAATCTTCGGGGTATGAATTATGGAACTTTGACATATTATTGAATTTGATAGTATGGAGGGTGGAACCTTTTGGACTAGTAACTTGACTCTTTATGGTTGAACGAAATAATTATTTGCTTTTGTTATTATTTGAACTTTTATTACTTGATTTATGGTTGAATTATGAATTTATATATATGGGAGTTGATAACAGGTTATTTCGAGTTAAGTTTAATGTTTAATAAAACAAGTTGTTTGGGTCAAAATCAAACAGGTTATTAATAGGTTATTTTTAGTCACATTTGAAACTTATACTTTTGTCAATGTCATGACCACAATATATAAGGATCTCATAAAGTAAACAATGTTTGAATAATACAAATGTTTTCTAATTTTCATCCATAAACCATATATATATATATATATATATATCATAGTTTATGACAAAGAAGATTATGATTCGACATCTTTTATTAACCCTTCCAAAAGTTTTACAACAACATTTCACTATCTACATACTAAAATGTTTGGATAATCAAATTTAATGGTTACTAAAATATACTCAGAATTATCTATATCCTAACTTGCACTATCAAATGACAAAAAATAAAAAATAAGAAAGGGAATATTATAAAAAAATAAAAAAAATCAAGCATATAATGCAACATAAAAAATGAAAAGAATTCTAAAATGAAAGAAAGAAAATAATCAAAGAAAAAGGTATATGCCATTTAGTTAGTAAAATGTAAACAAAATGATCGAGTGGCACAACCATCCATTGAGTTCCATTGATTTTCTTATGGAATCAAATAACTAATTGGATTTTGAGGAATACTCTGCATATTGAGGATATAACATGAAACTTAAATCAAATAAAATAAAAACTCGATAAGCAAAAGAAGTTAAAGAGAAGTTACTATTTTTACTGCATTGGAAATTAAAGCAGTTTCTTAGGAGCAAAACATGGGAGAGTGGAATTCAAGCAACTTGTTAGGAGTGAATTGTGGGAGTGGAATTCAAACGTGCTAAGGGTTTTTTATTTTATTATTATTATTATTTTAATTTGAAAAAAAAAAAAAAAAAAAAAGGAGCGGTTGGGGTTTTTTTTTTTTTTTTTTTTTTTTTTTTTTACAAATGTAGGAGTTTTGTTTTTTCAAAATAAAACCATGGTAGATAATTTGTTTGACACAACGTGGCTTTTTTCCTATGGTTTTTTGTTTTCAATTAATATCAATTTAAGATTTTAAACCATTTCTTTTGATTTAGAGATAAAGATAAGTTTATTAAATTATGGGTATTTCATTAGTTGTTTTTTTTTTTTTTTGGCCCAACGTGAGGTTTTTTCTAAGAATAAAATATTATCAATTTTACTATTTAGTTGTGTTTTTGTTTTTTTTTACTCAACGTGAGGTTTTTTCTAAGAATAAAATATTAGCAATTTTACTATTTAGTTGTGTTTTTGTTTTTTTAACTCAACGTGAGGTTTTTTTAAGAATATAATATTAGAAACGTGTGTTCGAATAAGTGGGTTAAGCCTACTTATTCTAGCTTTACAAAATGGTAAATTTGAGGATATTTTGGGCATCAAAATTAAGGAATCGAAACAGGAGAAGCTCCTTAAATAATAGTATAGATATGCATAGTTAACCCATTTTTTTGAACTCGTATTTTTTAATTCATGAATCATAATTTCATTGTTTATAAATGTCTAAATTAATTAATTTTTTCTTAATTCCAAAAACAAATCTATAACCCAAAATAGTACTTCATATTTAAAAGTAAAATTATATGAAAAGTTAAAACTACCCAAGATGAACATTTAACCACTTGTAGATGTTTGTTTTTGGAAGACTAAAAGTACACACGATTGCTTTAGTTGGAACTATATAACTGTGCAAATATTGTTGCAAGTGGCCAGATCAGATTGCCCAAAGCCAAGAACAATTACGAAAACAACCTAGCCAAAAGCAGACAACAAAACAAGCAATTACAGGCCAACAGGCCAAGATAAATTCCAAATTCAAGTTTAAAAGGGAAATGAAAATGCTATTCAACAACATGGAAAACTTCATCTGTAGTGCAACTTGAGGCATAGGGGGCATAAAAACACATGTCATTAGTATTACTATATTCATAAATGCCACAAGAAGGAGCCATAGTTTCGCCATCATTTTGTGCTTCCTTGTCGTGTCGAATCATGAACTTCATCATCCCCCATAACATGGGCTACCACTTCACTGAGCATGTTAGTACTCAAGGTTGCAATCCTCCTTGCATGGTCATGCTCTTCAATGGCAACGTCTAACTGATACCTCCACAATCTGTTCCTCACGTCTCCATCGCAATAGCTGGTTCCTTCGCTTTGAGATGTCCCACATGGGCTTGGTGTCGACATGGTAGGAGATGTCCACGATGGGGAAGCACCATACTACATGTTCCTACCATTACATTGCAAGAACTCCATGTATGCACATTCTGCTTCCCATCGATCTTTGTATGACCTGTGTTCGGCGTTTGCAAATTTATGAACTTATCTACTTGCTTCTACCTAATTGTCGTTTATGCCAGGAGCACGACCAATGAAAACAACATAGTATCTGCCACCCTAAAAGAGGAACATACAATAGCATTGTATGTGAAAATTGCATAGGGTGTTGCTGGGGTTAGAACTTACCAAGTATCGAACTTGAGCTATTAGATAAACATGTACCATGTCATTTTACCAACAGGTGCCGGTGGACTACAGTAGCCTTGATGTTGCTTGTTCGAATGTCTGACAAACAGTTGCATAATCTATAATTGTATAGTGGTAAATTGTTTAATTACAACTATCAAACATGTTGGCATATTACCTTTATAAGCAAAGGAGGCTTCTCTTCTCCATTTCTGATTGTTTTCTTCTACTGATACCCCCCAACCAGAATGACAGGAAGCTATGTTTAGATATAAAGGGTACAATACTTGATTATCATAGTATCGAGTATAGTACGCAATAACTCGCCTTTCACATAGATGAGTATGTATAACTGCTGCCCAACTGAAATTAGGTGAAGTAAATAATACTCGATTTCCTCAAGGCCAAGTTATATTAAACTGTACAGCCAACCGTACTAACCGAGTTTTAATAATACTCGATCTCTGTATAACCGAGTTATACATACTCGATTTACTTAAAATCGAGTACTGTGCAGTGTATGTCAAGCACTCCATGACCTTTTGGGATCACTGACTAGAATTCATGCACGAGCTGAGCTCTTTGGGTTCCCTTCTGAATGCAGACCGGTTTGAGCATTCTACCATTGTGTCAAACCATCATATTGCCAGTTCAAAGTTCAATTGACCAGCTGCAGAACGTGCATTATTTGTTGTCCACATCTTCTCCATTCTGTCAACATCTCACCTGATAGGTAAACAACTAATAACAATTTATAACAACACAAATAGCATATTCTTTGACTGAATTGGGTCTTCAATGGGGGGTCTTTGTGAATAATTATGTGGTACATTTAACTGATAACACAAATTCTTTGAATGTTGTGGGTCTTCAATGAGGGGTATTTTAACATAATAATGTGATCCTAGGCATGATAACACTCTTGTGCTTTGAATGTTGTGGGTCTTTAATGGAGGGTATGTAAACGTAATAATGTAGTACAAACTCCTGTTAGCACAAATTCTTTGAAAGAACTGTCTTTAATAAGGGGTATCTGAACAATGCATGAGTCTAATTTATGGTAATAGGATATTCTTTGACTGAATTGGATCTTCAGTGGGGGGTATCTGAACATAATTATGTGGTACATTTAACTGATAACACAAATTCTTTGAATGTTATGGGTCTTCAATGAGGGGTATCTGAACATAATGATGTGGTACAAGTTGCAATGAATCCACATGTACATGCTAAAGCTTATCCCATGCTCATGATATCTATATTTTTCATTGGGACAATAGATCCTTGAACATGAACATTTTCTACTGGTCTAACATGAAATTCAATACTCGATTGTGCGAACATTTTTGTTTTCGAATTTAGGTGTCTAATGGACTAGATGATACAATTATTCAATAGTATTTTTTTAGCATCAAGACTTTATGACTCGCCTAAAATTTATGACAAAAAAGATGGGTTTTTTTTTTAGCACAATTTGCTTTGGTTTGTTTAGCTACATGAACACCTAAACATAGGGCATATATAGTTAGCCTACGGTTTCACAATATTTCACATTGTATGATACAACTATTACTATTTGTGGTTCAGGTTCGTTATGAGTCTGCATTACTTCTACATTTACTACAACGGGGAGGCATATATTAATGATTTGCACCGGCTATCATACTGAGGTCCAAACCAAAAGCAGGTGCTTATTGAAGTGAAACGTGGGATACATATGAGAAAGCTGAAACGGAAGATAATGTCAACTTTGGGGTTAGACAAGGATTCCCACGACATCTCCATTGTATTTCGGGCTCCTCAGCAACTAGTGGGTACCAAGTTTTCTACAATTCAATTCCGTTACAATGCGACAATGATGTGGACATAATATGGGGAGTGATAAAGCAGGCACCGCAATTCATAGGTTCTGACTTGTATGTCATTGTTGACACTGTTGGCTTTAATGTTGACGAGGGTTCGTAGTATGCCTGTAGAGCTAGACAGCAAGAATTAGTTCCTGTAACCATCGTGTACCTGAGTGTTACAGCCGAGATGTCTTTGCCCTACAATGTTGGACCACACAATGTGGCTGCTATGGACAATATTGAAGACGTCGAAGTGTATTCTCATGAAAATGAAGATATCCAAACCAACTTCGACGACACAATCGAAATGGATGACACTCGAGACATGTACTAGGAGTTCATTGATAATGACGGACCGGAGGACAATCTGGAATTTTAGATTAACTACAAGTTGAAAACAATGTCGATGCTTGCCCCAATCCAAACCCTAACCCTGAATGGTTCACGTCAAACACAAAGGATAACATTCATGACCCATCACCTTCCCTGGAAACAAGTCTGATGAGTTGGCGGCTGGGGGACGAATCGAGCAAAGGGATGCTATTCTTGAATAAAGCTGCGATTCAGCATGTGTTAACCATGTTCTCTGTGGGGCTCAATAAGAAATTTAAGTACATGAAGTCAGACCCTGGGAGATTAGTTGTAACATATGTACACGATGCATGTCCGTGGTCAATTTGAGCTATCAACAGCAAAAGGCACAAGTTGTGGGAGATCACAACATGTAAGGGTCCCCACACTTGCTCGTCACTCTAGGTGGATCATGATGGAAGGATGATGGATTTGAAGTTCATTGCCATCACATTTGAGCCATACGTACAGGAAGACATTTCAAGAACAATAACTACCCTACATAGTCTTCTGCATATGAAGCACGACCATTGGGCATCTCACTATAAGGTTTGGGATGTAAAACAAAAGGCGATTGCAGCCATCTACAGGGATTTTGATGAGTCATATGCAAAATTGCCTCGGTTTCTGGCGGCGTTAAAAGATGCAGATCCAACCACAGTGACACAGTTGAAGTACGACAACCGTAACGTGCTAGGAACTTGCACGTTTAACTATGCCTTTTGGGCTTTTGGTCTATGTATTGAAGGGTTCAAGCATTGCAGGCCGGTGATAAGCGTCGATGCAACACACCTCTATGGAAAGTACAAGGGGAAGTTGTTGATAGCAATGGCAACGAATGCTAATAACGAGGCTTATCTGCTCGCATTTACCGTTGTTGAGAGAGAGAGCAAGGAGACATGGGGATGGTTCTTGGCATGGTTGACCAATATTACGAATCGGGTCATTCTTTGCATCACCTCTGACCAACATTCGGGGATAAAAGCCTACTTTGATGATACAAGTATGACTTGGTTGCAGACTCCCATGGTCCATCACTGGTATTGCCTCCGTCATGTAGTCAGCAATGTGAACACAAAATGGAAAATTCTAGAGTTAAAGAACTTGGTACGAAGGGCAGCAAATGTGAATCAAGTTAGAAAGTTTGAAGCAACACTGGAATTAATTCGCAATGTCAAGCCACTGCACACAGGTACCTTGAAGCTGAAAACAAACAAAAGTGGACACTTGCACATGACAGAGGGTGTCAATACAGAGCAATGACAACCAACCTATCGAAGTGCTTTAATGGAGTACTGAAAGGTGCACGCAGCTTTCCAATAACAGCAATGGTGAGGTTCACCTTTTTCAAAGTGAACTCATACTTTGACGCTCGTCGTAATCTCACTCTAGATCAGTTGGAAGCAGGTCAAGAATGGTGCAAGTATGCCATGGACAAGTTCGAAAAAAATCAAGCGAAGGCAAAGGACCATATGGTGACATGGATGTCCGCACAATCATGGATATATCAGGTTGACACACCGGGTAATCCTCTGAGTAGTGGGGGTGGACAACGCACGCATAGGGTTGATCTTTGGAGTATGACATGCACGTGCAAGAAATGGGAAGCGCTCAAGATCCCGTGTTCACACGTAATAGCAATTTGTGCTAATTATAAGCACAATGCGCAGCAGTTTATTGATCCTTGCTATAGTGTGACTCATAGGTACCACAACTATGAATCGGTATTCCAACCTTTGAAAGACAGATTAGCATGGTTGGATCCGAAAGAAAATAGACTAGTGATGCCCAACCCATAATTGATCCGGAACAAAGGTCGGCCAAAGTCCACATGTATTCGCAATGAGATGGATGAGGATGATAATGATAGGGAGTTGCCGAGCTCCTTATGGATCGAGAATGGACCAAAATCAAGATGTGGGTTGTGTCGCCAAGAGGGGCACAATCGTAGAACATGTCCTACTCAAAATGCGGAGTCAACAAGTGGTGGAGCTACATCATAGGTAAAGCTTCCATTTCTTAACAACTTTTGGCATATAAATCGTTATGTGACTGTTAACAACTGAGTAGTACTAAATTGTTCTCTATTGCAATATTAAGTATTTGGACCAGTTATGAAACAAACATTGGTGTTCATTCACGGATAGGCAAATGAGTCTAATTGGTATTTAAATATGATGCTGGAGAATCGCAAAATGAGGTTGTTCAATAGTTTTGTCACGTTATTTGTCGTAAATCATGATTCTGAGCGTTGTTGTGGCTATGTTGCTTGTTAATAACTTATATAGGTCCAGTGTACATAACATATTTGAACTGTTTACAGCAGGTACGGGAGCCAAGGTGGATGGGTGATAACGGATGTACGTAGCTAGGATGATCCCTACCGCCTGAGGAAGCACATGATCTTTGGGTATACTCGGTTTCATGATGAGAAAATGGTGTTAGATTGGTCATTTTTTGCTTGGAAGTTGATACTAAGTTCTGTTCTTTTGTTATGTACCTATGTGGTCATGCACTTTGTTAATGGCATTAATATTAAGTACTAGATGGGGTTTCACTAAGCTGGTCAAGCGAACAATTCAGTTACATGTAAATTGTAGCATATACAAGCAATGCCTTATGTTTAGTATGATTTCCAGCTTTTACAACTTTCATAGCTAAATTGTTTAAAGTAGGGGCAATCCCAAACTTACTAGATCTATGCAATGCATAAGTGCTTCATGAAAATTCTAATAAACTTTCATAGCTAGTGTATTGATAAAACTGAGCTGCAGATGACAACAAAAGAAACATGCATAGAGAGGCTGTATCAATATGCTGCAGTTTCCAACAGAACTCAATGTGAAGGATATCGAGTACTGCTAAGTAACCCGATACCATGAATAACGAGTAACGTGTAGTATTTTCCCTAAAAGCACGATCACGATGACCAGACAGTACTCAATCTCGGAGGAAGCAAGTTATATTTACATAACTTGACACTAGAGAAGCCGAGTATTGGTGAAGAAAAAGATCAGTCGAAACTAGATTTCAACCGATCGAAAAAATGCCTGAGTCTAGCAAACATCTCTGTACAAATAGATTGCTACTCGATTGGTGTTGGATCATCATATACTTACAAAACTCGATTTTGGATATAGCAAGTACTATAGTACTCGATTATGGTAATATTGAGTTATGTGCTTTTTTAACATATTATACAAGACAGTGTTATTTCTAGTGTTGGATTACCGCACTCGACTCCCCACAGAAGCAGTAGTTCGATTGCTCTCGATTCCTCAGGCTCGAAAGCGACTGCCAGGGCTCCAAACATCGATCCTCAACTGTAGTAAGACTCTTTTACCCTTGCCTCCCATTCAAATTAACTGAAAATCCTGCATTAATCTCCCTTTAAAAGCTGAAATTTTGAACTATGCAAGTTTGGGGATTTTCATGATTTTGGGTGTTGTGATCTCAAATGGTTCATGGGTTTTTACATATGCATGTTGTTCATACGATTTGTACCCTTTAATTACATAAACATAGCTGATTTGTAAAGGAACACATGAATTTAGGGTTTATGTGTTCATATGGAATTTAGGGATTTTCATGGGTGTGGGTGTTTTGACGTGAAATATGTAATGGGTTTTTTTCGTATGGATGTTGCACACACGTTTTCTACCCTTTAATTGCAAAGAACTCATGATTTGTGAAAAATGGGAAATTAGGGTTCATGTCTTCATATTGGGAATTTAGGGATTTTGATGAATAAAAGCAATGTTTTGATCTAAACTGGTTCATGGTTTGTTGTGTATGCATGTTGGTGACACGTTCTCTATCGTTTATATTCAAATTTTCCACATCTGGGTATGCATGTTGGTTCATTCGCCATTCTTGTTCTAATAGATCAGATTGGGGTTTTGTTGAATTGGGTATAATTACTTGAAATTGACCACCATCTAAAGTTTGATGGATTGGTAGTCACTGGTGGGTTTGCATGTTTTGTTGAATTGGGTATAATGGCTTGAAATTACACCCGCTGCACAATGTGCAGTGTGGGTTCGCATGTTTTTCAAATAACTTGACTGCATCGATCAATGTTCATATATTTCGAAAAAAATTGATCATACCAATGCATTCATTCATGCCCCAATTGTATCCATGCATCATGTAGTCTATTCCTCATGCATATGTACAGTGTGTTTATGTGTCTCTAATGCAGTTCTGAATATTGGTTTTCTGTTGTGCTTTAGTTCTGTCTCTGTAGATCCTAGTTATGGCTCCTAAGAAGTCTAAAACCATTAAAACCAAAGCCAAAAGAGTGTTTGCTTCCTCATCTGAGCCTGTAATTGCGTTTGACCAAATAAGGTTTGAAACGGTTACAAACGAGCAAAGGTTTGAACACGTAATTCAGCATAGGAATATTTGGCCAGAACGACAAATCAATCTAGATGAATTACCTCTTTTTGTCCATAGGAATCTACAGTGTAGTAACTAGTTGTCTCTGTGTAAAGATTTACAACCCCCTCCAACTGCCCTGATTAGAGAGTTCTATTCCAATCTCCATATTAGTTCTGATGATGATCTAGGTACTTGGATTCGAGGTCAAAGTTTTTTCATAACTAAGGCTGATGTATCCAAGGCTCTTAATGTACCTCGTGTTTGTAGACCTACTAATCCATACTTGGATCGTTTGGAGTCCTCCTATATCTGATGTCATGACTCTTCTTTGCGGAAGATCAGTGACGTTGGGATCTAACCCAAGAATTAACTTGAGTGAGTTAACCGAGCTTAATTATATCTTCTTTAGGATAGCTTGTCACAACATCTTCCCCATCTCCCATGTCCATACTATTCCTACAGAGAGATGTTTCTTTTTGTATGCCATCGTCACTGATGCCTCTATTTGTTTTCCTTCCCTTTTCATTCAAATGCTTGCTGAGGCGCATAGGAGCAAGTGTAAGAAACATGATTTATTCTTTCCAGTTTTCATCTATAGGGTTCTAAACTATTTACACTTAGAAAACTCCCCTTCCCTAGAGTTGATCCACATCACAGCCCCTATAGGAGCCACCTGTCTCAAGCAGTGGAGTGCACAAAAGAAGAATGTTGGATCGAGTGTTGGTTCATCAAAAAGACCACAAGTACAGGCGTTACTTGTAGATGTTCATGTTGAGGAGGGTCCTGTTAATCCTACAACTACTGTCGCTGACGATGGTGACAATGAGGTACATGTTGACAGCGCAGATGCGGAGCCCACCATTCCTCCTCCTCTCTCTCTTCGTGCTATGATGGAGACTTTTATGACAACTCAAGCAGCTCATGGACAGCTTTTAGATGGGCTTATTGTTGAGGTTGCTGCTTTGAGAGCAGATTTTTTAGAGTATAGGAGTGTTTTTCCACCTCCTCCACCCTCTAACTCTTGATGTTTGCCTTTGGCAATACATAACAAACAAGGGAAGTAGGGATTGTAGTGTAGGGGGGAGATTAGTTTTTGTAGCTTCCGTAGATTATATGAAAGTTATTTAATTTGATTTACTAGTATTTGTATATTATTATATGTCCTCTTCAAGGTCCACAAACATGATTTTAATTTTATGATAACTAGTCGCGGACCCACACGTTGCGCGTGGTTATTTGTTTTTATGATCGTGTTATAATTTGAAATATTTTTGAATGTATTACTACTTAAGTTGCATTATATATGTATAAACAATATATTGTAGGATTCATGATGATAACACAAATTGTAAGATTCATGACAAATAGTGTTCCCCTGTATTTAATAAAAATATGTTAATTATGTAAAAGAAAAGATATGTTTAAAAGAAGTTATTACCTCTAAATGTTTTCACAATAGTAGATGTCACTATTATGACCAAGGGTCCTAGATTGTTGGTGTAAAGATTGTCCTCGATTTCATTTGATGTTAGTCCCCAGAGAGTAATTCTTATTTTGATTTCTCTATGGCAAACAAATATGTAAGTGATAAAGATTTTGAAGTAGTATTATGCAATGAATCCATATGTACATGCTAAAGCTTATCCCATGCTCATGATATCTATATTTGTCATTGGGACAGCAGATCCTTGAACATGAACATTTTCTAGTGGTCCAACACCAACTATTTTTCCAATGATGTCTACAATAAATAAAGTTGATTAAGTAATTTGAAACTTAATTATTTGAAAATAAATTTGACAATTTTTAGGCTACTTGTCAATTGTTTGTTATTGTCAAAGTGATCCACAATTGTTCTGTAATCAACAAATTCAAATTTATGCTGAGAGATAGTAATTTCAGCCTCTTTTAGTTCCTCAATAACTATTGTACATAGAAAGTTAACCTTCTTGTCTTTACTTATAGGCTGATAGCTATCTTTTTCCTTGTAAGTATCTACTCGAAAATTGGACAGTGAATATAATTGTCCTTCTCGTAGTTGTGCCTGAAACTTCTTAACATTGTTTTTTTGAATTGTCGCATGTATTGTGTCATCAAATTACTTAAATAAGTAATTTGTTAGTCACAATTTTAGTTTTAAGGTGCGAGTCGAATAAAGAAAATATGACAATATATTCTGAATTCAAATCTAACATGTTCACCTATAAGAACCATGTCTAAACTGATTAGTTCTAGATTTTTTTCGATTGACAGCTTCCCACATTCTTCAAAGTCTAACTCTTACCTTCCAATATACCACTATTGAGAAAATTCATCTCAACATGAATGCCACCCTCCCCAACCTTTCCAAAAAAAAGGAATTTCAACTTTAGTAGCAAAATTTGGATCTACCAAACCTAGGTGCCTCAAATTTCCAAAAGTCTAACCTCAAATGAAAGCAACTCACAGTCTTAATTCAAAATTTATTAATATTTATGTAAGGTGATAGATTTCATTTTTTTTTCCCCCTGAAAAAATCAGGTCCAAAACTTGATTTAGTAAAATTCATCTCCAAAAAAAAAGAAAAGGAAGAAAATCAAGTAATCAAACTCCAAATCTTTTATTTCTTAATCTTTAATTTTAATTTTATAGCTTAAGGGCTTCTTTTTTTCTATTTGTTACTATTCCCTTACTTTATCTCAAGAGTACTTGAAGCACAATGTGTGTCGAGTCTTGAGCAAATATCTAGTGAGTTTCTAAATTTTTGTGATAAAACACCAATAAACTTGAAAGTCATCATTACAAAAAAATCTAATGGAATCGTTCAACACTAAAAATCTAACAAACTCCCCCTTGGCCACTTTGTAACAAAACATCCCAATACAGACTCATCTAGAGTAAAAAACTCTGAGAAGACTTGCTACTACTAAAGGGACTCAATTAAAAAATAATAATAATAATATAAAAAATATTTTTTAAAAAAACTTGTAACAAATAACTTGTTGAAAGCTTGAACAAACATATTAGAAACGCCTAGACAATTTAATGGGAATAAAGACACGAGCTATAGAATCCAGCAGCTTTACATAAAGCTTTGATAGGTAACATACTTTTCATATGAATTTAGGAATATTCAAGAGAAACACAATCTTGCTAGCAAATCAAATTCGTAGAGAGCATTAATAATTATTAGATAGCATATAGCCATGTGTTCTACTCCCTATAAAGCTGAGCAAGCTTAGATCTAAGTATGCATCCATGGTTAGAAAATATACCAATATTAATGCTCTAATTAGTTGCTTCTCAGTTTTGTACCAAACAGAGTTAGCTTGGTTCTTTGTGTCTATGGCATCCCTCTTTTCTTTGTCGTTTGTTCTTTAGATTAGTTGTTGTGAAATTCTGTAAGGGGGTTAAATCAAATATAGTGAAGTGATTAAATATCTAGTGAGTTTATACTTGAAACCAAGGCACTAAACTTATTTCATATACACTGTTGATGCAAATTCATCATGGAAAACTAAGATAAATAAACCTCGGTGGCTCTAATTATAAAAATCAACCACCTACTTGACCAAATGTAGCATTGGAAAAAAAGGTACAATCTCCAATTTTGTTATTAACTCTTTCAAGAGGATGGCCCATAGACAACCCATTCTCTAAATCACATTGAAAATATGCACATCATACTTTGCAAAATCACAGCCAACATAGAAAACACAAATTTTCAAGGAGAAGTTCTATTAGTGAAATCTGCATCAATTTAATCATCGTTATCAGTTGTTTTTCCCAATTCATCCATATGACATGTGGAGTACCAAAAGCAACCTAGCATCAAGTTAACTGGATTGGCTATAGATTGACAATTGTGGGAAAACGCTTCCAGATAGCACGTCCACAGAGGTTTGAAAGTTAAAATATAAAAACAACTCAAAAAAAATTAATAGAAAAAATGTTCATTCACTTCACTATATTGGGCTTCCATGCTCAATTTTATCTGTTTAATAACATTTCTCCCTAATTCACCGTATAACCACTATCAAACTACTTCCCTCAGTCATGGAATATAAGCAATCGAGAGAGAAGAAAACTCACCTTTAAATCCCCTTGGAATGGATGAGACGTATTGAAAACACTTTATACTTCACTACTTCAGAGTCTTACATTCTTCCAATAAGCCACAACACATTAAAAAAATGAGACCTGAGATATTTCCAAATAAACCAAGGTAAAATAAAATAGTTTTTTTAGCAGTAAAATTATAGTACTATTGAAACGACATTCAGGCAATCTCACAAACACATCAGTGGCATGCCAAGGATGCTCGTCTAATATAAACACAAACACAAACACAAACAAACGAAAAAAAAAGGGTCTCATATTAATATAAACAGAGCATAGAAGTTTTGCACACAAAAAAAAGAATTGACATGTAGAGATATCTCAACCAAAGCAGGGAGGTTCTGTCAATATTTATAAACTATATGGAAAGGAATAAAGGGAGGAAGGAAATCAGATAGGCAGCCGTTACTGAGAAACAGTAGAGCAGGAAGGTGGGTAGCTTTCTTACTCTCTGTTTTCTCACGCAATACCTGGAGGCTTCAACGTTTTTTTTTTTATCTTCTTTTTTTCCTCCCTTTAAGCTTCCCTCTACATTACATATTTCAAACTCTCTCTGCTTACGTTTCTATCTGGTGAAGGCTTCAACTTTTTTTTTTTTTTTTGGTTTTTTTTCCCTCCCTTTAAGCTTCCCTCTACGTTACATATTTCAAACTCTCTCTGCTCACGTTTCTATCTAGTGAAGGCTTTAACATTTTTTTTCCTCCCTTTAAGCTTCCCTCTAAGTTACATATTTCAAACTCTCTCTGCTCACGTTTCTATCTGGTGAAGGCTCCAACATTTTTTTTTTTTTTGGTTTTTTTTCCTCCCTTTAAGCTTCCCTCTACGTTACATATTTCAAACTCTCTCTCTCTGCTCACGTTTCTATCTAGTCACGCAAAAAACCCTGAACACTTCCCCTTTTTCTTTTTCTTTTTTGTTTTTTTTTTTTTCTTTCTTCCAAACCGGCTTGAACGTTAGGTATTTTTAATTTCTTTTTCCTTTAAGATGAACTGAAAAAGCTTTGAATTGGGCTTGATAGTGGAACTAAATAAATAAAAGGTGGGCTGGATTAATTATACAAATTTATTATAGGGTGATAGTGGGAGTAAATAAATAAGTAGTGGGCTGCATTTATAGGGCTGAGATTTATAGGGCTGCAAATTGTAAAAACCATTTAAAAATTGATGGAATTTTTTTTTTTTTTAAGAAAATGACGTGATAGCTAATGTGGCGCAACGTGAGAGCAGCAGCATTAAGCGCAACGTATGTAACCCGTGGATATAATTAAATAAAACAATAAAAAAAATATTGCATTTTATTATTTAAGTGATACTATTGGTTTTTGTTATTTATTTATTTAATCATGAGTTTATTCATCTTTAAAATGTTCAGTTAAGTCTAAATTCATATTATTAACCAGAAATTTTCATTAACATAGGATAGCATTACATAATTTTTTTACAATTTCAGTCGAGCAGACCAGCAAACCTTATATGATATGGCTTATCAACTAGGGCTTTACTTGTAATTGCTTATAAATAATTGGCATAAGAGTGGTTTGTGTGCATAGGTGAATTGTACGTTGGGTGTATAGGAAATGTTGTTTGGATTGTCTATTTGCTAGCTTAGATTAGTATAGTTTGAATGAATTTGTACAATTGATTTTTGGGAGCTATGTGATGTGTGACCTGTGGGGTTTTCTTTTATTTCATTAAAATGTGCTTCCACATGAGTCAAATGTATTGTCATCACAGTGACATAAAATATGCTTTGGACAAGAAAGATTATGCTTTATTATTTAGTAGGTATTGTTTGGTAGATTAGATGTATAAATGCGGAGATTTTTAGTTAGAAATGATGGTTCTAATTTATAATTTAGCAAACTTTATTAGAAAATGTAGATGATTCAAATTTTATGGGATGAAAATGAGAGTTTAGCTGAAATCTTAAAAAGGAATTTAGTTTGGTTTTTATATTCAATGAGACGTAAGTACAAATTTTTGATAATCACAAGGATAACAATTCATTACACTTTGAATTTTCTACAATCAATAATCATTCCTTTTGGCAAATCATTAAGGAAATCACAATTGTAAAACTTTTGCAAAGCTTAACAAACAATTAATAAAAAAACAGAAGATTGCTCGACTATTATTTAAGTGATCCTACAATGACGGAAAAAAAATAAAATAAAATAGAATTAAAGAAGCCTATTCACCAACTTAAATATTTCAAGGTCGATTGAGCATCTTTTGCACGTAACTAGAAATTCTGCATAACTGTAAGGATAAGGTTCATCTTGGTTCCAATGTCTCATTCCAATTTTGTGGCATGCTTGAAAGTTTGGAATTTGATACAGGGCGGTTCCTGCAGCCAATGCTTCCCATGTTCATCATTTAAAATTTCCAAAAGGTTATCAATGCCTCCACGATTTGACTCACAAAGTAGCATGATTCCATGTATATAAGCTGCAATAAATTGCCACATGGAACAACTTTTTCAATTAAACTTTTTCCTTCAACAACTTCTTCATTCAAAAAGTATTCTCAGCTTCCCGCTATTAGTAGCGCATTGGGATTTTTTGCTTCATAGCACCGAAAAATTAGGATTTTCTCTTTGTCGTGTAGTAGAGCTAGGTGATTGAAAAATGGGGTCAGTTGAATTTGTTGGAGGACTAGTTTGTTTTTTGTTCACTTGTTGAAGCGTTTGCAACTAATTAAGAAAATGAAAAAAAAATTAAATTAATAGACTGAATAATTTATATAGAGGGAAATAAATAAGTAGATACAAATTGAGAAAATAGTTTTTTATACCTTAACTTAATGTTTCCCAGGAGTGTTGCAAAATCTTTTCCTACTTTCGAAAAGATTTCAACCAATATGTCAGTATGAAGATTTTCTAAAGTATTCATTTTTTGGTTTTTTTTTTTTTTTTTTTTTTGGAAATATTGTTATAACATTTCAGTTACTATTTATAATAAAATGATTTGTTAAGGTTCATAGTATCATATTAAATAACAATACATAATAATAATGTGTTTACGAATTTTGAAATGATTATACACGAATTTGATGGTGAAATGGTTATACACAAAATGAAGAGGGGAGTTGTATGTTAAGGTGCCTGAATTGGTGTGGTAACTAAGAACATGCACCATTAGCTGAGTAGGAGAGGAACGATTTTCGGTTTTGATTATTGTAGAAGGGGAGGTGAACCTGAAAATATGCGGGTTTGGGAAAGAAAAATTTCAAAAAGGAGCACAGCTAACTTTCACTTAACTTCTATATGAAAGTGTTAGAAAATTACAACTGATCCCAATTAAATTTAGTATGATTTCTAGAAAATTTATTATATTTCATATTTAAATTGGTGTGGTCCCCACATGAATCTAGACACATGATATTATTAACATTTCAATGTTCATATACTGTTTTTCCAGCCTGTATTTGTTGGAAATCAAAGATGAACGCAGCGGAAAAATAAGTTTAAAACGGATCTACTTCATTCGATATTGATAACATGCACTAAGTAAATTTCAGAATTAGAGAACAAGAGAGCGTACCTTGAAGCTGTGAATTTCAAAACCGAAGATTGAAGCACTTAGGAATACTTTTAATCTTCACTCCAATTCCACTAACGCCCAAGAAGTGTAGACTCTCAATTGGTAACAAAGGGATGATAAGATAGTGACATACACTCACTTCTACACCATTACCATGATGTTTTTCTGCATCTTACATTTCTGTACGTTTTTCCCTTTGTATCTAACCAATTATCTAATTGGGCTGGCCTTTTAGGCCTTTCCAATTGGGCTTAAGTGTGTGGCTTGGAGTGGGACCAAAATGGACCAATAAGACACTAGCTCCAATGGGCTTTGGGCTTTTCTGTCAACTCTTGACAAGTCCAAAGTTACCATTAACTATATTTGATACCACTATATAAATATAATTGTACTCTAGGCCTTATCTATAAATTATATCCCAAGACTTTATTATACATGCAACCCCTTCATAAAATATTCGTAGTAATACAAAATCATTAATGTAGACTGCCACTTTGTAAATTACTACATCTTAATCCTTGAGTACCCGGTTTAATCCTTTAATGTTATTCATCATATATTTATGAAATCCAATTCCATAAATATATACTTTAGTCTTACTAAAGTGGTTAAGCCTAACTCTCTGAATAACAAACTCATTAAACTTATCTCAAGGGAATACTTTATATCTCCGTTAAGAGATTATGAATTCCATCTTGAGAATACATGTTCCATCAACACTAAATGCGGCTGCCCAACATACTGAGGTTTTGACCATTACTATAGATCTCACTCCTGATATATCAAAGCAACCTACACCTCATGATCAGGTCCATTATTCTCTTAGGATTAAGAGTTCATGCAAATACAAGTCGTGAGATTTATTATTCATTTGACAGTCATTAGAAAAATAATAAATCTCACTGCGGTCCTATTCAATATTTCTTAACTCTTAAAACATATTAACACATCAACCAGAAGTCTCTACTTCCATGATCAAGACAAATCATCATGATTGATATGTTATAGTCTTCGCAGATGAAATGCCTAATTTCATCATCGACTACGAACTATAATTTTGAATTTACAAAGAACCTGTGATTTATATCTTCTGTGACTTTTTACATAAATCACATACTATGCATCTCATGGACTAAATGATAATGTCCGAATATTCATGTTATCATTATTTCAGATAATAATAAAACAAATTCGTTAAACACAATATTAAGTCATACATAATGTCATACACAATGCCAAACTTAATATCATACATAGCATCATACAATAGGATTTAAGGGCACTAATCCTAACAGTATTGACATGACAAGCCCTAATAATTGAAATTGTAATGCTTGGACCATGAAATAAGGTTATAAATGCACCACAATAATGATCTTCTTTCTACCCCACTAACTTCGTAGATTGACTAAGCTATGAGTCGCAATGACTCAACATCAAATTGTAAAATATGAAACAGGTTTGGATCTACTTCAACATGTGGATCATCACATGTTCCAACAGATCAACAACTACAGACGTACACTGACCACTACGGAGGGAAATGGGTTGGAAAGAAGAGAGATTTCGTTAATATGTCAATATACACGTACAAGAGTCTTGGAAGCGTTGGGCAAACCTACAAAACTAAGTACAGATACCACCACAATAAAGTTCACCGTATCAGAACCACCATGGTCAACCCTATATGAGAAGAGGTGTGAGTTGGAGGTGTATTGTCGATGGCATGGGTTACGAGTTCTTAAGGACGCTCGGCCGAGTTACCTAGAGATGAACTTGCCAATATACTTGCTCATCTTGAACAAGAGAACAATCAAATGCAAAGGCGACTAGACCGTTTTCACGCAATCCAAAAAGCTAGAAAGCATCTAAAGAGGAAGGCGCAAGAGCGAGCCATGAAGTCTATTAATGAAATTACTATACTAGATGATGAAAGAGATATTTCAGACTTCTCAAATTCAAGTAATGATGATTTCCAAAAATTTCTACCTACGAACATCAGACGTTGTTGTTAATGTCTACACATTTTGTGCAAGAAAAAATGTTGTTGTTAATGTCTAACAAATGATGATTATGTACGTCCAACTTTTGCAAATCTAAAGATTAACTATTCATTAGTTTTGGCTAAGTTTATATGAAATCAGTTTCTCATTTTTTCCCTGCTGTTCTTTGTTGCTACATATGAAAATTTAATATAAATATTTACGCATAGATTCAATACATACAGACTCATCCAAACCACACAGACCAACCACTCTTTCACAGAAAAACCATATGGTTCCTAAAGCAAGGACTCGCCGAAGTAGAGTGGGGCCCAACTAAGACCATCACCGTCGAGGTGTAGACACTCACATTTGTTCAAAATAGTACTCCCTTCCACCATGTGTGACATGAAACTGGTAATGTATTACATTGCTATGTCAGTATGTTGCAATGTTTTCAATGGATTGGTTAAGTGTATATGAAATCACTTGCTTATTTTTTGTCTGTTGTTCTTTGTTGCTACATATGATTATTGTGCTTTGGTTGGACAATGTCATCTGCTTTGTAGTGTAGGAAAAACTTTAGATATGTTGATGTTTCCAATATTCTGTGTAATTTGAAATGTTACCCAAATAACACTCATCACCCAACTTAGATTTATTGCACATTACTTGTAGGAAAATTTAATAAATTCAATACATGCAGACTCATTCGAACCACACAGACCAACCACACATATGATTCAATAATATGAATAATTCATATATATGACACAGTGAGTCGCTGTATCATATACCCATATCCGTGTATCTTAGTTATGCTAGTGTACTACTTTATACAGATACATTACATACAGACTCATCCAAACCAGACTAACCACTCATTCTCTCTTCGTCTTTATGTACAATAAAATTTTTTCGTAACAAACTTTTCTCTAACTTCATGTTTTATGGGCAAATCATCTGAGGGATATGTTTGTTTCATCTTCATTTAAGTCTATTATTTCTACCTAATGATCTTCCAATTTACAGTTCTTGCTGGGTGGATATTGAATCTCAGTGGATATCTGAAGACTAAAAAATAACCATAACAGATAGAATGGTATTCAACGAAATCCTGCCAACCATTACAAAACCAAATGTTGTTATCAACTTTCTTCGATCCCACTTGCCAAATACCACCATCGGGAGCAATGAGTATAGCTACAATGGATAGCTCAGCACTGTTGAACTCTGACCATAGGTACCCATCCACACTGACGTGAAAACATAGAGCATCCTTGAAAAGTTTATTCATCAATTTTAGGGGTGAGCTATCCCCCATAACTACACTGATGTTTGCAATGTTGCATGTGCTGCTCAACAGCTTTGCACTGTTGAACCCTGTCGAGTCATATCATCCACACGCACGTTAATACATAGATATGCATCCTTTTGCAATGCACCGTTTTCAAGGATGCAGAGCATCCCTAAAAAGTTTATGATACATTTAACACAACTCAGCACTGTCTCGTCAAATCATATCAAATGAAGCACAGGAATGCTGAATAGTCTTCGTGTGAACCCTATCCAGTCATATCACCTACACGCACATCAATACACAGATATGCATCCTTTTGCAATGCAACGTTTTCAAGGATGCTGAGCATCCTTGAAAAGTTTATGATACATTTAACACAAGTCAGCACTATCTTGTCAAGTCATGTCAGATAAAGCATAGGAATGCTGAATAGTCTTCACATGAATAAATACACAACCTTCTTTACAGTACACATCACCAGCCCACTATTGTAGCACAAGCTATAGCCATATCAAATAGCTGCCTTAGCGAACAACATGCACCAACAGGTGCCACTGTATAGCCAAGTCATGTTCGCATTTTTGCATATGCTCCTCAACACCTCACTAAACAATACACTGTCGAGTCATATCATCTTTATTCATGTGAATACTTACCCTTACATATAGTCACATCCACGTGAATACTTGCCCTTGCAAAACTCCCATATAAAGTCCCATTTACATCTAACCTTGCAAAACATTTACGCATACCGAAGTCCCATTTACATCTACCCTTGTAAAACATCTACACATATCGATCAGAAGTCACATTTTCCAATGTCAATGCGCAATTGGATGCTTCCTCGTTTTCCAGATAACTATAGGAGGGAGAGAGATTCCGACAAGAGGGAATACTATGCCGGATTGCAACGGGAATGGGACTTCGCGTGAACGAGTCCAACGCTCTGCATAATGATCTCGTGCGACTCGGAGCACCTCTTGTCGACCGTATCTCGCTCACACTACCACGGCGAAACATGCACCAATATGAGCATGCAGTGACAAAAATAAGAAAAGAGAACAATCTGATGATACTGCGTAGGTCCAGGTATCACATGCTACAACTGGCGAAAGAGCTGGCCGCCGCAACAAATAGGCAACTCACTCTGGCAGAATGTAACAATGTCCTCAACTACGAGGACTACCTGTCAGAGTGAATGCCTATATGGTATGTGTGTTATGTCCAGGGTTAAGTTAATAATGTTAGTAGCGTTAGTGTTCAATATGCAATGCATGCATATTGGTGACATCATGTAAGTTATTTTAAGTTTTCTGTATTATGTTCTAGGTGTTTATTGAAAAACATTATGTATGGAAATATTTAACTTTTATGCGTTATGTGGGAATAATCTATATTACGAATAACGTGCGTGCTCCTCACAATCAATAATAAGGTTTACATAGTACAAATGCAACAACAATGACACACATACATTTAAAACATACCTAAGAAAAATAATTCTCTAACAAAGTCTAATTACACCACGACACGATTACTCTTTATCTGACATCTCCACGACTGACTTATAAATGGGATCAACAAGAAGTGATTGCATGAATTGTGCGTGCTCGTACCACCCTCCCTCCACTGACTCTCGAATCTCGACTTAGGTCTGATATCAATTAAGACGTATCTTTATTCGATTATTTTCTTCTCTTATGCCGTTCAATGCTTTACGAAGTTCGTCGATCGTGTCTTTGGGCATCTACAATGCGAGTCGCCGAGGCACTGGCAACTTAAAACCAACCAACTCATCATAAAACATTTGTTGTTCATGAAATAACCAAGCCCACTCTTGTCTCATGGTATTGTGAACGTAAGCACTATTTCGTAGATTTGGATTGAGTGGATAGTTGAACTCATCTTCCAATACCTAGCAGCGACCCATAGCAGTGAACACATTGTGAGGCCTATAGAGTTGTGGGTTGCCAGAACCAGATATTGACGTTGAATACAATAACATCAAATGATCAAATTAATAGTGTGCATCAACTGTTGGTAAATAATGTAATGCTGCATAAGATGGTACACGATAAAAACATTCATAAATTTTTGTACTATTACATGCTAAAAATGAAGTACTAACACTCAAATTTGATCATAAACATTAGATGTTGTTGTTAATGTCTACATGTTGTGTGCAATAGAAGATGCTGTTAATGTCTCAACCAATGATGAGTATGTACATTCAACTTTTGCAAATCTAAATATTAAATGTTCATTAGTTTTAGCAAATCTAACGAATTTTATTTTTTTGTCAACGAAATTTACACCAGCAAATACCCAATATAACCCAATGTACACACATAACACTTATCACCATTTCTATAGATTATTGTACATTTCTTGTAGCACCAAACAACACCAAACAACTAATATAACCCTAATCTACTCACATAACACTCATTTAAGAAAATACCAAAGCACAAGTAATACAATCTATTAGGTTCTAAAGATTTAAGAATTTATGTATTTAAAACTCTAGTTTGTATTGTTGGCAAACCATGATCAAAACAGGGTGTTTAGTCTTATTTAGGCTTGCTCAAAGTTGGATCTTTTATGTAAAGTTGGAATCGAGAGGCTGCAAATGCATTGGTGCATTTCAGCCTGGCTCGATCGATCGAATCTCGGGCAGAATGCTTTTCTGCAGAATTTTCCAACTCAGCCCTAATTCATTAAACGTTTTGGGTTTTCTGTTTTTACCCTAAATATATAAAGAAAAACCCTAGCCACGTTTTTAGATTTGCTCGTGTTGTATTGTTACTCATACTTTTCTGTTTTGTGTAAATCTCTTGTGAGATCTAGAGGAGCTTTCCTTTACACAAAATTTAGGGTTTTCTAGGTAGAGATTATTTCAATACCTTGATGATCAACTCGGTTGCTGCCATTGGAGTTTAAAGAATAACAAACGTGGGTGCTTGTAGCTGATTGGAGAATCCAAGAAAGAAGGAGTCCGTGGATTCGAACTTGCACGTAGTCGTGTCAGTAAGTTCTACTGGTGGATAGCATTAGGAAGTCAAGCAGGGAGCTTGTAAGTCCTTTTGTATGAACTTCGATTCTTTCGCATAGTGGATTCAGTTTACCTTGAGGATAGCTAGGTCAAATACTCCCTAGGTTTTTACCGTGTGGTTTCCTAGGTGATCATATCATTGTCTTTTATATTTTCGCTGCTTTATATTTTGATATGATTGTTTGATTGTTTTAACCTAAAATTGCATAATTTGACTAAGTGATAACTCTGCTAATTAACTAGGTTAATCTGGTTGGTTTAAGGGGTCTAAAAACTGTTCAAGTGGTATTAGAGTGGGTAGCTCTCTTGTTTGAGATTTTTTGGTCTCTGAGCTAATCCTTGACCCCTGTTGTCATGGAACATGGTCACTCTCTTGTTATTCCTCCTCACTTTGATGGGAATAACTATGCTTATTGGAAAGTAAGGATGAAAGCATTCCTGAAATCCATTGATGAGAGAGTTTGGAATTCCGTTGAATACGAATGGGAGAAGCCCACTACTCCTGTGAGTGAGTGGCAAACTTCTCAAAAAGAAGCAGCTGGTTTCAATAGCAAAGCTATGAATGCCATTTTTAATGCTGTTTCTATGGAGGAATTTAAGAAAATCTCTAATGTTAAGGTTGCTCATACTGCTTGAAAAATCCTCCAAACCGTGCATGAAGGCACAAAGGCAGTGCAGATAAACAAACTGCAGTAATTAACTTCTAGGTTTGAGAGTATTAGGATGTCTGATGATGAATCTTTTGATGAATTCTATGCTAAATTGAATGATATTGTTAATTCTGCTTTTAATTTGGGTGAAATCTATGATCAACCTAAAATTGTTAAGAAGATACTTAGATCTTTAACTGAAGACTTTAGACCCAAAGTGACTGCCATTACTGAGAGCAAGGATGTAGACTCCATCCATGTTGATGAGCTTGTAGGATCTTTTCAGTCCTATGAGTCTGACCTACCCAAGGCAAACAAATCCAAATCAATGGCTCTTAAGTCTGTTGATGATGTTGATGTTGGTGGATTTGATGATGAGCTCTCTACTACAGAGATTGCGTACCTTGCCAAGAACTTTAGAAACTTTCTTAGGAATAGCAATAGAAAGGCAAAAGGTACAAACACTGCTGAACCTAGAAACTTTAGAAAGAATGATCCCACTAAGGGTAATAATTTTGAAAAACCTAGAGAAAAAGTTGGTCAATTTTCAAACAATCCTTTGGGTGCTCAGTGTTTTGGCTGTCAAAGGTATGGTCATGTTAAATCTGAATGTCCTACATTCTTGAGGTCTAAGGGTAAAGCTATGGCTATAACCATTAGTGATAATGAGGTTTCTGATGATGAGTTTGGATGTGACGAGGATGGAAATTTCATTGCTTTCACTGCTACTGCTGTAGTCAATGAAAGTATATCTGTTGAAGAGAACCCTTCTGATGGGGAACTCTCTGAGGATACAAATCTTCAAGAGACCTATAATAAACTTTGAAAAGTTGCTGCAAAGAATGCTATGAATGTTGAACTTGGCCTGAAGAAAATTGATTCTCTTGAGCTTGAAAAGAAACTTTTGGTTTTTAAATTATTTGATGCTAATGATCTTTGAACCATGTGAAATCTGAGAACATGCTTTTGCTTGATAAAGTTAAAACTTTGGAACATGATTTATCTATTGCTAGATCTGCTAATTCTAAACTTGATCAAATGTTGAATGTTCAAAAGTATCCCTCTAATAAATCTGGTTTAGGTTATGTTGAAAGCATCTGTGTGTCTGCACCACATTCCAAGAACTTTGTTCCTTTATCTTCTTCTGAACCTTCTGTGAGTGAGGTTATGAGTGAAACTGTCAAACCCCCTGCAAGTGAGGTTGTCAAACCTATAGAAGTTTCACCACCTAGAAAGATTGCGGTTGATCTAGGAGAGTCTAAACCTAAGGATTCTACCCTTTCTAAGGACAAGATGCATGGTAAATCTACTTGGGTTTGTCATTTTTGTGGAAAGTTTGGACACATTCGTCCTAACTGTTACAAGGTTCAAGCTGCTAAGAGAGTAAACAAACCAAAGGTGTCTATGCCTCAAGCATAAGATTCTATGGCACTCATTGGTGAATTGGTAAAGGCGTTGAACCTTTATTCCAATCCTGGAGTTGGAAATCACTCGAATGTGAATAAGAACTCCAATGCTCGTGGTGCATCTAAAAGATTTTGGATGCAAAAGACTCGATCTAATTGAGTCTTTCTGACATGGTCCTTGTGCTTCATTGTTCATTCCTCTGTGACCATTGTTCTTTGGTATTTGTGTTTTTGTGCTTTTGTTCTAGGACTTGCATTGCATTACATTCAAGCATTTCATTCTAGGATTTATTTGTCTTCTCTTTTTTAATAAAAAAAAAAAAAAGGAGGAAAGGAGAAAGCAAAAATATGTTTGACATTATTTTTCTTGGTCTTTGAAAACAAAGTTGGTCAATTTATTTACACATAACATGTTTTGTGTACCTTGTTTAGCTTTGATGAGCTTATTTATTGCACTTTACTAGTTGAAGTTTTGTAGTGCATGTTGTGTGGGAAAGATGTTTATGGTGTTTATCATTTTGTCTTAATCTTGAAGTTACATGTTGTTTGACTGTCGGACTTGATCCTTTTGAGAAAGGCATAAATAACCATCTCACTACTGTTCACTAGCCAATCATGAACACCTTAGTGTATATCATAAGATTTTGTGCTCGAGAAAGTGTAGCACATGCACAAAAAGAACATAAAGTGTAGCCTCGGCTTTAATTGCTTAATGCTTAAAATTTGTGTGTACTATTAGGTTTGATGCCAATTCACTTAATTAAAACTGGTATGTACTATTAGGCTTGATGCCAATTCACATAATTAAGAGGCTAAATTCAAGAAACTTACATGATTGCAAGCTTATGTTCTAGGAGATGTGGGAGTTATATGATGTAACTCTTTAGGTGATAGTCTCTTTTAAATTCTATATGATGAATTTTGTAGACTTTGTGATTGATCACTATTCACATATCACCTCACATGTATCTCAAGCTCCTGTTAGTTGCACACACTATAAAAGTTACTCTTTGCTAAATACTATACATGTTTTTGTGTGTGTTTTTGGTCTGACCAACCAAGTTTAAAAATATCTTGAGATTTTTGCACAACATATTTGTTGCTTGAGAATTTAAAGGGAAAATTGCTGAAATTTTCTTTGGAGAAACTGGGATTAAAACTTGGGTTTTTGAAAAAGCATTCCATCTCATACTCATGCATTTTGTTTCAACAATTTTAATGCTTTGAGGAGTTGTTTTCAAAATGTGGTTTGTGATTTTCAAAAATGTGTTTTTTTTTTTTTCTCAAAATGTTGTGAGCCGCTGCCTATTTCGATTGATCCAATCTGTTTTTTGATCAATCGAAAATACTTAAAATTCTTTTAAAAATCTCGGATTGATTCGATCGATCGAATGTGATTTTTGATCAATCGAAAGTCGCAAATCAGGTTTTTTAAAACAATGTTCTTGACTGATTCAAACACTTTTTCAAAAAGTTTTTCAAACTTTTCTTCTCTCTCCAACTAGGCAAGGTTCTACAGTCAATTTTTTGTCGTTTTCCTTCGAATTTTTTGCAAGGATTCTCTTTCCTCAAGCCGGTAAGACTCTTTTTCCCTTCCTTTTGAGTTTATTTTCATGCATTTTTCACTCAAAATTTCGGACCTTTTCTATTTGGGATTTTTGTTGATTCAAGACCTAATTTGTGAAATTGATCAATGGGTTTTTGTGAAGACATGATATAAATATGATCTTGATAGTTTAATTTGATCAATTTTGGGTTTTGTGAAAAATTGAATTTTCTAGGGCTTGTATTAAATCCGAATTGGGGATTTTATTCAATTAGGTTGAAATTGATGAAATTGGCTTGTTGTTTTAATGTATTTAAGCATTATAATCTGTGTGTTGTGTTATGTAATGCTCAATTCATCAATTTGTTTCAAAAATTTCAAGTGGTTTTTCAAATTTTTGGGGTTTTTTTTAGAAACTCTATGCTCAAGCCAATTTTGTAAAATTGAACCTAATTTGAACTTTGTTTACCGCATTGACATTGTAATTGTTCATGCATCATATAGATTTTTGTTCTATATTTTTTTGTGCTAACTTGCAATCTGCCCTTGGTTATTGTTTCTTTTGGTTTTCTCTTTGTGTCTTTGTCCTTTCCTTAGCACTATGCCTAGGAAGACTAGGGCTCATAGGTTTATTCCCTTACCTACTCCTTCCCCTCCACCCTTTGACCGAGAGAGGTTTCCTAGTGAGAAAAACCAAGAGATTTATGGTAAGCTGAACCTTAAGAGGAAGATATGGTCTGAGCGTTCTGTCATCTTAGATGAGTTTGATCCTGCTATTAGGGCAAACTTTGAGCGTAGGGGCTGGTTACCCTTGGTGGATATTTCTGATCCTCCTCCACCTACTACCTTGATTAGAGAATTCTTTTCGAACATCTCTATCCGCATCTATGATTCCAACACTTTGGTAAAGAGTTGGATACGAGGCGTAAAGTACACCATTACTCTTCAGGTAGTGGCTGATGCTCTAGGGGTACCTTTGATATAGCACCCTATCTACCCTTATGATGAGTCTCCTTTGTTGAGTGATGTCATGTCTTACATCACTGGGTCTTCTATCCAGTGGGGTTCTGATCTTAGGATCACCACTGCTGAGCTTTCTAAGTTACACTATCTCTTCTTTAGGATCGCGTGTCACTCCATTTGGCCCATTTCTTATCTTCACACCTTTCCTCTCGAGCGGTGTGTATTTTTGTACGCTCTTGTCACTGATGCTCCTATCAGTTTTTTCCATTTGTTTCTTCGTTCTTTGAACGAAGTTTATAGGAGTTCATCTTCTGCTCATGCCCTTGTTCATCCTATTTTCATTCATGGGTTTTACTATATCTTGATCTCGGTGGCTTCCCTTCCTTTGAGCCCGTTCATGTGATTGCTCCTATAGGTGCGTCTTTTCTTAGACAGAAGGTTGCTCACCTTCGAGCTGGCTCTAAACACCCTAGGTCTGAGCCTTCTGGGTCCGCACCTCCTCCCTCTTCTTCTACAGGTCCTGCTGGTGAAGCTTTTCCTGATCCTAATGCTGCTGCTGTTGTTCCTCCACCTCCATCGAATGACTTTGATATCCATCGTACTTTAGAGACTATCATGACCGTTCAGGCGGCTCATGATCAGCTTTTGGTGGACTTATTTGACGAGATCCGTGCTTTGCGTGTTGATCTGGCACATCTTCGTTCACCCTCACCACCTCCTTTTAATGATGGAGTATGATTGCCCTTTGGCATTCCATCACAAAAAGGGGGAGTAGAGTTTGTAGAGGAGTGTTGTAATTAGGGGGAGTTTTTTTTTTTTTTTTTTTTGAGGAGCTAGTGGAGATGTTAGATTGTATCTAGGCGATTCACCTTGTATATCATTTTTTTTGGGGATATTCATGTTAGGGGGAGTAACATTGTTTGATATACATGATTTATACTTGTTTCTTGTTTCTTTGGATTCACTATTTATTGATTTATATTTATGAGTTATTCATTAATATATGTCTTTATTATGTGTTGTGTGAATCATACAAGAATGTTATACCTGTTTATATATTATTTTCTGTCACACATGTGTTTATGCGTTTGTTGAGTATTTCAAGAATATATAGGTTGATTCAATTGAGCTACTGTCTACACTTGCAACTGATGGATAGTAGTTAGGATTGAATTTTAGTCTTTATGAGCATTATTTATGTAAAGGGCTTTTACTTGTAAACTTTAAGCTTTGTGTTTGTGTTTTGTCACGAATTGCCAAATGGGGAGTTTGTTAGGTTCTAAAGATTTAGGAATTTATGTATTTAGAACTCTAATTTATATTGTTGGCAAACCATGATCAAAACAGGGTGTTTAGTCTTGTTTAGGCTTGCTCAAAGTTGGATCTTTCATGTAAAGTTGGAATCGAGAGGCTGCAGATGCATTGGTGCATTTCGGCCTGGCTCGATCGATTGAAAGAAAGACTCGATCGATCGAATCTCGAGTAGAATGCTTTTCTGCAGAATTTTCCAACTCAGCCCTAACTCATTAAACGTTTTGGGTTTTCTGTTTTTACCCTAGGTATATAAAGAAAAACCCTAGCCATGTTTTTAGAGTTGCTCTTGTTGTATTGTTGCTCATACTTTTCTGTTTTGTGTAAATCTCTTGTGAGATTTAGAGGAGCTTTCCTTTACACAAAACTTAGGGTTTTCTGGGTAGAGATTATTTCAATACCTTGATGATCAACTCAGTTGCTGCCATTGGAGCTTAAAAAATAACAAGCGTGGGCGCTTGTAGCTGATTGGAGAATCCAAGAAAGAAGGAGTCTGTGGATTCGGAGCTTGCACGTGGTCGTGTCAGTAAGTTCTATTGGTGGGTAGCATTAGGAAGTCAAGCGGGGAGCTTGTAAGTCCTTTTGTATGAACTTCGATTCTTTCACATAGTGGATTCAGTTTACCTTAACAATAGCTAGGTCAAATCCTCCCCAGGTTTTTACCGTGTGGATTCCTGGGTGATCATATCATTGTGTCTTTTATATTTCCGCTGCTTTATATTTTGATATGATTGTTTGATTGTTTTAACCTAGAATTGCATAATTTGACTAAGTAATAACTTGGCTAATTAACTAGGTTAATCTGGTTGGTTTATGGGGTCTAAAAACCGTTCACAACCTATTAAATGAAAATTCTTCTCTAACAAAAACATACATTATGGTTGATAAACATTTATAATATCTACAACTACTTTTACCTACACAATAAAATTCTCTATGTATTTCAAAGAAGAAAATGAGTTTCTCACTTGAGATGATAGAGAGATAACACCAACTTCTGATAGAAAATTCTAAAAATGAGGAGAAGCTGATCTGAAAATGATGAAGAGAATTGCATGAGAAGCTGATTTGTGGAAGGGAGGAGTAAATAGCAGAACAACTCGATTGTACCAGAGCCGAGTAATATTTAATAACTCGATTTCCCATTCATCGGGTTTAGCTTCACATGCAAATAAGTGATTTGAAATCGGGTCAGAATGTAGCAGAACAACTCAATCGTACCAAAGCCGAGTAAAATGAATAACTCGATTTCCCACTCATCGGATTCAGCTTCACATGGTAATAAGTGATTTGAAATCCCGTCAGTAACTCGGTTTCCTCATTTCCGAGTTACAAACAGTAACGCGAAATATTTCATTGCCCAAAAGCCACGATGGAAGACCAACATGGTAAGAACCTGCATAGAACTCGGCATTGTGATAATCGATTAATTTAAGTAACTCGATCTTAGGGTCATCGAGTATTGAAACAGGGGCACACCCCTATATAGTTTCAAAACAGGGGCATAATGCCAAATATTTTTCCCCAAAGGGGTAAAAGGCCAGATAGTCCCAACATTATTAAGCTAAAATATTAATTCATAAAATAAAAAATTTTATTGGGTCTTGAATTTTTTTTTAATTCAATAATTTTGTTATATTTAATTTGCTTGCCTAGAAAAACTTCTTGGCTTCGTCACTGACCTCGAAACAACTGAAATAGACCGAAATGACTCGAAATTTTTTCTGAAGTAGAATAGGGTGGCTTACTATTTCGATTTGTTTACTGGCATGGTATTTTCTAGCCGTTACGAAATGAAATTAATAACATTGAATCAAACCTAATTACCTAAAGGCTAAAAAGAAATAAGATTGTGTAATTTATGCTTCATAAGGAACCGCCTGAACAAAATTCTTAGAGTCGCTACTGTAAGAGGCAACGTAAGGAACAAATTGACACATAGACCAAGTTTGCCCATAGTGCTTACCCTGCCTACACCTAGATAAGTTGTGATCATATCCTTTGTTTCTTCCCAAAAAGTGAAGCAACCCAATGCTCCAAAATCCCCCAAATAACAAGGAAATGACCATCACGGTTAAGGCCAACACTCTCCCAAACTTGTCCTCAACTTCTACCTCAGACTCTGAAGGCATACCCATCCTTTTCTTTCAAAGGAATAATCAGTCACACTCATATTGTAATTGAATTCTACCACTGAAAAGCCGAAAATGTAAAAACTATTGGATCACAATCCCATAATTCTGGGGCTCCAATTAACTACATCTGTACAGTATTGCCAATGAAAATCATTTAATCAGCACGAAAACCAGCTTGTGATAAACTAATCAAAAAAAGTTTCACCAAAAAAAGATAAACTAATCAAAATATCAGTAAAGAATCTATTATTTGAGCCACAAACGGTGAAACCCAAATCGCCAAAAGAAGCAATCTTTAGAACCCATTTGAAGATTCAAGTTTGCAACGAGCATTAACCAAGTGGGGGTAGCAGTTTGTGTTCACAAATCATGTTAGTATCATGCCAACTCATGAGCTTTTGATTGTATAGATCAAAACACAAATATTACACGTTTATTAATCATGTTTAGGTCTTTTGGTTCTACCACTCTAGCATGACGTATAACAAAAATTCAGCTTGACAACATGACTTACATCACCTTTTTTAATAAATGGATTGTGTCGGGTAGACACAACTTGACATAGTCCATTTAATAATAAGTGGTGTGGTCTATTTTAATGTTTTATACTAAGAATAAACATAATACAATATATAAATTGTGTACAACTAGATTCCAAACAAAACCACCAAAAATAAATAACAACAAATCCTAATAAAATTTTTTCCATAAAATGAAAATACAATCTCAGCTCCATATTATTACAAGCTCAATTTCCGTTATAATGACTATAAGTCTATAACAATAGTTCACATGTTTAGATTATGGAACAAATATGTCAAAATTAAAGCCCACAAAATCCTAACATCAATTGGCGAAATATCACCCAAGGTCCCCTTGGTTGGCCGGCGAGATCTACATCAAATATGAGTTTAAACATCAATTACACACAAAATAAATAAATAAATAAGAATGTACATTTGGACAATTAGATTAGAACCCAAAAAAAAACACTTTAGCCATTAAAAAGAGGGAGAGCATCAAGTCATTAGGCATCAGATTATATGTGCAATTAACAAAAATAAAAACAAGAAAATAAACTACTCACGTCTAATATAACTTTTTTTTAATACAGGGTGAGAGGATTCAAACATTGGATGTGTAATTACAAAGACTCTTGGCCAGGTCTAATATTATCATCATCATCATCAACCATTTATAGCTTTTACACCATAAAATATTATTCTTACAGCCAGACAAATACTAATTAGAGAGGAAAGAAAACAATTAAGAAAGATGACTATAATGTGCATGATCCCAGCTATTGTTCAATTCTATAATCTACTACGTATTCAAACAGAGTGTATTTCGTCACCAATAAGAACTTGATTAAGCTGATACAAGATGAGATATTAACATTAAGACCATATATGTTTAGCGGAAAAAAAAAAACATTAAGACCATATATATATATCCCAATATTGTAACAAAATCCAACTTATATATATTCTATCTCTATCAATTTTTATATAATCTCATAATTACAAACATTGATAATAAAAAAATAAAATTCTAATTTTAGTTTCGTGTGCCATAAAAAAGGGGCATTTCTGACTTTTACAATTATAAAAAAAAGGGGATTTTGTTCCTTCGGTGAGAAAATGTAATATGCCATTCTAAATGTAAAATAAGCTGTAACCAAGCATGTGATGCATAAGATAAAATCGAAGTGTGAAAATTTATTTATACTTACTCTCATGGTCTCTTTCTGTAGCACAACTTTGTCATCCATACATTTAATATTGATAGCTGTATTCAATTTAAGCTACATTAATAAAAAGACATGTAAAACGTTATTAATGACTTGTTTGTATTCCGGACAACTCTACCATACTCCCTCAGTCCCTCTCAACCCAAACAAGCCATAAAACTCCTTAATATTCTAAAAATGGTATGCTAACCTGTAGGGTTCCACTGTAAAAGGATATGGCTTAGTGATTAAATACTCCGCCAAACTACGGTGAAATCTTTTCCATCCATAAGGCTTACGAAGATCTCGCTTTAGCCAATCAACATGGTGGCTTCGAATTTGCCCATCAACAATCACTTCGCAGACACCAGGAAAAGCTTTATGTAACAAATCATCAATCTTCTCGTGTGTAGGAAGCTATTAAATAAAAGAGTTATTATATTGTAAATTGTAATTGTCAAAAATAGAGATAAATAAACTCCTCGTACGTTATTGATGTGTAAATTATATGACTAACTCCCTTAAATGTTAGGGTTTTTTTTTTTTTTTTATAAGTAATAAATATGTATATTCAAGAACACTACCTCATGCAAATCTAGAGTCATAAGGCAAAGTTAAAAAAATACAGAGAAAGAAGATAAAAAGCAGAAAGAAAAGATACTAATTACAAAGGAGTGAGCTAAGGAACATAGATAGAGAATCACTAGAGGTGAGTCCCCAAGCCCCTAGACAAGTCAAAAAGAGAGCCACTGAACGAAGCCAATAGCTGGTCGTCGGAACCTCGAAGTAAACCAGCACCTTCAACTCTTTTCATCATCTTACTGAAAACCTCCATTATAACCAAAAACAACATAAGAGATAGCGGATCCCCTTGTCTCAATCCCCTCGAACTCCCAAAAAAATCAGTTGGAGACTCATTAACCAAGACAGAGAACTAAACTGTAGATATACATGTACGGATCCACCTACACCATCTCACCTCAAATCCCATTCTCTTCAACAAATCTAGAAGAGCCTCCCAATTCACATGATCATAGGCTTTTCCAATGTCCAGCTTACAAATATCCCTCGGAATCTTACTCTTCACCCTACTATCAACACACTCATTAGCAATAAGAACTGAATTAAGTATCTGTCTACCACTCACAAAACTGTTCTGAGCCTCAGATATTAATTAATCTAAAACCTCTTTCAAGCGATTTGCCAGAGCTTTAGCTAAGAAATTGTATACACTCCCCACCAAGCTAATAGGTCTAAAAAATCGAATATTGGAGATACCATTCTTCTTGGGGATTAGGGCTATAAAAGTTGCATTAAGAGATTTTTCAAACTTACTGTGTTGATAAAACTCTTCAAACACAGCTAAAACATCATTTTCCACAACTCCCCACAACTCCCCAAAAATGGTGATAGAAGGCCATAGAAAAACCATCAAGACCTGGAGCTTTATCTCCTTCCAACTCTTTGACAACTCGAAGAATCTCCTCCTTTTCAAACCTTCATTCAAGCCAATCTCTCTCCAGCCCCTCAATCTGATCAAACTCCAAACCTTCCACAAAAGACCTCCACTCCTCTGTCTCCTTGTACAAGTTTTTATAAAACTGTACTACTTGGTCCGCCATCTCTGATTCATCCTCATAAATAACCCCATCCACCTCCAGCATATTAATATGATTATACCTTCTCCAGGAATTAGCCACCTTATGGAAGAATTTGGTATTGTTGTCTCCTTCCTTAATGCAAAGCATCCTCGATTTCTGTCTCCACGAAACTTCTTCCAAAGAAAGAAGGTTCTGTATTTGAGATCTCGTCACAGCCCTCTCACCTATCTCCACTTCAGGAAGGCCATACTCGCTTTCCTTAGCATCCAATACTTTCAAGGCTTCCAACGGTTCTTTCTTTTGATGACCTACATTTCCAAACACACTATGGTTCCATTGAATAATGTCTCCTTTCAGAGCCTTCAGCGTCTTGGCAAGCACAAAACTGGGAGTACCTGAGAAGAAGTATTGATTCCACCAAGAATGAACCCTCTCTATGAACCCATATGTCTTTAACCACATGTTCTCAAACCTAAAAGGACTCTTTCCCCTCAATATCCTCCCTGCCTCCACTAATATAGGGAAGTGGTTTGAAATATGACGAGATAAAACCCACTGGATCACATCCGGATAATGATCCTCCCAATCATGAGAAACGAGAGTCCTATCTATCCTAGACATCAAAGGCTGATCTGAGCCATTAAACTAAGTATGACTCCCTCCTTCCAATGGTAAATCTATCAAATTAAGCTCCTCAATGAACTCAGAAAAATTCTCCATAGCAAAAGTAAGGTGCGATCCCCCCAACCGTTCACTTGGGAAGTGAATGATATTGAAATCCCCTATGTAACACCATGGAACATCCCAAAGTTGCTGAATTCCAATCAGCTCGTCCCACATCTGCCCCCTTAAGTTAATATCATTTGGGCCATAAACCTTAGAACATACCCAAATAAAACCATCACCCACACCCTGCCACCGAACCGATACGGAAAAGTAACCCACCATTACCTCCAACTTTTCTAAAGCCCTCCTATCTCACATCATCAAAACCCCACCAGCTGTCTAATCCATCCAAAGCCACACAATCTACATAAGGACAAGTCCGCAAGCTGTAAACCAACTATCTGTCCATTCTAGTAAGTTTAGTTTCTTGAAGACAAACTACATCACAATTCCAATCTCTTAGTAAATTTCTAACTACCAAACATTTTCGCGAGTCATTCATTCCTCGAATGTTCCATGACACCATTTTTAACTTCATAAAAACTGTTAATTCCCTACTCCAATCACAGTGTTGCAGTCAACAAAGACTATCTACCATCATAATTAACCGAGGAAATCAAATTCCTAAACTCCCTCTTCCCTTTATCCTTGGACACAACTTTCCGGTGGGTTGCATCTTTCCTGTGCTGCAGATTAGCAGCCTCAATCTCCCTCTCAAGCCTTCATAAAAGCATGATGCACATCTTCTCATGTCGTCCCAAAGAAAGCCCCATCATTTTACTAAAACTAGGAACTCTATGTTTCACCTAATTAGAAATATTCAGCAGATTTTCCACCCCCATCACCTCAATATTATTATGCAACTCTATCGACACAACCAACCCTATAGGATTTATAGTCATTAAAGGGGAGAAGCTATCCACATCACCCAAATCCAGGTCTGCACTAAGTGCTTCTACCTCAATCAATACTCCTGACGCAAAATAACCATGGTCTGCCAGCACCAATAATTGCCTAACTTGATGGGAAGTGTTTATCCCCTGAACATCATTTGCACAATCAGCTCGACCACCTTTATCTCCATCCTAAACACCCAAACCCACAATCTCAGCTCCCGATAGACTCAGAACAAAATTAGACAACACAAGCCCTACTGATGCCCTAACACCCTCTGTTTCTGCCTTACCCAGTGTTATTAAAGACTTCTCAGCACGAGAGTCATTGGAAACAGGACACTCAACCTCCACCGATGACTCCACAAGGCAACCCACTGTCTTGGATTGAGGAGCAGACTTCTCATAATCACCATCAGGGTTCACCATCATCCTCATGGAGTGGGTTAAATCTGCATCGAGTTTATCCAATATTGTCGATGACTCCTAGACACTAAATCCACAGAAACAGTCCACTTAGCTACCACCGATAGCTTCGTGAGACTACCCATCGTCTCGATTTGACCAACCACGATCTCACAGTCACCAACACCCGTCATCGTCACCAATGATTGATTTCGCACCTGAATCACTAGCGCCGTTGACTTCTCGGCGTGAAATCCACCATCTGCTGTGTGAAATCCACCATCTGCTGTGACGTCGACTACCCTTAAAAGCTCACCATGTTGACCCAACTCCTCATTCTGACTTAACAAAGCTTCGTGAAGAGCAGTGGACATCATCGCCATCGCCGACATGTGGGCTTCTAGCGTTGGTGGGCTCGGGTCCGCTAACAAGGAGCTCTCACCCACTTCCATCCTAATTGGGCCAGTGAACTCTAAGTTAGGGAAGCCCACCTGATGGTCACAGTTGGTGTCTAGGCCCACCACATCCTTTATTTGAGCCCGTGTTACCTATTTAAAATTTTTTACTCCCCATTTATTGCCATCCCAGGAAACCCGTTTCCTTCCTTTCACATCAACTTCCACAATTAAACCACTCCCTATCCAGCATGATCTCCTTATATCACTCCTCTTACCATTTTCATCTGATTTTGAATTCAAACTAAATCTTACTAGGATACGTTTACTATTTTCTGCTGGAATTTGCTCACCTAATTTTGTATCCACATTAATGCACTGCTCCCTCCTATCCCTTCCTCCCACCACCATTGTATCAGGCTTACCCACCGGAATATCCCCCACCTTAGCACCTCTAAGTTTTGGATTCATCGCCAACAACCCCCTTGACTGATTCTGCCTCTCCACAAACTCCCCCTAATCATATTTTTATCCTTATCCTTGGTTGTAATATGTTGTGACTGAGTCACAACCCTTGGCTGCACCTGACTCTTCAGTATCACAACAAAAGACCGAGAGGGATGAAACCCCGACATTCTCCTCTATGGCTGAGACATAAATTTGGCCTGGCCTAAACCACATAAAGCATATTGGTCAGGTTCCAACATCTTCCTCAGTTCAAGCCCAAAGACCTTCCATCTATTTTGTGCTTTGCCTCCAGGAATTATGACAGATCTTCTATGCCCACCAACTTTGAGTTCAAACACTAAAAGGAACTGACCAAAGGAGTTTGATCCCCGTTGCAAAGTGTACGCGGTATCTGCTTCCCTAAGCGTAAAAAACTGTTTGGGATTGATTCCAACCACAGTGTGTTCTATATTCTTCATCAACCATAACGCTACATTCTTGCCCATGAATACTGACTTCATGAAGTGTTTGCCTCGTTCAAAAATACGTAAGGAGAAAAAAATTTCCTCCTTCTTCAACCACCAATTGAAAAAGCTTAAATTCAATGAAAAAACTATGAATTCCACCCATTGAAAAAAAAAAAAAAACTATTCTTTAGTTTCTAATTTTTAAAAGTCAATGAAAATACGCATTAAATTTAATGAATCTGTTACATTTAAAAAGTTAGCATTAGAATTCAAATTCTAGTAACAACATATTTTAGTATTTTTTTTTTTTCAAAAGACTATTTTTTTTAATTTCAACTAACCAAACATGTTTTTGATTTCAAAAATACATAAAAATTGTTTTTTATTTATATTTCCAAATACAAGTTTTTGAAAATTGAAAACAAAATCTGTTATCAAATATAACCTAAATTTTTGTATCAATTTTGTTTTTCTTTATTTGTAAATTGCTTATTTTTGGCAGTTTATTTACATAATATTATGAAATGAAAACTACAAGTTAGATTTATTTTCAAGAGGCTGAAACTTAGATTATTTAAAATAAAAAAACTGGGACAAAAACTAATACGAGAACCACAACTAATATATATAAAATAAACAAAGAGCTAGTTTATAACCAAATGCCAAACACAGACTAACATGTGGTAATACAAAAGCACATGCAGAAAATGCGGAAAATGAATAAAGAAAATAAATTCTACAAAATACAATTGCTAATCTAAGATAGAATTTTTAATAGAAATAACAGATATAAATAGAAAAAAATAATTACAAAACATAAAACATTACCATAATCCCATGCGGCCTTTGAAAGTAATGATGATGCGTATTCCGTAAAAAGAAGGGTAGAGTGCCGCTTTGGTATTTATATAACTCTATATTATTGTTGTTAAATGTGAACACATGTTGAAAAACACCGTTATGAACACTGGGAAATTTCGTCCACCACTGTTGAAAAGGAAAAAGATAATAATCAAGATGTCCCAACCCATCCTTAGCTCCAGGATTTTCAGCTAGATAATCCTTAATTAGTTGTAGAAAACTCATTCTATCATTGGCATCGAAGAATATAGGATGAAGAAGTTGTAATTTCGAATACTCCGAGAACTGGATATAAATCTCTGAAAAGAACAATTTAAAGGTGGCCGGGAGCTTACGTTGATAGTCTGGGAGGGACTTGACTATTATTCTAGCCACTAACCACCTAAAATGTTCGATATCTGTTAATATACCCTGAGCTAAACTTGTTTGACGATCTGGGACCATATTAGTAAAAGGAAAATTGACGGATTGATCTCCATAAATTCTAATTCTGTGTATCAGATCCCCAGCAAATTGATCTTTCATATGAATCCCCGCAACTATTTTTCCCATGCTCAGAAGCACTTTTCTACCCGCAGAACTGAAATTTAGGACCATACCAGTATCCGGATGTATTTCCCACATCTTGGGAAGACCATTCAAAAAATGATCAAAGGTCTGTGCAAATGAAAAAAATGAATATTAATTTTTTTTAAACATATCAAAAACATTTAAACACTAAACAAAATATAATGTTGCACTAATTTAACGTTTGGAGTTGGAAGTGGCAAATTAGGTCTTGCCTGTGATAATTTTTTTTTTTTAAAATATATCACAAACATTTAAACATTAAATTTAAAAAAAAAAAAAAAAAAAAAAGAAAAAAGACTTACAAATGTTGCACTAATTTCAACGTTTGGATTTGGAGGAGGCAAATTTGGTCTTGCTTGGGGTTCGGCGGCCCGGAAAGCAGCTAGAGTAGGAAGATCTGGTATATGTTTTATGTCACGTAACACATCTGGTACTACCGGGATTGGGACAGCGGCTGGTTGTTGATGGGCGGCCATAGTGGACATTAGATGGGAGGGGAGTGACCATGTGGATAAAGAGCATTTATACTTGGGGTTAAATCATAAATGATAGCGGAAATTATTTTAATAAGACCGAACGACTTTAAAGTGTCGGAACGACCGAGTTGACTGACTTTTTTTTTTTTTTTTAGAAACAGTTGACTGACTTTTAAGAGCATTATTAGTGGTGTAAAAAATTTAGTAATTTGAACACACAAAAAATTACTTTATCTATTTTAGAACATTCAGATTAATAGAGTTTTTTTTTAACTTTTTGGCACTACAAAAAACTACTTTATTTATTTTACATTCTTGCTTTACAAAACATTTAACATCAGTGATCTTATTTTCACATCAAAGTTAAACACAGTTCACTTATTTATTATTTTCTCTCTCTTATTCTGTCTCTCTCTTTTTTGTTGTTTCTTCTTCTTCTCTTCAACCCACAACCACCATCACAGCAAAACGAGACAGAGCCAGCTCAACAACTTTTGGAGCCTTAGAGCATTAGCATTGGGGAATGACAATGCTACTCTATTATACCATTTCAAAAAGTTATTTTATCATTATATCATACCATTTTACAATATCTCCAACATTCTAAAACTCTATTTTTGTTAAAATATTATTTTTTTAATCTTTCTTTATTATTTCTTTCAACTGTCACTTTTTTTCAAACTTAAACACGATTCCATAGGTCACATTTTCTTGGGCTTTTCAACAATAATTTTTTTCTCAGCCGTCACATTTCTTTCTTGGCCTTTATCATTTCTTTCCAACAAGCCTTTTTTTTTTCCTTTCAAATTCAACAACCATTCCAAACAACCTGCCAAAAAATTTTTTTTTTTCTTTTTTGATAAAGAACCTGTCAAACATATTAAACCTGCCAATTATTCCAAACAACTATTCCACAAGCCTTTTTTTTTTCTTTCAAATTCAACAACTATTCCAAACAACCTGCCATTTTTTTTTTTTTTTTTGATAAAGAACCTGTCAAACATATTAAACCTGCCAATTATTCCAAACAACTATTCCACATACATACGTATTGAACCTGTCAAACATATTGAACCTGCCAATTATTCCAAACAACTATTCCACATACATACATATTGAACTTGCCAATTATTCCAAACAACTATTCCACATTCATACGTAGGGGCTTCGTTTTCGGAAGGGCACCCCCGACAATAGATTTGTAGAGAGTGGGGCGAAAGGGTTTGGCTCCGGCCGGCCTCTCGCCAATCCTCCTTGGGCTTTTCCTTTGTTGTTCTTCGTCTAGGGTTGCTCCTCGGCTGGCGTCCGAGGAGGCCCCCCTTCACGAGGGGGCTCTTTGCCTTATATACTCCTTTTAGTTCGATCTTGGCCTTACAGCTGTAGGTCATCCAGGCCACTGCTTCCAGAGCTTGTCCCATCAGACAGGTTCTTCACCATGCTGTGGGTTGCGGCCTCCAAGGTTGCACTGTGCAGGGGTCTTGTCACCATTAATGCAGCCTGGAGGGTCAGGCAAACACTTTAAGTGTGGATGTGATGACCTATTCTGGGTTTGCCCCCTACCCAGGATTTAGACTAGGCGTGCCGAGGAAGGGTGTGTCCTCGGTATGGGTCCGAGAAGGGCTAAAACCCTTTGGACGATTATCTGGGACGATTGTCCTCCTCGGTTTGGGCCTTGGGCCAGCCTACAGGTGGGCCGGGGGTTCCGGGCCCACGGGCCCCACAATAGCCCCTCAAAACCCTACTGCACGTTTCTTCGGACGGGGAGGAGGGTTTTGCAAACCTCGGTCCTTATGTTCCGGAAGGCCTTCCACTGGCTGGTTCTTCCTCGAGTGGCTGGATCGACACTCAGACCTTTTAGTAAGTAGTCAGTTTCTTCGCAGGACTAGGTCTTTGGACCATGCAGCACCTCGGCTCCGTCGTAAATGGCTAGCTCCCCATAGACTTGGGTCCGAGGACCGTGCAAGGCCTTGGTACGATTGCTGCCTTCAGAACGAGTGGCTAGCTCCCCGTAGGCTTGGGTCCGGGGACCATGCAAGACCTAGGTACAATTGTTGCCTTCAGAACGAGTGGCTAGCTCCCTGTAGGCTTGGGTCCGAGGACCATGCAAGACCTAGGTACAGTTGCTGCCCTCGATGGTAAGTGGCTAGCTCCCCATAGGCTTGAGTTCGTAGACCATGCAAGACCTAGGTACAATTGCTGCCTTCAGAACGAGTGGCTAGCTCCCCGTAGGCTTGGGTCCGAGGACCATGCAAGACCTAGGTACAGTTGCTGCCCTCGATGGTAAGTGGCTAGCTCCCCATAGGCTTGAGTCTGTAGACCATGCAAGACCTAGGTACAATTACTGCCTTCAGAACGAGTGGCTAGCTCTCCGTAGGCTTAGGTCCGAGGACCATGCAAGACCTAGGTACAGTTGCTGCCCCCGATGGTAAGTGGCTAGCTCCCCATAGGCTTGAGTCCGTAAACCATGCAAGACCTAGGTACAATTGCTGCCTTCAAAACGAGTGGCTAGCTCCCCGTAGGCTTGGGTCCGAGGACCATGCAAGACCTAGGTACGGTTGCTGCCCCCGATGGTAAGTGGCTAGCTCCCCATAGGCTTGAGTCCGTAGACCATGCAAGACCTAGGTACAATTGCTGCCTTCAGAACGAGTGGCTAGCTCCCCATAGGCTTGGGTCCGAGGACCATGCAAGACCTAGGTACAGTTGCTGCCCCCGATGGTAAGTGGCTAGCTCCCCATAGGCTTGAGTCCGTAGACCATGCAAGACCTAGGTACAATTGCTGCCTTCAGAACGAGTGGCTAGCTCCCCGTAGGCTTGGGTCCGAGGACCATGCAAGACTTAGGTACAGTTGCTGCCCCCGATGGTAAGTGGCTAGCTCCCCATAGGCTTGAGTCCGTAGACCATGCAAAACCTAGGTACAATTGCTGCCTTCAGAACAAGTGGCTAGCTCCCCGTAGGCTTGGGTCCAAGGACCATGCAAGACCTAGGTACAGTTGCTGCCCTCGATGGTAAGTGGCTAGCTCCCCATAGGCTTGAGTCCGTAGACCATGCAAGACCTAGGTACAATTGCTGCCTTTAGAACGAGTGGCTAGCTCCCCGTAGGCTTGGGTCCGAGGACCATGCAAGACCTAGGTACAGTTGCTGCCCCCGATGGTAAGTGGCTAGCTCCCCATAGGCTTGAGTCCGTAGACCATGCAAGACCTAGGTACAATTGCTGCCTTCAGAACGAGTGGCTAGCTCCCCGTAGGCTTGGGTCCGAGGACCATGCAAGACCTAGGTACAGTTGCTGCCCCCGATGGTAAGTGGCTAGCTCCCCATAGGCTTGAGTCCGTAGACTATGCAAGACCTAGGTACAATTGCTGCCTTCAGAACAAGTGGCTAGCTCCCCGTAGGCTTGGGTCCAAGGACCATGCAAGACCTAGGTACAGTTGCTGCCCTCGATGGTAAGTGGCTAGCTCCCCATAGGCTTGAGTCCGTAGACCATGCAAGACCTAGGTACAATTGCTGCCTTCAGAACGAGTGGCTAGCTCCCCATAGGCTTGAGTCCGTAGACCATGCAAGACCTAGGTACAATTGCTGCCTTCAGAACAAGTAGCTAGCTCCCCGTAGGCTTGGGTCCAAGGACCATGCAAGACCTAGGTACAGTTGCTGCCCTCGATGGTAAGTGGCTAGCTCCCCATAGGCTTGAGTTCGTAGACCATGCAAGACCTAGGTACAATTGCTGCCTTCAGAACGAGTGGCTAGCTCCCCGTAGGCTTGGGTCCGAGGACCATGCAAGACCTAGGTACAGTTGCTGCCCTTGCGGCTTCGCCTTCGTCCCCGAGTGTGAGGACACAGTGTTCACCTCTTTGGGTAACTCAGTCTCACATCGAATGGAAGTCCCTTCCACTAGCCCATTATAAGCTTCTGGAGCAAGAGTTAGTGTACCACCACTACACAGTTGCCTTCAATAGGAGTTCATCCTCGGATCCGAGAACTTTGCTTTTAGTGTGAAGACATCCACGGGTCGTTTTTCAGGGACTGTTTTTCCTCAGGTCGGATTGCGACTTCACACGTGGGGCTGATCTTGCCTCTGGTTCGTGTTCCCCGTCTTTCTGGTTTACGAGGCGTCGCTTGGCCTTTCGCGCTCCGCGTTTTGACGCTTCGGTGCTTGTAACGCGCCTTCATTAATGCCCTTATGAATCAACACGAATCTGGCGGTTGGCAATCCCCTTGGAATTGGGTGGGAATTAATTCCCTTTGACAATCCCCCCTTCGAATTCTGCGTGGCTCAACTCCTACTGGTTTTCGCCTTCCATAAAAGGCGTTCTGGGGGGAGTGTTTCTCCTCATTCCATGAATCTTCCACCACAAACAGAAATATACACTTTCCCCTCCCTGAGCCCTTTTGACACCGCCGTCAGGATTGTCACCAAAGTTAGGAGATCTGGAGTTAAGGGCCGCCATGGCCGCAGCCCCCACTGGGCCGCCGGCGCGGCAGAGTTTAGGCGTAACACTGGCAGGGCCTTGTACGGTGGCCAGGAGGGACGTCATTGAAGTACCTAACGTCTCTCCCTAGAGCGCACCTCCGACGAAGGAGGCACGCGAACTCTCGTCATGGCTGGTGCCCGAGTATTGCCGTCTCCGACGGTCAATGCTCGTGTAGTTCAGAGAGGGTCAAGGAAGCATCACGAGGGAGGGTGTTCCGGGGTCCTTGGGTCGGCTCCTCACTTTGTTCAAGCTTTGGTTTCAAGGTGAGCCAGCCCCCAGCCCCCTTTCCCGTGCTTTTACCGTCCAGTTCTCCCATTCTCTAGACGCCGGTAAAAGCATGGGTTGACACTTCCCTCATTCCTGATATTAATTCTTTGCGAGCTTCTTGCCCGGCTAGTTCTAAGATCGGTCCGCCTAGGCCTCTGATTGTAGGATTAGTTGGTAGGATTTTTTGTAAAACATGCCTGTCTGAGCCTCTGATTGTATTTGTAACTTTCTTTTATGAAATAATAAAGATTGTTGTATTTGTAATCTTTTTCTGAAGTAATAAAGAGCTTTTCTTTTATTTGCTGTAGAATTTTCTTTTCGTACTGCAATTCTTCTCTTCTTCTCTTCTTCCCTTTTCCTTTTTTTTTTCTTTGCACCGCCAACTTTTGAGTAGTAACTGCTTTAGAGCGACCGCCGGTTACGCCGGCCAGCGTACTAACCCTTCCCACAGACGGCGCCAATTGTAGGGGCTCCGTTTTCGGAAGGGCACCCCCGACAATAGATTTGTAGAGAGTAGGGCGAAAAGGTTTGGCTCCGGCCGGCCTCTCACCGGTCCTCCTTGGACTTTTCCTTTGTTGTTCTTCGTCTGGGGTTGCTCCTCGGCTGGCGTCCGAGTAGGCCCCCCTTCACGAGGGGGCTCTTTGCCTTATATACTCCTTTTAGTTCGATCTTGGCCTTACAGCTGTTGGCCATCCAGGCCACTGCTTCCAGAGCTTGTCCCATCAGACAGGTTCTTCACCATGCTGTGGGTTGCGGCCTCCAAGGTTGCACTGTGCAGGGGTCTTGTCACCATTAATGCAGCCTGGAGGATCAGGCAAATACTTTAAGTGTGGATGTGACCACCTATTCTGGGTTTGCCCCCTACCCAGGATTTAGACTAGGCGTGCCGAGGAAGGGTGTGTCCTCGGCATGGGTCCGAGAAGGGCTAAAACCCTTTGAACGATTATCTGGGACGATTGTCCTCCTCGGCTTAGGCCTTGGGCCAGCCTACAGGTGGGCCGGGGGTTCCGAGCCCACGGGCCCCACACATACATATTGAACCTGTCAATGAGTCTTTTTGTTTTTTTAGAAAGAACTTGCAAAAATATCAATTTACTCAAACTTGCTGCCAATGAGTCTTTTTTTTTTTTTTTAGAAAGAACTTGCAAAAATATCAATTTACTCAAACTTGCTAATTTTAAAAATCCACATACATATATATATATATATATATATATATAGGACAAAATGGACTTTTGCCATTTTCGGGCAAATTAAATAGCTTTATACCCCCTTTCCCAAACTAATTAGGGAAATGCCCCTCTTTTAAAACTCGATTTATGATAAATCAAGTTAGAAAAAAAAAATTCTGAAGTCCTATAGTGGCATTTTAAGGAGTCTATAGTGACGTTTTAAGGACTTATAGTAACGTTTTTTAACTCGACTTCAATAAAATCGAGTTATTGGCAATTTTTTTTACCTATAACTCGATTTCATGGTAGTCGAGTTAAAAAACGTCACTATAGGTCCTTAAAAATGTCACTATAGAGCTTAACTCGATTTTGAAGAAGCCGAGTTTCAAAAGAGAGGCCTTTCCCTAATTAGTTTGGGAATAGGGTAATAAGACTATTTAATTTGCCCGAAAAGGGCAAAAACCCATTTTGTCCTATATATATATATATATATATATATATATATGCAACCTGCCAAATATCAATGTACTCAACCTGTCAACTTAAAAAATCCACATACATATATATATATATATATATACACATGCAACCTGCCAAAAATCAATGTACTCAACCTGCTAATTTTAAAAATCCACATACATATATATAGATACAATCCACATACATAACTATCAATGTTGTCTTTAGAAGACGCATACATATATCAAATTACAATAAAACACCACATGCATAACTCACACACTTTACTAAGTTCCTACAACTCCCCTTGTAATTGCCATAAATGTTTAATGAGGTCTGATTGGAGTTGAAAAGGATTTTTATGGTCTTGAATACATTGATGGGTTTCAATGAACTCAGTAAATGTATTTGTGTGCTCCCGTGACAGTTGTATGGTAGGATTGTCATCAATTTGCTCATAATCTAATTCCACCGCTTCATTTACATCTCGCTCATCCTCAACGATCATATTATGAGGAATTACACACGCTTTCATGATGTCTTGAAGCATTTCACTATAGAAAAATCTTGCAGTTCCACGCACAATTGCGAATCTTGCTTGAAGCACTTTAAATGCATGCTCTACATCCTTCCTATTCGCCTCTTGGGCTTGTGCAAATAATTTTTTTTTGTGTCCTCGTGGAGATGGAATTTTTTTAACAAATGTTAACCATTTCAGATATATGCCATCGGCAAGGTAGTATCCCATTATATACTCATGACCATTGATTGAGTAATTAACTGCAGGAGCACGTCCTTGTTCAAGCTCGGAAAATATAGAAGACCATTCTAATACATTAATGTCATTATTTGACCCTGGTAACCCAAAAAATGCATGTCATATCCAAAGATCAAATAATGCCACTGCTTCTAAAACAATGGTTGGCTCATGAATGTGACCAGAGTACTAACATTTCCATGCAATCGAACAATTTTTTCATTTTCAATGCATGCAATCAATGCTCCTTAGCATCCCTGGAAATCCACGTCTTTCTCCATTGGCTAAAAGTCTAGCAATGTCTTCGTTGTTTGGGGACCTCAAGTATTCCTTGGAGAAAATATCAACCACTGCTTTAACAAATTTTTTCAGACTTTTCATTGTAGTGGATTCTCCAATCCGCACATACTCATCCATAAAATCAACTGTAACTCCATACGCAAGCATCCTAAGTGCAGCTGTTTTCTTTTGAAGAGAAGATAAACCCCATTTTTGGGCATTATCTCTTTTTTGGATAAAGTAAGATTCGTAAGTTTCTACGCTAAATTGAATATAGAGAAAAAGAGACCGACTCATCTGAAATCTCCTTCGAAATAAATTAGGAGGATATACTGGTGTGTCAGCAAAGTAGTCGAGATAAAGTCTTTTATGGCTTGCCAAACAATCACATTTGATATACCGACAACGTTTACGTCGTACTGTTCTACTCTTAAGAACTCGCCTCATTATCTCATCCTCGTCTGAGTCGTCAAAAAGCAACTATTTAAAAAGAAGCAACTCATAGCAGAGACAACCTTGAAGACAACGGTGTTAGGAAATTATTACTATTATTGAACAGGAAAATAATTAATAAGGGTTTAGAGAACATAAACAGCAGTAAACAGCCACATAAACAGCTACTAGAAAAATTAAACACACTTAAATAGCTTAAAACAGCCCCATAACAGATTTTGACAAATTCTACCACTGGAACAAACATAAAACAGTCACATAAACATCAGTAAACAGCCACCAAAGGAGTAGAAACTAATTTGCACTTGACCATCAAAAATTTATTAAGAATAGTTTGCATATTTCATTTGAGAAATTAAAATCTTCTAGTTTTGTTTGAGATACTTCAATACCCAAAAAGTGATGTAGTGTCCGTAACTCACCTCACATCTTGAAATTAAGTCACCATTAACATTATGTCATAAAAAAACTAAAAAAAAAAACTAAAACGCTAAGAACAAAGGCTTCTTTCTTCCTTGATTTTTCTTTCTAGCAAAACAAAAAAACAAAACAAAACTACACCAACTTCACTTTAGAATAATCATCAACAAACACAAAGGGAATAACTATATCTGCTGGTTGAGACAAGTTCACATGTTTTTCAAATATGTCAGTGTGACTAAATTCTAGTGGCTTATTTGCTCTCCACGAGCTCTGTTTTGAAAATGACCATCAAACTGCTTTCTCATTATAAATTCACATGGATCCAATGTGGTCTCTATTTCATGCAATCCATTAACCATTTCTTTCTAATTCAGTAGTTTCAGCACAAACTATTAATCAAGAAATACATATTAGCATAACAAAGATAAAGAAAGGAAACAATTATTTATTTGCCAATTTGTAATTTCCCTTATTTACATAGCCCATCTCCTAACCAGCTGGTATCCACATTTGTTCGCCTCCCTGCCCTCCCCAAAGGTAAGCTTAATAAGTTAACCAGTGGCCTAAACCTCCTCAATATTAATTTAAAGAGAACTAAAATTGAGACATTTGATTCTTAAGCCAAACCTTTGTAGGTATTCTTATCTCTTACTGTTTCTCCTTACTGATTTGGTTTGCATTTAATTGCTCAATGTTGATGATATTTACTCTAACAAATTTTACAATTCGTTAACTTGTGCAACTAAAATTTGTGAATACTTTTTACCCATGGAAGATTATACAAACTCACCATTTTTCATTGACCACTCACAGTAGCACAAGTTGTTGATCTCGTTAGAATTAGACTGAATTATACTGATAATTCTAGGATTAATGGGGGACGTACATCAGCTAAAATTTTTTATTAAAAAGAGGAACGAAAAGTGGTAGGAGACATACATCTGGTTTCACATGCACCATCAGAGGTTTTGCTGAGTACGCACTATCTGAGCCTGAGGTTAGTTTTATAAATTCCTTCCCTCGTCTAAGTCAAGACAAGATGCAGTCAATCTTGCATGGTATTGGATGCAAATGAATTTCATTTTATGCCCCCCACCCCCTACCTTGTATCAACCATCTAAAGTGCTTCTAATCTCACCAAACAGCCACACAAACAACAGTAAACATCCACATAAACAGCTACCAAACTTAACTATCATAAACAGTCAAATAAACACCCTTAAAACATAATTAAACAGACTTAAAACAGATACCAGCAGGCAAATAACTATCAGAAAAAATTAAACAAAAGTATAAAACTGAAAACAAACTTAAAGTTGGAACAACCAATTGGTAGAAGATATGATATCAAACATAGAAAATACATAATTTTTTCATATACGCAAAAATGAAGTGATTACATAAGTGGCACAACCTACTGCCAATACATAAGTTGGAACAATACATCACCTACATGTTCCAAACCTACACTTAAAATAAGCCACTACCAAAATGAGGTCAAAATAAAGTGGCATCTACATATGCCGAACCCCAACCCTAAAGTAATTTACTACCAAAATAAGGTTACGACAAGACATCTACATGTTCCCTGGGTCAAACCCAACTTTTCTTACAAGGAATTGATCCTTGAGATTTTCAAAATAAAGTCTTTCTTTTACATTCATGCCACTTGTATCCATAGTCATTATTCTTCCCTCCTCCCTAATAGTTTCAAGGCAAATCTTATCTGCTTTAATGTGAAGAGCCTCTTTGTTTTGTTCATGTGATGCCTGAATATATTGCAATTTTTTCGCCAAATAATCATCAAAACCCTTATCACCATCTGTCCTCTTTCGCTTAACCTTTTCGGCTTTTCTGCCAATTGGTCTCTCTAGCACCACTGTGTCATCATCATTACTATCAACTTGATCAATTGTGAAAGCTCGAAAATGTGTTGGAAACACAAGAGCTATTTAGACCCCCAATTAAAATTACGACTCGATAGATTTTACACAAACTTAATACAAAGTGCGGAATAGTGTAAAAGCGAGCGGATGAACAAGTAAGCTACTCTAATCCATAAACTAAGCAACACAGTAGTATAATGGAATTAAACAAGAGTAGGGAAGAAGAATGCAAACAGAGAAAACACCGAGACGTGTTTTCGAAGAGAAAACTGAAGAACTCGGCGAAAAACCTCTCCGCCGCCCTCCAAGCGGAAATCGATCCACTAGACAATTAGTTGGGATACATGAGTTAGCAAGAGACCCTCCAAGCCTAATCTACCCAATGTACCTAAGCTCTCCAAGCTCCTACTCCAACAAGGCTTCTCGGAACCGTGTCTTGTCTTAGTTCTCCAGATCCCGCAACAAGCTCCATGTTGCATCTGCCATCCTTGGCTTCTTCCAATGCTTCCCAGCAACTCCAAAGCACTCTCTACACTCTAAATAGGTGTGGGTTGTGTTTGGGTACAAATCTCCTCTCAAGGTATGATAATGGGAGAGGGATGGAGAAGAGACTACAATGATTTCTCACTAAGGAGGAGTAGCTCTCTTTCAAAAGATGGGTGTGTGTGTTGTAGAAAACCTATCTAGGGTTTTTCTATCTGAATAGCCTATCATACATTTGTGGGTAATGAGGGTATATATAGTATGGGTGAAGGGTAAGAAAGTCACTCATTAAAATCCTCTAGGCAGAATGTTTCGCGACTGTCTCGCGGGAAGGCCTTACCCGCGAGATAATCGCGAAAATGACAGCCTGACATGACTCTACAGCTTCCAGTCATGTGCTTCTCACATGACTCTTTCGCGGCTTAGCTTCCAGCGACACACCCGCGAGATCCACTGATCTTCAATAAAGTTTGAGTCTTCACCAACTTGATACTAAACCCAATACAATTAAATCCCATAAAATACAAGGAAATGAAATAAAGTAATTACAACACATTTTGTCATGGAATAAAGCCAATATAAAACATAGTTGTAAATCACAACTTTACAAATTGAACTTGGAGTTTGAGGGAGCCCTTTTGATCTTTCCTTAGGCATACTCCACTTTGATTGGTTCTTCAACACAACCCAACAATGTTCATAAGCAAAAGCTAGTTTTTGCCGGTTGCTAGATTTGGTGTAGATTTATATAGTTCCTTTGCATCTTTCAACTAAAGTTTTTTTTAAAAATAAAATAACTAGAGTCTTGAAACTATAAAGGAAATTAATATTATGACACCATTGCAATATAATTTATATCTTGTCCTCATCAGTTGCACCACTGCTATTTCGGGCTTTAACTTTAGCCATGAACCCAGCAAACCTACTTGTCTCCCTATTAATATTTCCCCATCGACTTGATAGGAAGGAACTAGAACGTGTGGTTCCGTAAGTATTGTTCGCGCAAAAGTATTCCCAAATTTTTGCCCAAAATTTGTCACATTTTTGTTCAGTACCATGCATAGCATCCATGCCAATATTAAGTCATTCAGAGATGAGGAGGAGGTCATCATCTACACTAAAGTTGCCACCAAGTTTTGTTGAACTAGGGGTGACAATTTCAACTTCCGGTAAAGACTGGATGGGCATGGAAGGATTTTTAGACCCACTTAAAAATGGTTCCACAAAATCGGAATCCCCTTGTAAGAAATTAACATATTGTTCAATGTCTTCTTGCCTAACCATCCCTTTTAAATAGGAAACTTAAAACAGTTAGTGTATGAAGTCAATTTTTATTTGTATCTTTACAATCAGTATAAGTTAATCATAATATTTTTGTGGCAACTTCTCACATATAGCAACATCCTACAATATATGTTGACAACTCCTAACTTATAACTTATAAGCTTATTTGTGAACACTAATTAGTAATTTATGATTAGAATGCTACATTTAGATACATAATAATACCCTACTCCTTGTTTAGGTTGCATATATGTAGATACAGGTTTAAACAAAATAGATACACCATGTAGCAAACTATTAAAATCCCAAGTGCTAAACAAAATAGCAATCAATGTAAAATATAATTTACTGTTCTGAGCATTATAAATATGTGAACAGAATCAGAACTAAGCATATCCTAAGATTGTGACTTTGAAGTTATTAGTTACATGTTACCTTAAAGCTCCAAAGTGGCAAATTCCTGCTCAAGATTTTATTGTATTAATTTACTGTTATTATTATACTCTAGCTGATACATCCAAACGCATAAAAAACACAAGAACAGTTGGTGTTGGTGTGGCTTGGAAGCAAAAAGACAGATAAAAGTCGTGCTTACCTAGAGCGTAACACAATGAGAGCCTGTAAACTGTGTTGTACACACTAAAAGATGGGATTGAAGCCAATAAGAAGAGAAGCTTCCCAAAAAGAATAAAAAGAATGAATTGATTTTTTTTATGAAATTGTATTTTCTCAATCAGGACTCGTGAGTACTTTTTGCCTCCTCCCAAAGCCCCCCTCTTCTTTTAATAATGGGGTACTCTTTCGTCCCCTTCCTCATCTACTTCAGAGACAAGGACTATCTCAGGACTTAATGTCATTTTTGTAAGATTCTGAAGAGAGCTACCTGGCTGCCTGAGTGACTAAGTTTTTCCCATGTGAGTTAGTCGATTGCTAATGAGCAATGCTACTACTATGCTAGGATACAATTATTTTCTTTTTTTGGTAGAATGACACAATTATTTTCAATACTTGTTAACTTGTCTGAATGTATTGAAGTAACCTGATTTTATGTCTCTTTTTACAAATGTCATTTTTATTATATATTAATCACAATAAATCACAAAAAAGTTATGGATATTTTTGTTTAGTTATTGGTTAGTAAAGCAAGCCCAGTTAATCACACTCTTAAAGTCTTACCGCAACTAACTGGACTACAGGCTTCGTTTTGCTGTTGAGATGCAATCCAAAACAATTATAACACTAAGACAACAACATCAACAACAATAGTACAAGTCAATTAAGCAATTATCAGATTTCATTTTTCCAAACTTGTATATCTGAACTAAAGCATAACTTATCTTATATTCTTGTGTAAAACACTATAGTGTTCAATTAAGCAACAAAGCATGCATTCAACTACTCAAAAGATAATTAGAAGAAAACCACAAAGAAAATACAAGTCATCAACCAACAAAATGCAAAATACAACAATTATAGAAAACCACCACATTTTTACTGCAAAATCCCAGAAGATCAAGAATCAATGAGACATAGATAGAGAGAAAAACTTACTAGTAATTGAAGATGAACCTGAGCAAACTTTTTGAAGAGGCTAATCTCGTGCCAGAAAGTGAAAACCCCTCGTGATGAAGCTGAATCTCACCTCTACAAACATCAACAACAATTCTTTGATCAAAACCCAAACCCAAACACAAACACAAACTGAATCCCTCTTTTCTTGCAAAGAGAGAAAAGAAACACAAACACAAAAACTCTAATACATTGATCAAAACCCACTTTACAGTCAGCACCAACACCAACGGAGCTAAATCCCCCAACACCGACAGAGCTTCGTTTTTGCAAAATCTTAACCCAAACCCAAAAACCGTTGAGAATCTCGGTTTGAAGATGGGTAGAGCTATCTAGAGTCTTGGGTTTATGAGACAGGTAAATTAGCAAAGGGATTTGGAGATGGGTGAGGGTGAATCGGTTGAGCTATAGTGAGAGATGAGAGAGAGGCTTCAGCGATGGAGATGGGTGAATCGATTGAGGTGAAGCTTCGGCGATGGAGATGGGTTTTTGGGTTTGGGTTTTTGAGAGATGAGAGAGAAGTCGTGTGAAGCTTTAGCGATGGAGATGGGTGTGGCCGTGTGAAGCTTTAGTGATGGAGCTACAGTGCAACGGAGGTGGGTGAGAGGCTTGGTGAAGCTTCAGCGATGGAGGATGGTGTGTGATGGTGTTTGGGTCTGAAGAGAGGAGAGAGCAAATGGAGAAACAGAGAAGGCGGAGAGAGAAGAGAGCAACAAAAATGAGAGAGATGAGAGAGAAATTTTGGGGGACAAAGCATCATAATTTTTTTTTTTTTTACAATACTGCTACGTGCAATTCTAAAGATAGAATTGCACTGTAGCAATATTGCAAAAAAATTTGCAATACTTACCTTTAGCATTTCTTGATGCAATAAATTTTGAGACTTGAAATATCAAATACACCTTACATATGGTATTAACATCCCCCACTGCAAATACTCTAAGGGTGATATATTTTTCAATTTGGCATTGATGCAAAAACCAGAGTAAACCGCATTGACTAATTTGACAGTCTACTGTAAAAATTATAATGGTGGAGGGACAACCTAGAAAAAAAAAGAAAAAAAAAATTAAAAAGATCCGACCGTGTCCAAAACTATTAATCAGTTAATCTGCGTTACTTATACAAGCAAACGGAACCCTAGCTCTAAATCCAAATCCTAATCGATTTGAGTCGCCGGGTGCGTCTCTCTCATCCCGAATGGAAACCGTAAAATCGATAGCCCGAAAAGTGAAATCCCTAGATCTAGAAACCCTAAATCTGGAAGCCTCCAAAGATCGGGGTCATATTGAGGAGGAAGTCTTGACGACGCCAGGGATACGGAGCCCGAATGATGAATTTGAGATCTCAGTCTGTGGACATATGCCGCGTCGGGGCAGTAAATATCTAGTGTCAGTGTGGAATACCATTAAGGTCCAAGATCCAGAGCCAGAGCGTCCTTGTTCTTCGGGAAATGTAACAATCAACAAGAAGCCGCTCTTTCCGTTTTCGGCAGTCAGGATGATGTACAGAACCAAGCAACATGTAGCTGTAGGGTCTCATCTGTATTCTCTTGGTGGCCTCTATCCGGTCAGTTCTGAGGGTGAGGGTGACAGTGACGGTGACGGTGACATTGCTCATCCCTTCGAATCTAAAAGATATCGTAAAGTGTGGAGATTAGACGTTAACCGTCCTTCTGCTGGTTGGAAAGCTGTTCCTCCCATGACTTTTCCTAATAGATACGACCCTCCATCGGTGGCCCTCCAGGGGAAGTTATATGTGTTTGGTGGTTTTTTCAAATCTCAATTTCCAGCAGAAGCAAAAGAGCTTGGCTGGATGGAGGCTTATGACCCCATCTCAAATACATGGGAACCCTTGCCCAATCCTCCATCTGGTTTTTTCTTAGATGCTGATCCTCTCATTTTCACTGCACTCGAGAGTAAAAACCAGATTCTTGTAGCTCGATATAATCACGACGATCGCACACTGATCTGCGATTCTGCTACATTCTGTATTTATGATGTGATCACTCGTTCTTGGACAAAACTTGAGCCTGATCCGCGCATGCTATTTGCTCGGTATCCTGACCGGACTGAGAGAAGATCTATAGCTGTTGGTAATACTCTCTATTGGGGTTTACTTGAAGACGAGGATATCATTGTACAAGCTTACGAATTAGATAAGGATATATGGATTCACGGAAGATTCAACATTCGCCCCTTTGTTGCGAAGGATGAATTTCTGGCTGATAATATATTTCCAGCGTCACCTCCTTTGCTTCATTTAAATAATCAGAGATTCTGCCTTTTCTTCCTCACCTCCTGCTATGACAGGAGTACCTGCCAAGTTAGAAATCTTTACCTTAATTGTCTCATAATTGATATTTCTCCAATTAACGATAAGGACAAGCCTCATAAGCAGCACGATTACTATGATCATGCCTGTTACCGTGTTATTGATGAGAAGGACAATGACAATATCAATTACCATGTCCATGAACATGACCATTTCTGGAGGCTGAATATTTCTATTGTGTCCATCCAAAAGTATCCCTTGGTTAACCCTATACAGCTCTGGGATGCTGTGTTACTGTAAGTTTATTGCTCTCTCTATTACCCTTTTATTTTTTTTACTTCTTATGCAGAAAGTGGTACTAAATATGTACCTACACTGACTATATAACATTTGCCACCTCTAATGGAACCCATCATCAAAATTTCCCTTTAATCTTGCCTTTAGCATGCACTAATACTGCTCCTATCTGATGTGCATCTAAATTAGTCATCAAAATTTTCGCTTTGCACTAATGATGTGCATTTAAAAATAACATTATGGTTAGTCATTTTACATGTGTGTTCTAACTTGCAGGAAGCAAACTTGGTTTCTTGAAACAGGTTTCTCAAAAAGAAAAGGTATACTCTGTTCCATGTTTTTACACTCTTAATACTCGTAAGGAACATTTTTATTTATTTATTTATATTTTGGCTAAAGTGCAAAATGCACCCTGAAGTTTGGGGTATTTTGAAGATGAACCTATCATTTTAGAATTTAGATTACCATACCTGAAGTGATATGCCTTTTTGATTGTTAGCCCTCCATCCAGTTTTTGTTGTATAACCCATCAAATTAACACATGTAGTCCAATAAAATGGTTACACGTGGATTTTGAATATTCCATGTAATTAAATGAACTAAAAAAAACTCTTAAATTTTAAAATAAATCCTAAAATCTAATGAAACAATTAAATGAAATTATTATTATTATTATTTTTAGCTGAAATGATGAATAATTTCAGAAAATCCAAGCACAGTGAACATGATATACAAACTCAGAAAAATCAATCTTGGTCCTCAATAGAACACGATGAACAATTCAAACACATAAACTTTGAATCAACAACAAACCAATTGCCCCAGCAAATTTGAACCCAGAAAAATCAAAACCATAAATTTTGAATAGAAAATTATTGAACCAAAGCAAATTGAATTATCAAAGCAACCTGGTTAAAATCATCAGTTGTAGTAATCTCATCAAACTCAACCAAACCATCAAAGCAAACTCGTTGAATCAAACCCATCCACCAACAACAAACCAATTTCCCCAGCAAATTTGAACCTAGAAAAATCAAAACCACAAATTTTGAATAGAAAATTATCGAAACAAAGCAAATTGAATTATCAAAGCAACTCGGTTTGAATCATCAGTTGCAGTGATCTCATCAATCTCAACCTAACCATCAAAGCAAACTCATTGAATCAAACCCATCTGCTGGACCACCCACTTAACAAAAATCCATCCTTCATGAGCGCCTTCCCCTCACCAAATATTAAACCCATATGCCAGATAACCCAAGCCAAACAGCAAACCAACTCAACAAAAATCCTAGCAAACCCATCCTCTTCCTCATCACCATGACTCATTAGAACACAAAACCCAACTCCAAAGACAACCCCAACCTCCCTTTCAAGTCGAAGCAAGCAGCGAAGAAGCCAAGGTATAGTGGCACTGAGTGGATCAAGTGGCCGTGGCAAGCACAACGACAGCAAATGAGGATCACAGAGGAGATTAAGCTTGGTGTTGCTTGGTTGCAACAGATCGAGAAGTCCATGGTGGTTCAATCAAATGGCAAGGCGGCAGTGATAGTAAACGGCGGATGAGTTGGGAATTATGGCCATGGTGGTTCAATTGAAGGAGAGAGAGAGAGAGAGAGAGAGAGAGATCAAACAAGGAGAAAAGGGGATGTGGCTAGGGTTATAGTTAATTTGATCAATACCCATTTGGATTTTAAGCTATTTGATCAATACCAATTTGCCATTCTCTTTTGGCCAGGTAATCAATAGCTTTTGCTTTGGCATGGGTATTTAGTTATTTAGAGCTCTTGTTTGTATTTTCCCTTTAATGATTGTTGCAATCAAGGCCAGTGAACTGATTCTAATCTCTCTCTCTCTCTCTCTCTCTCTCTCTCTCTCTCTCGTGTTTTGATTAATGTTTCTCTAATAAAATAAAATAAAAAGGTTGAAAAGATAAAAATTTAATTTAATAGATTTTGTAGATTTATTTTAAAATTTTAAAGATTTTTTAGGTTATTTAGTTACAAACTTACGTATATTAAAATCCATGTGTCACCAATTAGTTGGGCCAAGTAGCACATGTTTCAAGCTGATGTGGGGACGGAGGGGCTAATGATCAAAATGATATATCACTTCAGGTAAGAAAATCCTAATTCTAAAACGACAGGGCTCATTCTCAAAATACCCCCAAACTTTAGGGGTGTATTTTGCACTTTTACCCTTTTATCTATTTGCAGATTGGTGCAAGTGTTTGAACTTGTGAGTAGTTTGGATATTAATTTACTTTTGCGTACAAGTGTTTTGAACTAGTTAATTTACCCTCCTGTCTTTTCCGCTGCTATGGGGTTTAATCAATTTTATCCCAATCTAGTAAATATGAGATAGAAAATGTCAGAGATAGTTCTATTTGGAATCCAATTATTTAGAAGATGGAGAGGAGGTTAGTAGGTTGGAAATGATTGTATCTCTCAAAAGGAGGTAAAGGTACTCTTATTAAGAGTACTTTGTCCAATCTTCCAACTTCTTTTCTCTCTCTTTTTCCTATCCCGATGGAGGTTGCAAACCGTAATGAGCAACTTCATTGAAATTTTCTCTAGAGTGGTATGGGGGATGTTAAAAAAACTCACCTAGTGAAATGGGCTACAGTTTGCACTCCTCTTCATTTTGGAGGTTTAGCTATTAGAAGTTAGAGAAGTTTTAATAAAGCTTTGTTTGGAAAATGGTTATGGAGATTTGGGAATGAGCGACAAGCCTTGTGGAGGAGAGTGATAGGGGCAAAGTATGGTTGTGAAGGGGGAGGTTGGTGCCGTCTTCCTGTTACCGACCCTCATGGAGTGTTTTTGTGGAAGTCTATTAGCCGTGGTTGGCCCTCATTTGTTCCAATTTGAGGTTGGGGCTGGGTTTACTGTTAGATTTTGGTAGGACATATGGTGTGGGGACACTTCTTTGTGTGTGCGGTATTCGAGACTTTTTTCTTTAAGTCAAAATAAGGAGGCCTATGTGGTTGATTTGATGAAGTTCTCAAATTGTGTTCTTTTCTGGGATCTAAATTTTAGAAGATACAGTGAAGATTGGGAATTGGAAACCTTTTACAGTCTAATGTCTAGAATTTATAGAGCCTCTTTGAGAGGAGTTGGGGACGATAAGATGTGTTGGAAACCTGCTATGGGAAGAGGTTTTGCTGTTCGTTCTTATAACCAGGTTCTGACAAAAAGTTTCGATCAGTCTTTCCCTTGGAAGACTGTATGGAAGTCTAAGGTCCCTTCTGGAGTTGCTTTTTTTTGTTTGGACTGTAGCTATGAGGAATATTTTGACTATTGATAATCTTAGGAAACAGAAGATTTTGATTTTGGATTGGTGTTGTACGTGTAAAAGAAATGGGGACTCAATTGACCACTTCCTTATCCATTGCCCTATTGCTTTTGATTTGTGCTCTATGGTGTTTACTTTGTTTGACATTCACTGGTTTATGCCGAAAACAGTGGTGGACTGTTGGCTTGTTGGCAAGGAAAGTTTGGGAGGCATTAGGATGCTGCTATTTGGATGGTTGTGCCCCATTGTTTGATGTGGTGCAATTTGAGGTTGGGGCTGGGTTTACTGTTAGATTTTGGTAGGACATATGGTGTGGGGACACTTCTTTGTGTGTGCGGTATTCGAGACTTTTTTCTTTAAGTCAAAATAAGGAGGCCTATGTGGTTGATTTGATGAAGTTCTCAAATTGTGTTCTTTTCTGGGATCTAAATTTTAGAAGATACAGTGAAGATTGGGAATTGGAAACCTTTTACAGTCTAATGTCTAGAATTTATAGAGCCTCTTTGAGAGGAGTTGGGGACGATAAGATGTGTTGGAAACCTGCTATGGGAAGAGGTTTTGCTGTTCGTTCTTATAACCAGGTTCTGACAAAAAGTTTCGATCAGTCTTTCCCTTGGAAGACTGTATGGAAGTCTAAGGTCCCTTCTGGAGTTGCTTTTTTTTGTTTGGACTGTAGCTATGAGGAATATTTTGACTATTGATAATCTTAGGAAACAGAAGATTTTGATTTTGAATTGGTGTTGTATGTGTAAAAGAAATGGGGACTCAATTGACCACTTCCTTATCCATTGCCCTATTGCTTTTGATTTGTGCTCTATGGTGTTTACTTTGTTTGACATTCACTGGTTTATGCCGAAAACAGTGGTGGACTGTTGGCTTGTTGGCAAGGAAAGTTTGGGAGGCATTAGGATGCTGCTATTTGGATGGTTGTGCCCCATTGTTTGATGTGGTGCATTTGGCGGTAGAGGAATAACCAGCATTTTGAGGATTTAGAGAGATCAATTTCAGATCTTAAACTCTTCTTCCTTAAGACTCTTCTGGATTGGGTTGCAGTGTTAGACTTTCGTTCTTTTTTTTCAGTCCATGGTTTCATGGACTTTTGTACTTTATGCACTTGATTTATTTTTGTCCTTGATGTATACTTCCTGTATACTCAGGTGACACCTTTCTTCTTTTTAATATTTTTTTATTACTTATCAAATAAAAAATATATGAGATAGAATCCAATGGAGACAGACATGTAATGTGATGTGTCATATGGATCCAAATGCTTAACTTAGTAGATTTATGGACTATGAATGTGATGTGGATAATTTTGTGGTAAAGTGGATGATTAGGATTAATTAAGATGAATAAATTGAGTATCTTCTAATCATCCCCTAAGCAATAACTAGGGATATGGTGTTACAGGACTAAATACTTTTGCATAGGTAGCTTGGATTAATATGAGATAACAAAACAAGTAGGAAAAAAAGGCCTTTTTTTTTTTTTTTTTCTTTTAAAATAACTTAGATCTAGTATACACTTGCACATATAACACCTATCCATAATCCAAACCCTTATTTTTCTTAAATTATCAATCGTTAGACATTTTGCCCAAGCAGTAGTCCATATAAAGAAAGCCACTCGAGAAGGGATCTTTTCCTTCCATATGCTCTTCTATGGGGAAAAACAATGATCAATATGGCCAATTAAAACACAGTAATAAGCACTAACCATAAATCCCTTATATCTATTTAGTTTCTAGCACATTTTATCCTCCACAATCCTTCTTACAGAAGAGCGATAATGGTATCCGTGAAATCTGACAAAGCCTCCAATTCCCAATCATGGATAGCCCTTAAAAAAACTTACATCCCAATGAAGGACCCCACTAGTGAACTTCAGAAACTCAGCCACACTAGCCTCCTTATCTTGGCCGATTCTAAATAATACGGGGTAACTAATAGCAAGAGGTCTCCCCACACCACCGATCTTGCCAAAACTTCTCTTTCAACCCATCACCAATTTCATACACAATATAAGAAGAAAAAGCAGGCCACCCCAACTAATATTTTTTCACAAACTATAGGGACCAGAAACTGCACCAGTACACCAGCCACCCCACACACATCCATACTCTACCTCTATCACTTGCTGCCATAGAGCATCTCTTTTGAACCTAAATCTCCACAACCACTTCCCAAGCAAAGCTTCATTAAATAGTCTCAAACTTCTTATCCCCAAACTACTGGAAGAAATTGGAGCACAAATAGAAGCCCATTTAACAAAATGAAATTTAGGTTTTATCCTCCATACCACCCCATATGAAATTCCTCTGAAGTTTTGCAATTCGGTTACCATAGAAGCAGGGATAGGGAATAAAGAGAGAAAATAAGTAGGTAAATTTGATAGAGTATTTTTAATTAGAGTGACTCTACCTCCCTTGGATAAGTACAAACATTTCCATTTATCTAATCATCATTCCACCTTCTCTAGAATCAGGTTCCATATTGACTTATCCTTGAATTTTGCACCCAAAGGAAGGCCAAATATTTCATAGGAAAAGTACCTTGCTTACAACCTAGGATATTAACCAATAACTCAATGTTATGAACCACTCCCACAGGTTCTAATTCTGACTTTCCAGATTTATTTTTAGAAAAGAAACAACCTCAAACCAAATGAGCGCTATACAGAGAATCAAAATCTGATCAAGGTCAATGTCACAAAAAATTAGAGTGTCATCAGCAAAAAGAACTAGAGAAGATGAAACACCACCAAGGATCTTCCCTCTAAATCAACACGAAAACCTGACATGTGTGGCCTTCATGGACAGCTTTATCCAACATTCTTCCAAGAGCTTCCATGACCAAAACAAATAATAAAGGAGAAAAAGGATCGCTTTGTCTCAATCTTCGAATAGAAAAACAAATATTAGACAAACAAAAGAAAATCCATTGCCTCCACTTAACAAAGAAACCGCTAAGCTCTAACAAATGCAGCAAAAAGCCCCAATTCACATGATTAAAAGCCTTTTCGACATCTAGTTTACATAGTAACCTTAGCAGACTAATCTTCAATCTACTGTCAAGGCATTCATTGGCAATAAGTACAGAGTCAAGAATCTGCATGTTTAAAACAAAAGCATTCTGTGGAGCTAAAATGATATCTCCCATGGCCATGCATAGTCAAGTAGCCAAAACTTTAGCAATAATTTTATGGACCCCCCATCAAGGCTGATAGGGCAAAAATCCCTTCTACATTTTTTTTTTTTGGATGAGAGTAATGAATGTGGCATTCAAACTTTTTTCAAACTGACCTTTAGCATAAAAATGGTGAAAAACAACCGTAAGATCTGGTTTGAGAATCTCTCAGCAAGTTTGGAAAAATGCCATGGGAAAAACATCTAACCTGGGTGATTTATCACCATTAAAATCCTTAATAACTATGAAGATCTCTGTCTCCGCAAAAGGTCTCTCTAACGAATCTGCTTTATCTCCAAAAATCGTTGAAAATTCCAATACATTTGGAAATAGCCGATCAACTTGTTGCTTAGAATATAAATTCATGAAGAATTGAGTAATGCAATTAGCAATCGTATCTTGATTGGAAGTCAAACTCCCATTAACCATAAGATTCTCAATGCTGATATTGCAAAGGGTAGCAGATTTGTTGGATTGCTGGTCTTGCAACTTCAGGCGTCATCGGAATTTAGTTATTTGGAGGATTGTGCCGCATTGTTTGATGTGGTGTATCTGGCGGGAACAGAATTCGAGAAACTTTGAGGATCGTGAGCGGTCCATTCTTGAGTTTAAGTCTTTTTTGTTTTCTACTCTTCTCGAATGGTGTTTGGTTTTACCTTCTTTTTCTTGTATTTCCCTTTTTGGGTTGCTTGATCATTGTACTTTGTTTTCTTGATGTTCTTGCCTCTTCGTACATTTCCTATGTACGGGGCTGTGTTTTTTCAATATATTTTTAAGTTACTTATCAAAAAAAAGAATTGGCCATCCTATGAAAAAAATCTTGTTTTGGAATCCTCCTCCCTCAACTCTAGACTTTTGTCTCCATCTCATCTCTTCTAATAAAGTTATCTCAATTTCTGAATGAAGTTTTACTTGTTCTAATTTTTCCTCAGCTGTTAAAGGGTGAGACTGCCCTCTAACATCTAAAACATTCAAATTGCTCCATAGCTGCTGCTGCTTCTTAACCGTGACATTGCCAAACTCCATTACATTCCACTTTTTTAAATCCAATTTCAAGGCATCCAATTTCTAAGCTGCCAACTTCTTAGCCAATACGTAGCTAGGAGTTCCTTGAAATAGTTAAGATGTCCACCAGACCTTCACTTTTTCTACAAACCTCTCCGCACTCAACCACATATTTTCAAAATGAAAGGGAATTTGCTATTTAGATTTGGACCGTAGATACCTATGAAAGCCAACTCAAATTGATCACCAACGTTTTTAAATTTGCAAGAGAAAAATGTCCCACTACTTCTTCCACCTTTTCCTCAACCCTTCGATCCCACGTGAGCAAAATACCACCCGAAGCACCTTCAAAATCCAAATACAACCAATCTATATAAGGACAACTCCAAATGCTACGAGCAATTCCTCTTGTAATCCACTCCAATTTTGTCTCTTGCAAACAAATGATATCAGCCTTCCAAGTACGCAGCAAGTTACGTATTTGAAGCTGCTTTTCCAACTCATTTAACCTTGAAACATTCTAGGATAACGTTTATAAATTCATTGAGAAACAAGTGAAGCCCTATCCCTACTAATACCGCTACGCCTTGTTGCTGCAGAAACATAATTGATAAGAGCTTAATAGACCCCTTAGTTCCCTTATCCCCTTTACCCCCAAACTCTTCAATTTCCATTGATTCTTTTCTTTAGCAGCCCTCTTCCAAACCCTTTAGAGATGTCCCTAGGAAGTCATCAAACTCGTTGAATCGACTTTGGAACCACTTTGAGCAATGTTCTTGACCCATCGAACTTTTCACATAGACATCTTCCTGCCCTTCACGGAAGTTATCCAGGCCACCCAATGGCATAAAGAAAGTCGATGGTTCAACTGATAGAGGCAACAAACACCTACCTTTTGACTGAGCAACATCCTCTAAATAGGTATCTGAGATCCAATCCTCCACAACTACTTCATCCTCTTCTCCCATAACAATTGTCCTCTTCATAGAGTCTAATGTTATCAATGGAACCACCGCCAACTAAAACTGCTTGACCAAACCATCTACAGCATCACTCGAAACAAAGAGATTTGAATTGGGACTACCACCCTCCTCCCATCACGTAATTCAAGGACCCACTGCTCAGAATTTCCCCATGTCTTGATTACATGCCGGTATGCTCCTAAAGGATCGTTCACAAGTCATGTTGAAAGGCTTTGTTGCAATTGGATGTAGAATCTTTCTTGATGATTTTCAAGTCATGTTGAAAGGCTTTGTTGCAATTGGATGTAGAATCTTTCTTGATGATTTTCATTTGCAGGGTATGTATTGTAGCTCTTGAAGTTTGCTTTTGGGTAAGCTTAGAGAAGAAAATCCCAAACTTAGCATTGCTTAGGTATTTATCCAGACCATCTTCAGTATTTGTCAATGCAGCCCATTAAGAAAATGGCTTCTCTCTTAGAGGCTTTTGAGAACTAGATAATATCATTGGTGTACATCACATGGGTGATTGTCGGACCATTGATGCTCTCCTTGACTCTACTTAAGTTTTTGTGTACAAATTCATGCTCCAAAATTCTTGGAAGAACTTCTTGCCCCAATATGAACAAGTACGATGAGAGGGGTGTCCCCTTGCTGAAGCCCTTTGCTGGGTATGAATTGGGCAAACTTCCTACTATTAACTAGCACTTCAAATGAGACAGATGAAGCCCAAGCCATTATCATGTTTATGAAAATCTCATTAAAACCGAACTTGAGCATTACTGTTCTTAGGAATTTCCAATTTATTCTATCATAAGCCTTTTGTAGATCAAGCTTTATAGCCATAACACCAGCCTTCACCTTCCTAGTCTTGAAACTATGAATCATTCTTGGACAACAACTTGGTTTTCTGCTCTCCACCTTCCTAGTGTGAAAGTTGATTGGGTGGGGGGAAATCAATTTGTGGAGGAAAGGTCTAATTTTAGACATGAGAAGCTCTGAAATGATTTTGTAAACCACGTTGCACAAGCATATGGGTCTAAAATGTTGGATGGTCTTTCTATTATTGGGATAAGGACAATGAGGGAGCCATTAATTTCCTTTGGCATGGATCCCAACTCGAAGAAAGATGTAATAGCTCTTATGATGGTATCACCAACAATTGGCTAGTACTCTATAGAAGATGGCAAAGAACTCATTAGGACCTGGGGCCCTCTGATCTTCCATTTGGAACAGGGTGCATTTGATTTGTTATGTGGTGGGAATACTGGTAAGAAGGTTGTTGTCAGCTTGGGTAATTGACTGTAATATGAGATTTTCTAGATCATTAGGGAAGCCAACCTCTTATTCGGGTGAATAATTCTTTCAACCCATTTAGGAAAAGGTGTCTAATTTGGGAAGAATTTGATTTCCATGAGCCATCTGAATCTTTGATTGCATCAATGTTATTACGCGGTGCTGGATGATGGTTGAGAGGTGAAAAAACCTTTTTTTGTCCCCAAATTTTAGCCACAATTCTCTGGATTTTTGCCTCCAGAGAACTTCGCTTCTAGCAAGCCACTCGGCTAATTCAAGTTGCAGTTGTGTTTCAGAATTTCCATTGGATACAGAGCTATCTCTTGATTGGAAATCTTGGATTTTCTTTTGTAGGCTGTTGATTCTATCCTAACAGTTGCCAAAAGCCTCCTTGTTCCACTTCCTTAAGGCTTTTTGGGTAGCCTCTTTTTTACAGAGCTTAGTAAAATCTGAGCTTTGTGTATTTCCATTCCAAGTTTCTTCAATGATGTTGTAGCAACTTGGCTCCCTAATCCATGCTACCACGAACTTGAAAGGTCTATGAGAGAAGGTGTTGACAAGGTTGGTGTCCAACTAAATTGAAGTATGGTCCTATCCGATTGCTCCAAGGTGGGATATGGCTGCTTTAGGGATTGCAAGCCTCCAAGAGATGCTTGGAATAGCTCTATATAACCTCCTTTTGACCGTTACACTACCCCATTTTCCTTTAGCCCATGTGAATTGGCAATCTGAAAATCTGAGGCCGATTGCATTAGATTCAAACATTAGGTCTTGAAGGAAGTTGTTGGATGAACTAAAACCCTTTTTCCCACTGAATTTTTCACTGTCATTTAGGGTCAGGTTGAAGTCTCCTAGACAGACACAGGGGTCATGGAAGGATTCTAGTAAAGCCGAGAGATTTCCCCATGCTTTCCTTCTTTTGTTTGAATAAGGATGGCTGTAGAAACCCACAAGATTCCAGTTGCATACAGAATCAAAGGCATTATAGCTATCAACCCTTTATTGTAATCAACTAAATCTATTCAAAAACCAAATTTCCATATTAAGTGAAGACTGCCGGCTAATCCTTTGGCTTCTATCTCTAATTTATTGGTGAAATTGAGAGAGTGCATTAACTGTTCCATATGATCTTCGGATGCCTTTGTTTTGCATTAGAAACATCGGGCTGCAATCCCTTTATTTGTGCCTTGATGGCTCAGACCATTGAAGCGTTGCAAATGCCTCGACAATTCCATGCGATTGTCCTCATGGAGAGGTTGGGGGCTTGATAAGGACTGCCTCCTCGGCCATTTGGGATAAAAAAGAGAGTCAGACTTGGATGATGATGAAATCGATTTAGGATTAGATGCTTGATGGGTATTTTTACAAGCTCTTGACTTGAGGGGTTCTCCATGGACACTTGTTGGGATGTCGATGTGGTTATCTCTCTTTGATAGGATGAAAATTTCTAGCTTGGAATGTGGGATGAGAGTAAGGGTTTCTAGGTTGAAGTAGACTTGTTCGGGTGCTTCAATGGTTTTTTTAGTCTTTTCACGAAGAGTGCAAATTCTTCCTTTGTGACTTTCCTTTTGAGTGAAGATGGGTGATCAGAGTTTGGGGGTTAGGTGGGAGAAGATGAAGTATACGTGTTTAGGTTTTTTAGATCCAATGTTGTTTTATGGCTTTCCTTTCTATGTTTGGGTTGGGTAGCTTATCTTGGGCTTATTGAAGTGATTTTATGGGTTGTTTGTGAGTTGAGTTGTGGGCTGGATTGATTCTCTAGTTGGTGAGGCTCATTGGTATTGAGAGGCCCTATATGAGGTGATAGGATTGATGACTCACCCATGGGTAATTCAGGTGACACGATTGGGGCATTTGTGGTGGGGTCTGAAGAGTTGCCCACGTACTTTGTTAGGGATTGAATTTTGTCCTCAAGTGATAGTGCTTCAATGCCCTCTGCTGACTGACCGAAAGCAGCAGGACTGCTTAGGGGCGTGTGTGGACTGGACTCCACCTGGGATGGTTACTCTTTCATTGGATGCTAATGCGGATGGAAATGAAGGTGGCTTTGTGGTCATTTCGTCAGGGTTGTGTGTGTATTCTAGGGGGACTATCGTTGTTGTCTTGATTATGGTGTGCTTTTGTGTTAAAATTCCATTAGTCTCCCTTGTATGTGTATTTCTTTCTCCCAAAAAAAAAAAAAAAGACTAACCTTTGAAATTATTTCAATATTGAACCTTGGACATATAATAATTCGAATCAAACTATGTGCTCATTAGCACCTAACCCTGAGATGTGGATCAACAAGCACATTAAATAAAACTTAATCCAAATTTTAGAATTGATAATATATTTTTGCCTAAAAGGAAAGGCAAGAAGCCAAGGTTTGCTTATTTGGGAAAGGAATTGTTTCTGTATGGGGCAAAAATCGAGCAACCATTTAGGATTGGGCCTTAACCAAAACAACTAATTTGTAGATATGGGTTGAAAAGCTAATTCTTGGATAATAAAGTAAAAAACTCAAATAAGAGACTAAACCGTTAAGCAAAAGTGGAAAATAGCACTGCTTCTTTCTTATAAACTTTCCTTGTTCAATCTTTTTTCAAGGATGTAAACACATATGAAACAATTACAAGGCTCTTACAATTTTCTCTCCTAGACTTGATCTTTTTCAGATCCTTTGTACATCTTAACTTAAGTGTCCACTTGTAGGGTGGATGCTCCCTCTAGCAGGATACTTGTACCATACCCCATCTCCCTTCCTTTTGAGGCTGGTATGAGTGGGTAACAGGCTGGTAGAACACTGTTTAGGAGGGTCATTCAGCCATAAATGCAGCATGGCTAGTTGGTGAATTGCATTTAATGTGGAGGAGACAGTTGCTTACTCAGGAAGCTTCCTCTCCTTTCCATGTGGGATTTTATTGTTCCTCAGTTGAGATAGTTTCCCACCCAAAACCAGCAAGTTCTTTATACTCCGACCATATTTTCCGGGCTTACCTTTCTCCTCGGTCATGGTTCCTGGGACAAACCTTCCTCGGACTCTTTTAGGGTGACTTGTCTCAGACAAGTCTCAATTGGACTGAATCCTCTATAGGTAGGCTCATGACACTCAGCCTGGGCTCGCTCTCCTTCTACTGTTATCTTGTTGGGCCTCTTTGGGCTTGTCAAGGTCCAATCCAGTGCCCCCCCCCCCCCCCACACAGTTTCCATTTCATGATTTAGATTAAGTGTCCGTTTGGATACAACTTATTTTGCTGAAAACAATAAAAATAAAATTAAAAAGTTATTGTTCACGCTCGTTGCACTGCTCACATGCTAAATGCACTGTTCATGTCTCATGAATAGTGCAAGAGGCGCTAAAAAAAGGAAAAAAAAAAAGGCAAACGTTGGACATGGGAAGCGCAAAATGCGCTTCCCCAACGCTCACTAATATTACAAATTTTAAAGATGAATAGTGCTATATCATTTAAAATTGTAAATGATGTTAAATCATGTATTTTGTTGATTACAAACAATTACCACACTTTAGCCTGAATAAATCGCGAATCCCATAAATAAAAAATCACACATGGGTGCTAGATTGCACAAATTAAGAAAAAAGCGTGCATCCCATAAATAAATAAATAAATTGACAGAATCTCATTACATTACAAGTGATAAAAATCAATAAACAAATAACTCTTTTAAGTAAATGTCTGTGAACTCCAAAAAAAGAGTTGATATTGCAATAAAAAAACTCAACCTTAACCAGCATTGATGGAGCATTCGATACACTTCACAGATTTAAAAGAGAGGAAATTTTGGTCCAACTCTTTGAATTTCCCTGTGAAGTAGTAGGAATTCCATTTTGCATTTTGGGTATCTAATGTGCAATGTGTCACAAGTGGATTTGAGGAAAAGAAAGGGAAGAAAGAAGACTTTGAAAAATAAAAAAGGGAATTCCAATACTTTTATATATTGTTCGTACAATCCCAACTCCCAAACTATATATTCTTGTTTATTAATCTCTCAGACTCTCACATTATTATTCTTATAAAACTCTCTCACAAACCCTCACTCTTCTTCTGCTCTGTTCTGCTCTAGACCACAAAAAATGCTTAGAAATCCGTAGCACAGAAATGAAGAAGAGGTGCTTAATCCCTAAGTTCGAGTTTTCTCTTCCTCATGAAATTTCGTTCTCCAAGTGCCTGTAACTCTCTCTTGCTCTTAGTAATGGTTTTTTTTTTTTTTTTTTTTTTTTTTTTTTTTTTTTTTTAAGTTTAATTTTTTGAGTAATTGTGGTTATGGAATTGTGGTAGGACTCAATGCCAAACATCTGCGGTTGACGATCTACAGTTGAATAGGGATGGCGTTCGATTTTTCCCTGAAAGTGTAAGATTCATATTCACATATATATTTCAAAATTTTCAATTTTGGTTTCTGAAAGTACTTTTTTTGAAGCAAATTTTCATCAGCTTTAAACTAAAGAATCACTGGGGCATCTGATTTAGATCAGTATTTTAAATTATTTATATTTTGTCCTCTGAATTTTAGCTTCTCTAAGTTCAAATCAGCTGGAATTTTGAGTCTTATGCTTGCAGTGTTAGGAGCATTTGAGTGGTGGTGGTTTATGGGATCCCAAATGGTTAAAATTTAAGGCTTTAATTGAATTTCCAATCTTTGTTTTTTTCGTTAATTCATTTTGCAAAAAATGGGGGATCAAGTTAATGATTATAAAAATGATGAACACATTAACATTGGCTTCTTTAATCTTCTTGTGTCCCTCTCTGGTGAGAAGTTGTTATTTGAATAGTCAAAACATTCACAGAGCACTAATATCCCAGTTGAACCAATGGTTATATTAGTTCATGATGGTTCATAATTAAATTTTTTAGCTTCTCCATGTTCAAATCAGCAAAAAAAATTGAATCTTAAAGCTTGCACTGTTAGGATCACTGAGGGGTTTTGGTTTATTGGATCACAAATAGTTAAAATTTCAGGCTTTAGTTGAATTTTATTTCTTTTTTGTTTAATTTAATTTAGTTAAATGGGAGGCCAAGTTAAGTGATTATAAAAATGATGAAGACATTATCATTGGCTTCTCAAAGCTTGTGGTGCCCCTCTCCAGTGAGAAGTTGTTATTTGAATATTCAAAACCTTCACAAAGCACTAATAACCCTGTTGAATCCATGGTGATATTAGTTTGTGATAGCTTAAAGTTACAAAATTTTCATTTAAAATTGAACCTTACATTGTCTTGTCTTCAATGGGTTCCAGGTGAGCTATAGCTTGACTAGTTGCCTCAAAGAATTGGTATGCTTTGGTTTTTGTGATACCCCCCACTTGGTTAGAAAGAAATTAATCATGGCTTGCTTTGGAATACTCTTAGTAATCTGACTATAAGGCTAAAGAAAAATAAGATCAACCTGCTAAATGTCATTTACTCATTTATTGAAAATTTATCTGCATTTCTAATTTTTCAAATGATGGATTTAATATATGTTATGCCTTGAGTGATTTCTTCCATGACAGGTTATATCTGACTTCTCTATGTTTTTTAAGAATACTTTGTAATTTTTTTTATGTGTTCAGCCACCCTCTATCAAGCCATCAGACCACCAGTTGAGTTTAGCAGACCTAGACACAATTAAAGTCATTGGAAAAGGATATGGAGGAATTGTGCACTTGGTGCAACACAAATGGACTGGCAAGTTTTTTGCATTGAAGGTAGTGCAAAATTTAACAATATTTTACATTAATCATGCATTTTCTTACTTCATCTTTGTTTAAAATTTCTAGTAAAAAATCTTCTAATGTGCTTTAACAAAGTTAGTGTCCTTATCGTTTTACTGCAGTTCTAATTTCAAGCAGTATCAATACAACTGTCATAGTTTTACTTGTCTCATCTTCACAAGATAACATATTGGGCATTATCACAGCTATGGCATTGGGCATCCATAACTTAAAAAGCTTGTTTAGTTGGAAGTAGAAGATAGATCAGAGAGTTCTTGAAGCTATATCCATTTCAGTCATAATCTGACACTGGTCTTTGCATCATTCATCCTCTTTTTTCGAGTCAAAATATCATCCTTCTATTGACAGGATTTATTAGTAGCACCCTTTTTTTTTTTCCTGACTTGATAGCACGATTTGAAACTTAATCTGTTAAAATTAAGGGGGAAAACTAAATAGCTCTTTTAAGGGACTATAAGAACTATCAAATTGTTTCCCTTAAATTCTGATAAAATAACCTTGCACTGATATTTTTTTAAAAAGCAATCAAAATGGATTACATCAGGTGGTAGAAACATATAGAAGCTCTCAACCTCACTCATCTGGAAAATGTGAATTCCAAGGTTTAGCAAATATTGACATCCTTTTTGGGAAAACAAAAAGTTGGTTTTCAATGTATGGTACGGCAACTTGGCAATTTTTGAAAAAGTAGGACACGGGTACGGCGGAAATACATATATTAATTAATCATTAAAGAAATTTTTATATATAGTTAAACGTTTATTTTCATATAATATTAAACATATATCAATTTAAGAAATATAATAAATATTTTATTTCTATATATTATTAAAAAAAAAAATTTTATTATCAAATTAAGAGTAATAATGGATAATAAAGCAAATTCATTACTATTAAAGGATGTTCAGAAAGTAGAATACGAATCAAGGATAAAGATATTTATTAATTTTCAAAAATGCAATATTATTATTCAAAGCATGAATGTTATCTTTGTCTTGTGAAAGGGTATTCGATTCCTCTTATTCTCGTGTCCTGGCTGTGTCTAGCATTTTTCTTTTTAAGTTTTTAAAAAGGACACAACTGGGACACGCATGCAGAAGTGTCCAAGGAATGTCAAGTGTCTAACACTACTGGGGCACGCATGCAAAAGGAGAGACATCTTTTGTTTTTGTTGCTATCTGGCTTTGTGAGTCAACATTCCTGTCAACCAGCATGAAAGGCTATTTCCATGCGGAATTGTTTATCTCTAAGCATTCTGATATTTAAGCCAACTAACATTTGTGCGCATTTTTCTATTTACATGTCTCTTCTTGCTTTAACATTAGTTCTTATGAATTCTCCCATATTCAGGTAGTTCAAATGTATATTGAGGAGCCTTATCGCAAGTCTATTGATCAGGAAATGAGAATAAATGAGACGGTAGAATGTCCGTATGTTGTTCCCTGTTACCAATCTTTCTATGTTAATGGTGTTATTTCATTACTCTTAGAGTACATGGATGGTGGATCTCTATTAGATTTTCTGAAAAGGGTTAAAACAATTCCTGAGCCATATCTTGCTGCCATCTGTAAGCAGGTGGGGAATTTGAATATCATATACTTATATGAAATTTTATCTATAGCAAGTATTAATTCAAGCATGTTATTTTCCTGTTCTTCCTTTTTATTCATTGATGCAGGTGCTGAAGGGTTTGCTGTATCTTCATGATGAAAAACTCATTATCCACAGGGACTTAAAACCTTCTAATTTGTTGATAAATCATAGAGGGGAAGTCAAGATTACTGACTTTGGTGTGAGTCGAATAGTGGAAAGCCCTACTGGCACGGCTAATACTTTTGTTGGCACATTCAACTATATGTCTGTGAGTAATTTGATAAATCTTATAAATGTCATACTTATATCTTGTTCGTCACTGGTTTTTTTTTTTTTTTTTTTTTTTGGTAGCTGCTAATAAGTGTCTGTTTGGCTATATATGAAATTTACCAGTTTTTTTATGTGCAATGTGTTTTATAGCCAGAGAGAATTGTTGGAGGCAAATATAACTTCAAAAGTGACATTTGGAGCTTGGGAATATTATTGCTCGAGTGTGCAACAGGCCAGTTCCCATATTCACCATCAGAGCATGGTGAAGGATGGGCTAATTTTTATGAGCTCATGGAAGCTATTGTTGAGAAACCACTACCTTCTGTACCTGCTGATCACTTTTCTCAAGAATTCAGCTCATTTATTTCTGCATGGTAAAGAATAAAGTTTGCTTGTTTAAGTATTTAAGTTATGAAGAGTCAAATAGACTTCATTATTCTTCATCATAGGTTGAAGACCCATAACCTACCAATAGTTGGTTAACATATTTGACATCTGATTGTTTTCCTTTTATCCTGAATGTTTGCAACTTCTGATCGTATGAGTTTATATCCCTATCTTGGGGATCTTTTTTTTTTTATTTAGTGTACAGAAAGAACCAAAAGATAGACAGTCAGCACGTGAACTTATGGTATGAATAATCCCTGCGGCTCTATTCCAGCTTTATAGTTAATGTTGAACAAATAAAGTAGGATGTTTGTTAAGTGATATTCTAAATCTGATGCTATTTTACTGTTTTGAAACACAGACTCACCCTTTCATTGCCATGTATGAAGACTTGGACATTGATCTCTCATCTTACTTCACCAACGCAGGATCTCCACTTGCAACCCTATAAAACTAATCTGGTATCTCCAAGTCTTGATTTTCAATGCTGAACTTGGAAGCGTAAATCTCTTGCTTTTCTGTAATTAGTTTATATTTAACCTTTGGTACCAGAAGTTTTAAAGAGTGAGTGATTTTTAGTATTCAGTGCAACTGAAATAAAGTGGTTTCTTGAGCTAATGCCAGCCACTAAGGTAGATCTCTAAGGATTGGCACTTGGGGTATCTCAATCCAGAAGATTCGGAATCTAAAGAGGAAATGTATCGTGAGGTTGGGTTTTATGTTGTCATGGAAATGCAGCATTTGTGCAACGATACAAGGAATAGGACTGATTGTTAAACCTATAAAAATAATAATTGTATGAAATTATCCTTTGAGGAACCTGACAAGATTTGTTTAGTTGCCTGTCTAGAGTTGCGAATGCATCAGACTTAGGCCCGTTTGGTAGAGGAGTTTGAGTAATGTTGTTTGGGTGTTTTTGATATATATGTAAGTGAAAAAGTGTGTTGAAATGTGTGTAAAGTTGTTTAAAATGTGAATATTGCGATTTTATCATGTTCTAGTAAATTGTTTTTCATGAATGTGCATTTGCAAACATATATATATATATATATATATATGTATGTATGTATCCCTTTTATTTTTGGTTTGGTGGTAGGTTTTTTTTTTTTTTTGGTTGCTGGTGGGGATCATTATTAGCTGAACTCTCTTAAGCTTTTTGCACAAACCTTTGTGCAAGCAGAATTTCGATAATCTTAACTTGGTTGGGTTACGGAAAGATTGTGGTGGAATTTGATTCCTGGACAGTTTTCCTACTTGCTGCAAGAGGAAACTAAAACATAGGGCAATTGAATTACAAATTAAGTCCCTGCCTGGACAACAATGTGGCTGTACGAGTATATTCATATCAAGATGAAAATAAAGGCTGCAAATACTCGTTATTAACTTATTACCGGGCCAGCTCAAGGAGGTGCATGACAAATCTAATTAAAATGTACTCTGTATTGCAACGTTTAGTATACAAAACTCTATTGTATCAAGGGTTGGACCATATTACTGATCTATTATCTCATATCTCAAATATTCCAGTAGATGGGTGAACTTCCTATTAGGATTTTTTCTTAATCTTCCATTTATCTTTCAAGTCTATCACTACATTGCAAGAACACCGAAAACATGGGACCCGTTCCATTGTATGACCTTACCTACTGCAGTTTCTATCCTCGCAAATTCATTATCTCTATTTGGCTGAAAACAGATTAATATCACAGGGAGGGACTCTTTGTGATCAAGTGCAAAACTACAAAGACATGCCTTACTTTGTGATCTACTGACAATGGAATAGCCACTTTTCCACGAGACAACTGCTTTAGAATCCCCACAATTGGCAACTATTCGGTGGGTTGAACATAAAATGGCAACCACTGCAGTAGAACCAACAGTTAGCCTCAAAGGCTTTCTTCCACAGCTCCTGACAACTAATCCCAGTACATCCATCGGACATGCCCGCTATGGATATTTCTATCTCCTCAGTCAAAAGAAATGGGCAGTTAAATGACTTGAATGATCATTCATGCCATTAGGAACATGTTCATCCAACAGCATTCTAGTAGGAATATGCAAGAATCGGGGTACAACCGCAATGTCACCTTCCATATGTGGCCTCATTACACACATGAATGTGAAGCCCCAAAGGGGATGAGAATCCAGTTCAAAAATATTTTTGCTACTTGTTCTGCGTATCCTCTTTTCCTGCAGCACCCCAGGCTTAGGAGGTGGCAGTAAATAATTTTGTGAACTGGATTATTGTGTTACTCAAGAAATTTTGTGAGTCTTATGTCCTGTGGTGTTCCAGTATTCCACCTCATTGAGAAATTAATATACTTTCAAGTCTAGTAACAATGTGTTTTTATTTTTTATATTTTTGATTATATATATATATACACACACGATAGTCACAATGTGTTGTAGGGCATTTATGTTCATGTTTTTAATTATTCTAGTTGCTAACTTGAGCGATGCGCAGGAAAGATTTTCTTAAAGTCAATACATTTATACACAATATAATTAAAACTATGGGCAATTAATAGTAACTTGTGGTTAGGCCCAAACTTGTGATTAGCCCCTTTTCACCTTGTCTACTGGTGATTTGAAAGGTGTTACTTTACCCACTTAAGGTTTGCTCTATTAGGGGTTTTGTAACCCTCATCTGTTAAAAATAGGGAAAATATATATTTTTACTCTCATTTTTTATCTCTTAAAAAAAAAAAAAAAAAAAATCAAAAGGTGGTATTGGTCTCTCTCAATTCACATAGATCCTAAACACGAAGAACGTACGTCCAAAAAACTCAAACCCAAATCAACCTCTCTCTCTCTCTCTCTCTCCCCCTCCCCGGTAGGGGCGTTTAGGAGGCCAATCAGCCGCCACAGTAAAAACCTAGCAAAAACTAGATCAATTGTCACGCCCCAAAACCCAAAAGGGTCCAAAGCATAAGAAAAACATCTTAAAGGTACCTGTAGATTTTTCCTTTTTGACAATTTAATCCAAATGATTTATATTAAGTACCAACATCAAGAATTATCATAATAATTTCATTAACAATACTCCTAGAGTAAGTCAAACCTCTATACAATAATTACAATGACCATTGGTTACAAAAGAATGGAGATTTGAATAAATATAATTACATATTATCAACTTGTCCCATTAATGGGAATAAAAGTCATTACCACTATCAGATACAAAAGAATGAGTTAAGTCTATTCTAGGATGTACATCTAAATATCACCATAAAAAAAGTTCAGCCTCCATCAGTAGTTAGTCTAACTACTGCTAGCCACAAAAACCTGTCTCAAAACGATCGTTGCCTACTTTGAAAAAGTTTGTAAAAGAATGGGATGAGACATAGCTGAGTAAGTAGCATAATTAATGGAGGTGGGGGAAATGTGAGTTTCATGATGATGAACAATTTACAAAACGTGTTATAATTTGGGAATTTCCATTTGGATAATGCAAATCCATTTTTCTTAATAAAATGACAAGAATGATTAAAAGAATGTAGAACCAAGCTTTCTCAAAATATTTCAACGTGAAATTACATACTATTTACTGTGAGCTATCAAAACACCAATTTAAAACCTGAAAATCCAACCTAAGGCCACATGACCAGCCGCCATAAAGACACCAGTTTATGCCACGAAGACATCAGTTATACCACAAAGAAATCAGGTTATGCCACAAAGACATCAAATTATGCCACAAAGACATCAATCCGCCACAAAGATAGGGTGCCAAAATACCTGTGTCACAAAGACTGCGGCATTTGACTGGGTAATCAAACCTGTCACGGCACAAGGGTAAAAACAACATACAAGTCACAGTTAAATGAAATTGAAACTAGTAGTTTGTTTCCAAGTAGTTTCATAAAACCTTTTAATATCCAAGCATTTCACAAAGTTCTCAAATCTTCCAAAATCATTTCTTGTCACTATGATTTTCTATCAATTTCCCAAATATCACAAGTCAAGATAAAACATCTTTAGAATTTGCAAATAATGCAATAAATCCATAAAATCCATTCCCAAGAATTTTATAAAAGATGCTTATCTTTTCCAAGCTAACAAATCATGCATTTCCCTATATGTATTACCAAATATGAAGCACTTTTCATAAATAATCATATATAATAGGGTCACAACACAATATTTTTCAAGAAAACATAATCCTACAAATAATTTTCCAAAATGCGTTTGACCCAAAAATAATGTTTATGCAACATAGTTATTTTCCAAAAATCTCATTAAAAAGCTACTAACCTTGCAACTCACAAAAGCCTAATTTTCCAAGTTCCAAAGGAGATTAGCTAGAACCTAAACAATATCAAGCAAACCTATCATAATAAGCATAAAGCTTGAAATTGTATTTAGCTACAAATTAGGAATTTCCAAATAAGCACTTAATTAGGCAAGCCTAGTATTCAACCACACAAATAATGTATTATACTTCCAAAGTTTCTAAACAATTTAATTTACAAGACATAGACCCCAATTTATAGACTTCAATCATGTCATTCAAAGCCTTCTCCTTTATCATAAGAGATCTTAACACTTTATGAATTTCTTCCACAATATATACATACCATTGTCAAGAGCCAATGCCAAATCCATTCAATTCTAGGAAAAATTGCCATCTGACACCAATCCCCAGACTATATAGTTAGTTGGCAACGTTTTGAAACTATATACTAAACTAGTATCTCGAGTTTCAAAGACTTGATTGACCCCTAAAAACTCAAGCCTCAAAGGCTAGATTTTTGTGTTTTGATTTGGTTTTTTTTCCATATGGAGTCCACCTGGAACTCAACCCTTAGAGGCTTGAGTTCCATATTGACCCTTAGAGGCTCGATTTCCGTGTTCTGAGAATGATGTGGTTTTTCCACGTGGAATCCACCTAGAAATCGACCCTTAGAGACTCGATTTCCTAAAAGCAAAATCGAGCCTTAAAGACTCGATTTGCAAACTGTGGTGGATATTAATCCACGTGGTTTCTTTGGGTCCCTATTCCTCATAAATCTCATTCAGTCCCAGCTCTCTCTGTTGTGGGTCTCTCGGCCATTTAGTGAAGAAAACCTCTCTTCACTTTTGTACTCTCCCTTTCTCACTCTCTCTCTCTCTCTCTCACTCTCATACAATCCTAACACTCACATTTACACATCCTCATGTCAAGTAAGGGTTTTAGTGTTGGTGTGGGTGTGTGTTCCAAACACTTTTATTCTTATTTATTTTCTAGCCGTTGGAAATTTATGAGTAAAATAGCCGTTGGGCAATTATGAGAAAAATAGCCGTTGGGCAATTATGAGAAAAATAGCCGTTGGGCAATAATTGATAATATAGCCATTGGGCTTTTAAGGGTTACTAGTAACCAATAACTATAGACTATTATCTTCATAAGTAGCCTATATAATACTCATCATAACATATTTTTAAAAATGAGTCTTTTTACTACTCTATGTTTTAGATACACAATTCTACTATCTTTCTCTCCCACATATTTTTCTACAAGAATATTTGTTCTAAGGAAAGACAATAGTTGTTCTTAAACCTTTTGTGAGTGGAAGTGCGTACATCACAAAGGTCGACGCTATAGTCTAATTCTGGGGGGTTGTTTGGCCAAGAGAACCAATCGCATCAAGTTTTACTTTGGGTGGCACAAATCAACCTTTAAGGACAACGCTTTCGCAGCGTGATTCTATAGCATTGTGAGATTGTTCTAAATTCCTTTTTTATTTTATGTTCTTGCTAATTATTTGGGATATTATTTTTGTATCAAAACTTGTTTATTCACTAAAATATTTCCAACAATCTTAAAGGTTGATCTCTTGCTTCAAAATGGATAAATAAGTTATTGATCATGAAATTTATATTGTGATATGATATTACGTTTATAAAGAAAAAAATGCTAGTAGTTATATTCTTAGATATAATCACTTATATCTTTTGTGGAGTTTATTTTGCTATTTGGTTTATCTAAACAATTTGGTGGACTAATATTTTAGTAGAAAAAATAAATGACGTCCATCCAAATGTGATTTTGATTCTCTAATCTAAATTAATATGTGAATAATAACGTTGTCTTGATATGTGGATATCAACTTATTGCATTTGCTATTATGTGATACTATATGTGTATTGTATTTTGTGAAATTGTTTTATGTCTATTAAAATCTGAGGAACATGAGATTGAAAAAATATGTATGTGTTTTGAGAAATGTTTTTTGGCATTCAAAAGAAAAATGTTAGCAATAATTTTTATGAGAAATGAGGTAAAATTTTATTTTTTGGTAGAATTCTAAAGAAAAAAAAATGGTGTAGACTTATGGTGAAGGCATTCCTATTGTTAAGTGGAATCAATAGTGCCGTATCAACTTGGTACTCCTTTTGTATAATGAAGATACAATGATACTATAATTTAATTAAATTTTATTTTCCTTGCTAAAGTATTCAAGTAATCATTTATGGTCATGTGAAAAAGAAATTGTGGGGCCAGAGAGTCAGACAGCCCCAGCCCACTTCGTACCAGGCCCGAAGGCCCGTGCTGAGGAGGTATCTATGGTCCGAGGATGAAGGTACGAAGCCCAGTTGTCCAAGAGACGACGCCGAGGATGATTATCTCCTCGGAATGCCAAGACCGTAAAGTGGACAAGCAACACACCAACAAGGGAAGTCTTCCTGAATACACAAAGAGCAAAGAGCAAGTACCACGCGCCAGCAATGGAAGTATGGTGGAGGAGCAAGTCCCAGGTGAACTGTCACCTTCACATTAAATGCCCTCAACTAACGTCCTGGCCGCATTAATGAGAATAGGATTCCTGAACAGTGCTGTCTTGGTCATTGCAACCTACAGGAAGAATGAGAATGCGGCTGATGGGACAGGCTCTCAAGTGGTGGCCTGGCTGATCAACAAATGTAGGGCTAGGATCAACTGAGAGAGATGTATATAATGTAAGGAGTCCCTCTTGAAAGGAGGGACGGGAAATCTGAACTAAGGAGTACTGTAGCAACCTGTATTCTCTTAGAAAGCCTTGTAATCAATCTTCAAAGAAATAATAAGAACTCCAAGCTCTGGAGAGCAGGTCCGAGGAGTATTATTGTGCATCCCAATTCACGTTCAGGCTGTTAAACCCACATGCAACCATGCATGGCCGTTGCATTCCTCACTAGGGCCTAGTTCTTGAGCCCACTTTGTATAAATTCATTGCAGGGCTAGCTGGGCTTGAGTCCACTCTCTCAACCCGCAGAAGTGCTCAAACCCGGTCCCTACAGAAATTGTGGATGATTAAACGTTTGTATTATACAATTTTGGTATAATGATGTCAAATTTTACAAAATATTTAGTGTTTTATTCTTGTAAATTTTTGGACGTTCCTAAGAGTGGTTTCTAGTAGCTAGAGGCTATTGGCTTTATGTACAAAAGCTATTATTTCTACATCTCTTGACACAAATATATGAAATGAGAAATTATGGAAAAATAATTAAAATTTTCTTTGTATATATATTTAAAAAAAAAAAAAATGATCCAACTAGTATTTTGGGCTAGTGGATAAGATTTAGTGGGAATAAATATTCCTTTTATCCACCAAGTGCAAGAGTGATATTGGAAAAAAAAAATTATATATATATATATATATATATACACATATTTTTATTGGCTATTTGTGTTATTTTGAGATGGTGGATAGGTTTTTATGAATTTGAAACAAAAAGACCTTGCAAACCCATAACAGGAGTAACCAAACTCCTTAGTTTGGTACATAATAATTTGGATGATTTAAAACACACAATGACTAGAGATGGTAAAATATTTTATGCAATTTTTGTTGATGACCATTCTATATTTATTTAACTTTGTATATTAGGAACCGAAGATAAGGTATTGGAAATTTTTATAAAATATAAAAAATGAAGTTGAGAATGGCATAAGCCTAACTTGGTATACCTCGATTTGTGGGGGTGGTTGGCTAAGATGTTACCCAAATCTAAAAAGAGAATCCCTCAAAGTGTGGGGGTACTTGCCTAAGGTCATGCTACATGAATCTAAGGAGAAAACTTGATTCTTAGATATGTGATTGTGTGTTTATTGGTTATGTTTGTTATAATTCATGATATAAAATTATTTTGATCAATAGTGATGTATTTAGAATTTAATACTATTTTTGAATCTTAAAAATATTTTTTTAAGTATGAGGTTCCTTTGAAAAATAAGGAAAATATGTTTCATGAAGCTATTAATACTTCTAATGATCTTGTTGTGATGTGCAAGAATTGAGAAGAAGTAAGCAAACTAGGGAAAAAAAGAGTTACAGTAAAAATTTTCTTACCTATATTGTTGAAGATGAACATATAAGTTATTATGCAATTAAATTTATTGATGCACCATTATTGTTGGAAGCTTTTAACAAATTATTAGATTATGTCTAATCACACTTGGAATGGGTTGAGCTTCTACCTAAGGTTAAGCCTAGTAGTTGTAAGTGGGTGTTTAAAACAAAATTGTATGGTTGCAAGTGGGTTTCTAGAAGAAAATTATAACTGAATGGGATCACAGATAAGTATAAGACATGCTCAATAGCTAAAGGCTATAAGCAAAAATATCATGTTGATTATTTTATACTTATTTTTCGATTATTAGAATTGCATCTATAAGAATGTTGTTTGTTATTGTATCTATTTACAAACCTAGTATACATCATATGGATGTTAAAATTGTTTTTCTAATAGGTGAATTAGGAAAAAAATTATATGGAGCAATCCAAGGGTTGTGTTGTCCTTGGATAATAACATAAGGTTTGTAAATTGGTTAAATCCTTGTATGGATTAAAACAAGCATCTATACAATGACATGAAAATTTTGATATATGATGCTTACACATGGATTTGTGACTTATGGTCATATAATAAGTTAAATAATAATGAAGGTGTCATTATTTGTTTATATGTTGATAACTTACTTATATTTAGAACCAGCCATAATGTTATGCATGATACTAAATGTTTTATTGCCTCTAAATTTGATATGAAAATTTTGGTTGAGGCAAATGTTATTTTAGGCATCAAGATCCTTAGGGATAATGAATGCAGTGTACTATCACAATCTAATTATGTGAAAAAAAAAAAAATTAAACACTTTGATATGTGACCTATGTCTATTATGTATGACTTAAAGGTGCACTTGGTTAAAAATCGTGGTGATAGTGTTTCACAAGATAAATATGCACAAATTATTGGTAGTTTAATATTTTTGACAAATTGTACTCTTCCTGATATTGCATATGTTGTTGGTAGATTGAGTAGATACACTCATAATCCTAGTATTGAATATTGAGATGCAATATCTAAATTATTGAAATATTTAAAGGGGACTTTTGATTTTGGTTTGTCATATTGTGGCTATCTGTCACGCCCCAAACCCGATACCCGGATTTGTGACCATGACCGGCATGCTAATATCAAGTTTAAACCTGATATTAACAAGAACCAACTTAACTTTTACTTCAAAACTTTATCAAAAGCTTTTACAAAAGCTTCTCTCTTTATTTAAATCCTTGTTTTTTACTTAAAAGATATAACTTTTTACTTGACATTCAGAGCATCTACACTGTACTCAAAGAATAACATAATCCACCAATTACTCAAATTCTAAATTCCACATAATACATCTCTTAATGCTTTGAGGTACACAATTTTCATTAGATCCTAAAATACACAATACTACAAAACTAACATCAAATTCCTAATTTAGGATCTATACATATAAAACTAAAACAAGCTCCTTCCAAAACTCGACTAAGGCTCCCTCTGCTCCAAAATAAAATCTGCTAAGTGAAAGAGTGGAAAGGGTGAGCTACACAGCTCAGTAAAGGTAAGATATATGAGAATTTAATAAGAATGCATGTAAATCAGATCATTTCATTCTATAATTGTTCAGATAGGAGAACATCTTTTCATGCATAGTATTTTATACTATTTATAATAATAACTTATACACTCTTCGTAAAAATAATTGTTCTCCCTTTTCTTAACAGAATAATTTTATCAAAGCCTTTCGAATTGAATTTCTTTCATTTCTTACAAAGTTACCATATATATATATATTTTTTTTTTTTTTTTCATTACAAAATGATCATTTTAACTTAAAATCAGATAATCGGTGACTTTGTCTTAAACTGAAAGCATCTTAAAAAATAATAAAACTTTCCTTCATAAACTTCTTCTCAAAAAATATTATAACTTTCATAATCATAAAACTTAACGTTTCATAGAGAAAAACAGATATCTGATAAGTTCTTAACATAAACTTGTACTTTCATTAGAAACTTTATCTTTTTATAGCACAACAAAATTTCAGAAACTTTTATCTTTAATAAACAGCTTTCTTTTCATCAGAAACTTCTTATTTTCACGAGAGCTTTTACTTTTCACAATGCATTTAAACAAAATATTTCTCTCATGATTAATAACATAACATAGCTGTTCATAAATAACTTGTTGGTTAGTCCATATCTAATAAGTCTGTACAGAGAAGGCCTCATCACATTTGGATGCCCTCGTGTGTATGATATTGTCCCCTTTGGGAGGCCTGATGGCACATCCCCTCCAGGTTTTGTTCCTCCCCGCCGTCCGTACACATTGGGGAAAAGGCCTTATTCAGATTAGAGTTACGGGCAACCCCATTTCCTCTACTTTAAATAGCCAAACAGATAATATTTTTCCATGGAAAGCTAGTAATTAACCCCTACTAGCCGAGTTCAGATCACCAGAGGACATAACCCGAAAACATTTCATACATTACATCATACTGAAATTTCTTATTTTGTATAACATTTCATAACAATAGCATTTCCATTCTTTTCTTTAAACATCATGTTCATGGAATTAGTCATAGCATCAATATGCTTAAATCATACGCATAGGGTTTCGAAAGCCCACGAACATATCTTTGTCTAAATAATGCTTATATGTCATATCTCTAATCAAAAACATTTTAATGCATAATATACTTTAAAATAACCTCATGACTTATCAAATGCTCATATAACTTATCCCTTACTTGAGAGCAGAGGAACCAAGAGCCTAAAGTCAAAGGAGTTTAGACCTGACGACTGGTAATCACCTAAACCAAAATCAAAGCTTATTACTATCCATTATTCCTTAACATAAACTTACACATTCATCTCAAAGCCTATCTCTTAGAATCAAGGAAATCCTAATCCCACCTCAACGAGGTTCCCACAAACATAAAATGCACACATCAACCAATGATGTACCAAACTAAAGAAAAATCAACATTCTCATATTAACATCATATCTCTAGAAAAGCCAACTTCATTTCAAAAGGTGCTTTGACCTTGGGCAATCTTACATGCATACACATAAACTCTTTTAAGCATTGTCATATAACCATAAACACTCTTAAGGAAACATACAGCATGTGCAACAAAAACAGCTTCGTAAATACAATCGTCGAATGGTTTAGAACCCCTCCTTTGAGTACTAAACCTTGAACCGAGTTGTACAAAATTACTCTGTGATCCAGACATATCATATGATGAGCATAATAAATTATAGCTCAAATCATTCACCCTAACTTTAGAATTAAATCCTCAAAGTTAGGCATGTCCCTTACTGTTCACTGTTTCATTTCAGCAGCATATACTTTACTTATAAAATACAAATGGACTACCAATTCACATCCAAACCTCATGCAATTTTACAGAGCCTTTCCCCTGTAAGTCCAGTATATACCATAAAAATTTCGTAGTCAAAGCATAAAACCATAATTTACTAAAAATCATACAATACGGCACACTCAGATCTGTCCTGACAGAATTTTATGCAACTTACAAATTAAACCATTATTTTTATGTTCATCCAAATGCTGTGAGACCAATTCCATAACAACCATATATGTCTTAGCTTTCACAGAAAATAACCCTAGCATCCAAATTCACTATATACAATTTAATACATAATTTATCATGCATAAACACAGAATTTGTCACGGTAACAGCTTTGCAACATTTTCTTGTAAATTCACAAACAATTATCAAAGGATGGTATTTTCCTATGGGGATTTTTATGCACTCATTAGACATGTTAGAAAACACTTAGATACAATCATTTAACCATTTAGAGCAAAATTACATACAACCAAAAATCCCAGCAGTAACATCCATAGTACTCATCCTAACTTTTCTCACTTCCTCAATCATTCACAATCCTTAATTAGTTAAAACCCTAAGCTACCTTCAAAAATTCACCAATATAGTTTCAAAGCTTCTTAAAACAGCATATATATATATATATATAGACTTACAAGTTTCCAAATTTTACAAACCATAAAAACCATTACTAAAATTCTATGAAGAAATTATGGATTCTAAGGTGAGAGTAGCTAGACCCTTACCAAAATTTCTGGTTCCAAGAAGAAATAGAATCACTCTAGCATGAAAGAATCTCCCTTTCCTAGTGGCTGGACCCAAAGGTATGAGAGGTAGAGAGCTTGAGAGAGTTTTCTTTATTTTGGTGTTGGAGCCAAGGCATGAGAGGGAGGGAGTTTCTTGATTGTTCTAGCTTCTTTGAGAAAGTGTGAATGAGAGATGAGATAAGTCTTGTCTTTCTTTTAAGGTGTGGACCGTGGACTTGAGGGAAGACTCAAAGAGAGCTTCTAGCTCTTTCCTTAAGAGAAAAGAGAGAAAAGTGAGGTGAGACTTTTCTGATTTTTTTCTTGGAACCGTAGGAATAGAGAGGGGAAAGAGCTTGGAAATTCTAGTTACCTTGAATAGTCAAAGAAGAGATTAGGTGTAACTTGGTGATTGCATGGCCAAGTCTTGGTCTTTAAAGTTTGTCATCATGCATGAAACTTTGGCATTATCTGTGTTGAATTTCCATTGGTTGCATGGGTGTGTGGAATTTCAACCATAATATCTCATGCATCATACATAGTTAAAACACCAACAACTATATATATATATCTCATAACTTACCCACTTAATATAGTTTTGCACATACTAAATATATATTTATAATACAAATAGTCATTCCATTATTTATTTTCTTTACAATTCTTATTCAAAAGTATTATAAAATAATATACTTATTAAATACTCTTATATTAATTTTAGAAAGTAAGTAACTTAAAATAATAATTAACTATTTAAACACATAGTTTAACTATTAATTTGGGTCGGGGTGTTACACTATCCCACTGTTTTAGAAGGATATTGTGATGCTAACTGGATCTTTGATACAGATGAGGTACAATCCACTAGTGGATATGTGTTTACACTAGCTGGAGGGGTTTTCTCTTGAAAGTCAACCAAGAAGACTTGCATAGTGAGATCTAATATGGAAACAAAGTTAGTGGCCTTAGAGAAGGCTAGGTCCGGAGCTGTATGGCTTAGGAGTATATTAATTGATATGCCTTATTTTACTAACTCTATTGTCTTTATTTGCTTTCCTTGTGATTGCCAGATTGCCATAACCCGTGTTAAAAGCAAAGTTATAAATGGAAAAGTCGACATATCCAATTGAGGCTAAGGTAGCTTATTGATAATGATGTTATGTCATTGGATTTTGTGAAATGGGAAAAGTCAACATATCCAATTGAGGCTGAGGCAGCTTATTGATAATGATGTTATGTCATTGGACTTTGTGAGGTCTGAAAGGAACTTGGCCGATCCTTTGACCAAACCTCCAGCAATGAGGCTGGTGAGTGAGACATCTAGGGGGATTGAACTAATACCCAAGTTGCGACACTATGGCTAATACCCAACCTTTCTATGATGGGTGATTCCACGCAAAAGGTTAAATGGGTAGAGGTCATTAGTGGTTAATGGGCACTGTCATTTGTTACGTGTTTTCCGCTATCTTGATAAGGAGATTAGTGATGAGTCCATCCCTATGGTGTGAGACAGTGCTAAGTTGCAGGATTTGGTAAGGTTGAGATTTAGGCTCTTAATGTATCCATATCCCTACTTGTTGGGATGGGGTGTATCTACACACACTCCTGATGGATGCCACCGATTAAGTTGCAGATTGTTGGAGGTTGAGCTTTAGGCTCTTAATGGATCCATACTCCCTACTTATTGGGATGGGGTGTTCTGCACGCACTCTTGATGGATGCCACCTATGTATGAGTGAAAGTTGTGCCACTTCCTATGAGACTTTTGGGTAGGTCTCTAGAGCTCTCATGAAACCCAGTGGCGCATGGCCAGGATAAGGTGCCAACCTGCTTAAGAACAACCTTGATAAAGAAAGTTATGTGGGTGGTAAGCTTGGTTTACTAATAGCTTGGTTAAAAGATTTTTAACTCCACTATTGTCTTTTAGTTCCTACTTATTTATCCTATGTATGGTTAAAACTTTTTGATACTATATTGATGCATGCTTTCTTTAGTTGCGTGTCTTTCCTATTTTGTGTTTGTAACATGTGGGGGATTGTTGGTGTGGGTGTGTGTTCCAAACACTTTTATTCTTATTTATTTTCTAGCCGTTGGAAATTTATGAGTAAAATAGCCGTTGGACAATTATGAGAAAAATAGCCATTGAGCAATTATGAAAAAAATAGCCGTTAGACAATAATTGATAATATAGCCGTTGGGCTTTTAAGGATTATTAGTAACCAATAAATATAGACTATTATCTTCATAAGTAGCCTATATAATTCTCATCATAACATATTTTTAAAAATGAGTCTTTTTACTACTCTATGTTTTAGATACACAATTCTACTATCTTTCTCTTCCACATATTTTTCTACAAAAATATTTGTTCTAAGGAAAGGCAATAGAGGGTTGTTCTTAAACCTTTTGTGAGTGGAAGTGCGTACATCACAAAGGTCGACGCTATAGTCTAATCCTGGGAGGTTGTTTGGCCAAGAGAACCAATCACACCAAGTAGGTGGCACGAATCAACCTTTAAGGACAATACTTTCGCAGCATGATTCTATAGCATTGTGAGATTGTTCTAAATTCATTTTTTATTTTATGTTCTTGCTAATTATTTGGGATATTATTTTTGTATCAAAACTTGTTTATTCACTAAAATATTTCCAACATTTAAAACTTCTACCAATAGTGTATAGTTGTTAGTGAATATATTTGCTAGGTTTTTATATGTATATATTTGCTAGGTTCATATGTATCTAGTTGTTAGTTTATATATTTGTTAGGTTTTTATAAAAAGTAAAAATTATTTAAGATATATTTGTGTTGTTAGGATTTTATCATGGGTATGTATCACGACTTTTTTTTTTTTTTTTTGGTTTGATATTTTTCTTTATTTTTTTGTTAGAATGATTTGAAATTTTGTAATTGGGGGGGGGGGGGGGGGGGATTTTTTTTTTAGTATGAAATGATAATGATTGAGTGTGTTTGTAAGTGATGTGGGGTGAGTATATGCAAATGTGTGGTGTGTTTGAATATGCATATGATGTAACAAGTTGTAATTTTTGTACTTTGACTAGATAAAAGGTTTTGTAATTGATGTTAAATAAAAGAGATAAAATATGTCACTAACATATTACACTTGACTCTAATAGATTCACAATCACAACTAAAGATGATTGATATAAATATATACTACGGTGGACCCTTTATCAATCCTGACGAGATTGACAGATTTACATTTAAAGGGCTGGGTATCTAGTGCTATTATATGATGATACGTCGTAAGTTGAAGATGTTGAATGATTTGAATATGAAACTTATGGAAGAATTGAATTTGAACCCTGTTTGTTATGACATAAAGATTATTTACCGTTACCTACAAGAAGTCTTTCATGAATAGATAAATTACAGGTATATGGCAATCAAAGAAAACAAACATGTAAAGATCATGTTTAATAGGATCCAAAAAATGCCCTAAGTAAATGCTACTGAGTTGTACGTAAGTTTGGAGACGCTTGCAAAAGTTGATGCCGCGAGAAGGTGCAACAAACAACTATATCTTTACAATTTACAGCCTTAGATGATGGATGCACTACAATAGGAGGTTATACAATGGGAGGTTATACACTCTCATCTCAAGAGACACATTTTGGGGAGGAAGACGAAGATGAAGATCATGTTGCCAATAATGGTGAAAATCTTGATGATATAGATGAGTATGAAGAGAGGATTAACCGAGGCGACTTTGACAAGGATGTTAATGACCATGAAGTTGCTCCCAATTTTGAAGAGGAAAATATGGTTGATTGTGATGAAGGTGATGCGGACGATGATATTGGTGTCTAGCATGTTACAAATACGACCACTGCCTACACACCTTCTGCCTTGTCATTCTATGCAAATACTTGGGAAAATATGGTTGATCCTTCGTGTCTTCAAATACCATTTATTCGTACTTGGGAAGATGGGATGAATTTTAGTAAATGGTTGACTTTTGCAAATAAAGAGGCGGTGAAGCGTGCATTAATAATATACGCAGCAAAGGATAATAGAAATTTTACAATCAGGAGGTCGACTAAAACTAAATTGTGCGTAACATTTATTGATGAGTTATGCAAGTGGTACGTTAGGGCATTCATGAAGCCTAAAATTAACGGTCTATGGATGGGTCCACACAGTTGTATATCCCTTGGCTTGCGAAAAGACGGTAGAATGATGGATTCTAATTTTGTTGCATAAGAAATTGTTCCAAAATTGCGACAAGATCACAGTGCTAGTATTGATCAGCTTTGGGACATCATTAAAAAAAAGTATGATCATGAGCTTCTTACCATAAGGTATGGGATGCGAAACAAAAGGCAATTGCAAAGATATTCGGGGATTGGGAACTGTCTTACCAGAGGTTGCGAAAGTTGTTGTTGACATACTTGGATCAGGATCCAAGTACCCGATACTTCTATCACACCATACCCAGGAGCGTACCTGGTACTACGTTACTGCGCTATGTATTTTGGGCATTCGCTCCATGCATTGCTAGATTCAGATATTGCAAGCTAGTGATTAGTATTGATGGGACCCATTTATATGGTAAATATCGAGGGGTGTTGTTGATTGCAAAGGCAACTGATGCTAACAACAAGCTTTTGCCTCTCGCCTTTGCTGTTGTGAACAAGGAGTTAGGTTCTAGTTGGGGGTGGTTTTTAGAGTGCCTCAAGGTTTTGATAGGGCATGTGATACTTAATAAGGACATTTGCATTATTTTTTACTGGCATGCCGGTATTAAAAGCGCCATTGCAGAGTGGCCTAGAGGTGATGACGGAAGATTACGGGTATTTCACTGATATTGCCTTCGACATGTTGCTAGCAACTTCAACACACAATTTCAAGACCCGATTCTAAAGGCATTGGCCTTGAAAGCTGGATATGCGACTTAGGAAGCTAAATTTGAGTCCATAATGCAAACCATTAAGGATGTTGAGATCAAAGCCTTTAGGAGGAATTTGACGATACAAAGAAAGAATGACGATCATGTACATTATATGCCATACACATATCTAATCAGTGAGGATCTGGACACATGGACCCAGCCACATGATGGCAGAAGACATTATAGGGCAATGACAACTAATATCTCTGAGTGCTTTAATGGAGTACTTAAAGGTGCCTGTGGCTTACCCAATGCTGCAATGGTTGAGTTCACTTGTTGCAAACTTGTTGCATATTTCCATGATCGACATAAAGAAATTACTTCTGATCTCTCTCAAGGTAAGGTGTGAAGTAATTATGCCTTGGTAATCTATGGCTCAAGTGTACGCAATGCTTCAGGACACTTTATGAGGGCATTTAATCATGAAGCTAGTATATATCAAGTAGTTACCCCATACAACGACTATAGCGGTGGAGAGGGAAACCATAGTCATGAAATAAACATAATGGCTAGAACATGTGGTTGTGGATAGTGGCAAAATAATAAGATCCCTTGTTCACATGCAATTAAAGTTTTTCAGAGTTTGCAAGTTAATTCAACCAGCTATATTGACCCATGTTACAGTTTGGACAATGTCATTCACACATATTCACATCAATTTGTGGTACCAAAGTCAGAGCCATTGTGGAGGGAAGTTAGTGGCCCACAATGGGTGCCTGACCCAAATTTGTTGCGAGCCAAAGTCGACCTGTGAAATCAAGAATAAGGAATGAAATGGATGGGGTACTGTGAGAACCAGGAAGCCGGAGGGAAGACTCAGACTTGAGGGAGATTCAATTGAGGCAGCGATGTGGAATGTGTCATGAAGAGAGGCATAACTGTAGAAGATGTCCCAATACCCATGGGGCGTCAACAAGCAGTGATGTTACAAAGTAGGTAAGTGTTGTTTTTATATAATATGTTCAGATTGTACAAAGTAGGTGAGATGTAATGATCGGATTGTATAAAGTAGCTAACTTGCATAGAATTTCATTTGCTTTTTGTTCTTCGCATTTGGGAACTAAAAACCATATTTAAATGTTTGTTAGGCGAGCGAAGACTCGATTTTAGAATGGCATTGTACCTAGAAGTTGTGGTTATCTTCAGTATGGACAAGTGCACCTATCCACGTAGGCTATGTTGTATTGATTCAATTGTTATTTTGTTTATTGCTAAATGTTCTTGTAATTGAACTATTCTCTACCCATTGTACTTGTTGGATTCGTTGCATTGTGCATCTTTTAATGCAACTGACTTCAAACCTTATATATATATATATATATATATATATATTGTGTGGGACTGCTGTGCTCTGTTTTCTTTGTTTCTGGTTGTTTGCTGTTTCTTTGTGTGGTTCTAGTTGTTTACTGCCTGCATGTGAAAAAAAAAATTTCCAACGGAAATCGAGTCTTTAAAACTTGATTTATGGAACTCAATTTCCATTGAGGTGGTTTTTTCGTAAATTATTTTGAACTCTGCCAGTGTACTCACTTTCACTGAACTAGAGTACTAAATGGAACTCGAGTTTCATATACTCGAGTTCCACTAAATTTTTTTTTCCCCTGCAAAACAAGGCATAGCTCCCTGTAAATCCACAATCAAAATGGAACTTGAGTTTCATATACTCGAGTTCCACTGATTTTTTTTTTTTTTTTTTTTTTTTTGTGCATAACAAGGCATAGCTCCCTTATATTCACAATCAAATTGTATATTCATTTCCAAAAAGGCATTTCCCTGTATACTCAAGTTTCATATACTTAAGTTTCTCGAGTTTCATATACTCAAGTCATTTCCTTGTATATTCATTATCAAACTGTATATTCGTTTCCAAAAAGGCATTTTCTATATTACCACTACTTGATCACATAATGGAGATTACATCAAAATAGACATGCCTAACTTTGTACACCTGTTCACATTAAAATACTAGACTAATGCCTATCTTTCTTCACATCAAAACGCTTGTTCACATAATTTCTTTGTCAGCTACCTTTTTTAAAGCTTATGCTGTCTCGTATAATATTTACTGTGCGGAGGAGGTCTTGCATGTCTTTGGTCAGATGCCTCGTGCCCAGCTTTGGGTCCATGTTTGTGACTACTTATCCCACAAGGAGGTGCTTTTGATGTGCATTTCGACCAATCTTCTATCTCTGTAGGTAACCCAACAGCCTGTTCAGCCTGCACAACTAGTTGCTAAGCTTTGCTCTGAACATGGTTAGCATGGGGTGGGTCGATCCCCGAAGTGGGGCCAATAGAGCTACTATGGGAAGGTGGCTCCGTGTGCATGACAGGAGGGGTTGGATTGAAGTCAATACCCAGGACATAGATGTGGGGTGGGTAGAGGAATGTTAGGGCTAGGAGATGGATATGAGGTGGGTGGAGAGGGATCAAGGTAAGGACAACCTAAGGGGTTGCAATAGGTAGACTAGCCACGTTCGGCAGGAGTTATGCTTGTGCTTGGCCTCTCAATAGCCGTTGCCTCAGGAGTAGTTGCCTCCTCATTTAGGGCCTCAAGGATATGACCACGTACACGATCAATCTCATTCACTGCCTTCAACACATCAGTAATGTCCTTGTAGTCTAGAGTGCCCACTCCGTGATGCCTCAACAAACGGAGGTATCCTTCAATTTGCAAGTATATTACGACTATTAGTAATACAATACCAAAAAAAAAAAATGGAGAACTTCAAGCACAGAAATTGAAATCATAGGAAATGTAAAATAACCAGAAAACCCATGTAGTATCTAGATTAGTATTTTGCAAATAACAAGCTAACATTGTATTGTATGACATAGTGTAAATAACAACCCGTGCGTCCACATTTTACTAAGTTTGAAAAATGATTAAATGACACAAATGATTTATAGAAGATTAATAAATATGAATGAAATTAAATAACAGAAATGACTTTTAGGACTGATTTTTAAGCCTGATTCGATTGATGTTTAATAAGAATTTCTAGCCCTGAAGTTTTGGCTGAGGGTGAAATTGCCCCCACATTCATGCATAGGTGCTCAGAAACTTACATGACAGCCTAGGTACCTTCCTCTTTTCCTCTTTCATTTTTAACTTGTTCAAGGTTGAACACTATTCTAACACCATTTACAACCCATCAAACAGTCTTGATAAACCTCCTGTACATTCAACATCCCATTCCACTAATTGCAATTTCAATTTTACCTGATATATTCACTTTTTGTTAATGTAAAGACTGTAGGTTGATTCAATTGTTGTGAGTAGTTTTTGCTAGCAATCCAGATTCAGATTTGAAGCATGATGACCTTTGATTATAGGCAACCGAAGCTAATGTGCATAAAGAGGGTCTGAAACTACACTTCTGCAGATTATTGACACCCATTGCAACGCTCTACTCCAAAGTATTTCAGTAACTCTTTTACAACCATAGGAAATAGAAAATAGAAAACAACAAAATAGCATGAAGGGCAAGGCTAGTTCACCTTATGACACAAAATATAGAAAGGATTTCTATCAAATACAAATCCCTATTAATTTTTAAAACCTAAGCTGAAAGTGCCAGTACTACAATGTAAAATTAAGTATTTAGTCTACCCTTATGTGAGAGGAAGGGATAGCACATCGCTACATTGTACACCAAGAGTATGAATAATTTCTCTGCAAAAATTGAGACTAGTGGTGGCAAATGTAAAAGGTTTGCGTCTTTTTTGTATGCATCATTTTAATGCTCCCATGAAGTTTATGTAAATTTAAAAGATCTATAGATTTTAATAAATAATAAACTAGATAATCTCTAATAGACAGGTACATCCTTCTGAAACTTGTGTAGATATAAATAATATGTGTTTTCTCTGTTTCTTATACATCATGATAACAAAAGTCAATCAAATAACTGTAAAAATTTTGGACATGTCTAGATAACAATCATATTCTATCACCCATCTTTAGCATTCAATCATTCACACTTTCAGAAGAGGAGGGGGGGACTAGTTTAGTGCCAAAGGGAATAGAGGCAGGTGATAACACTATCTTCATGCATGAACCAGATTTGGAAGGGATCCAAATTAGTCTATCTTCCTCAGCAAAATCAATTAAGCACAATTTTCTTTGGATAGAAACTAGGTTATTGGATCTGGCTGGTGCCCAAATCCAATTACTCGCTTGCAGCACATTAGACAAAAGAGCATTAGAAGAACTGGCTGCATCATACATTCATGCATTATCTTGTGGCCATATTTCAAGAACAAGGTGCCATTTGGATGCCACCAATTGTGCCAAAGATGGATATTCTTACATGAAATCTAATGAAGGGTCTAGCACCCCTAACAAAAAGTTCCGCATGCTTATGTGATCACCTATTTGTAACTCACACACAATATGCACTTTGTTAACACAAAACAAAATTCACAAGATACCTCAAAAGGAAAATCCACTTTAGGCATAAAACATTAGAGTGCACACAACCAAAGATAAATCTGGCTTCTAATGATTGCTAGCAGATCCAATTTAAGTTTCAATCGAGCTAAAACAGATATAAGTATAAATGTATGATTCTACTTGTTTAATGAGAACAGCAATATTATTGTTACTCAAAAATGCCAAGAGTATATAAGACGTGCCAAGACTAAATAAGACATGGAGAAATGAAAGAACTTACCATTATAATCATTTTAGCGCCCTTGCAATTGATGAACCTCCGAGTTACCCCATGGAACCAATCAAAGTACTCATGGTGAAGAGGCATATCACCAAGCACTGCTTGACACCGCTGTTCAAATCGATTACCCCAATCGATGATATGCCCAGCATGTTTCCGCGTCCAATCAACATCGACCTTCCCCCTCAAATCAATCCCACGAAGCACTACATCAATATAAACAGGCTGGGGAATTTCCTAGACCATCCCAAACTGACGAACGACACAATCCGGTGTATGTTTCTCTACTAGGTGGAAACATACAAGTGGCACCATTGCCATCCACACTGCCTTGCCTGCAACGCAGTACATAGGAAGGTTGCTTAATTTAGCTTTATACAGTTGCCACACCACCTACAACAGCCAAACAACAAGTAGACAACACATTAGGCAACAATGTGTATATTTCAAAGTTCACCAAAGCTATGTCCTGTACATAAACATGTCAAAAAAACACATTTTCAAATCTAATCCAGCTACATTGAAGCTATTTGTTCGTGATACCAACGTAAAAAGATGTTGGAGGGCTTGTTTTTCTTGTTTGGGACCCACAACCACCTACAATCAAGAACGAAGGGATCAATATCTACAACTTTCCTACAAACATACTCTTATGATTAAAACTATAATGTAATCAATCTATAATGTAATCAAGTTACATGGTTAGGTAATGATCACAGAATGTATTTGAGGTGTTTGAGGTAGAGACTTACTTCAGGGACAATGGACCATGCATTGGAGAACCATAAGCACCTACTGGCGGGCCATGCTTAACACTCGGGCACAAAAATGGGAACCTGGCCCATGCTCAATACTGGACCAACAGCAAGGGCCCACCAATCTGACTGGCTATCTTATTGCTTGCCTTGCATAACTTTCTGTACAACTATGCAAGGCAAACACTTCCCCAACTGTACCTTCATGGGTTGCGAAGTTCTTCTAATAACTGCACCCACATTAGATGCAACCTATCGCTGGATTGTCCATGAAGATTGTATCCCCTAGTAGTGCTAGAATGTAGCATTGTGCATACTTACGCAGCTAATCCTCTTCAGTATTAGGCGGCAATGGAACTGAAACTTACTCCAAAAGCCATTTGATGAAAATCCTCTGGCCTTACAGCACCGTTGTATTATCCTCCGGAACACTAAAGCCAAGGAAATCTCGGCACACGTCCCTTTAAACTTTCTCAATGCTCCCAGTTACAGCCTCGCAATCAACAGGAAGCCCAAGAAGAACCTCCACATCCTGCAATGTGATGGTCACCTCACCATGTGACATGTGGAAGGTGTGAGTCTCAGGAAGGTGTGAGTCTCGAGCCGCCATCACTCCACTAAGGTCGTTATCAACCCATGATCAATCTCTCTACCTAGGATCCTGAGGAGTCCCTCCAAACCAACTCCCTTAATTATGTCAACCACACGGTCATCCACCATTGGCTCTAGATTTGTAAACTCTTCATTACGACTGCGGCAGGTAAGTGCCCCCGGATCCTGCACACGACGGAACCATGGATTAATATTGAATTTACATAAAGTTATACTATGGAAAGTTATACAACATAATGTGTGTCTACATTCTAGGAATGAAATGGGGTACCATATGAAGTATAGAATTCAAAGCATAACAATTGGTTTTAGTATTGTGTTTTACCTGCCCATTTCAAATAGCATTTGACCGATGTTGGGCTTGCAGAGTCAACGCCGAATCATCAATGGGTCCAAGCCGTGCAGCCTCAATCTCATCAGCATTCGCAGTAGCCATACTGCACAAGAATGATAAGCAGTTAGTTTGATAAATGAACACACAAGCTGATATAGCAAAGTGGATAAAATTTTCAGTCACCACAGAAAAACCCAACAATATATACTAAGAATGTCTAGCAAATAAATAAAATCATCTCAAAAGTCCTTTTTATTGTTCTAAGCAAGGTTATAGAGAGAAAAACACATAAAACAAGTACTCCAAAATTCAGGTAAAAGCATAATTCAACTCAAAATTCTATCATTTACTTTCCTTCTATATTATTCTTTGCACATACTGGTATTGTTTTGTGGCTATAAGTAATCATTAAGTTTCAAACCTCAATATACTGCTTTTGGATGTTAATTTGTTTTTGAATGGCTAACTAGATTGGTCAGAATTATTAAATTCTATCTTGTGGTTGTGGTTGATGATGGGATTAAATATTTGCAAGATGGAAGCAATAATTATTAATTAAAGACTAATTATCTTTTTCTATATGCTGACTTTGTCAAATCTAATCCATATTCAATCTGAAAATGTGTTTTACTCTTTCCATTTCTTTAGTATTGCTATGGTTTTTCTGATATGTCTATCATTGCCTTTTGATAATGTGTTCTGAAAATGACATGATTTTAGGTATTCCTGATGGTCATTTATGAGAGGACCTTGAATACTATATTTAAATTATATCTAGTTCCAACTCTAAACCCATAACATGATGTCATGACACTACCTGCAGTTACATAGTTAAATTTTTTCAAAATGTTTGGCCTGAACCTATACCTTGTGGTTGGAACTAGCCTTCCCTGCCTCTTACAAGTCTTTACTTTTCAGTTGTTGCTACCAGTGTTGTATAATGATAAAGTTCATGTAACTTTTATCAAGTCATGTGGATCTCTTATGTTCTTTGGACATGTTGGCAGAATCATTTTTGTTTGGTTAAAATTCATAACGTATTCATTTATCCTTAGAGTTAACATAGTTTGACAGTTTTTCCGTTTCAAGCAAAACCAGACATGGGTACATCAGCGCCCAAATCCAACAACTGATGAATGGTCTTCAATAATTACAGCCACTTCAGAATCTGGCATACCTGATTTGGCCTCCGAAGTAACTGGAAGTTTTATCTTTGGCGACAACCTCTGACTTCCTCAGTTGTGTAGATGAAAATCTTCCTTACTATGCTGCAGAACTCACTGCAATAGATATAGGAAAATAAAATCAACTCCGCTATAAAAGAATAAAGTTAGAAGTAATGGTGGCAAGTAACTCTACATCTCTACCTATACTCCCAAGAGCATTTTGTCTATATAAGTCTGGCTCAGCAACCCATATATTAAAGCAGAAATCAACTGAAGAGAACACTGGAACATACCAAGTTCATACCCCAAAGGGTTGAACATGAAGATCTACCTGAATCTTCTTACTATTATTTTTGATTTTTGATTTTTTATTTTTGCCCAATAGAGCAAGGATGATGTGTTTAACACAATTTACATTTACTGAAAATTAAGGTGACCTTGCAACAAAAAGATAATGACAGAACAATAATGGAACTCCAACATACAATCTAGAGAGAATAATCTTGATATGATGAGCTTAGACTATCTACTTTTACATAATTACTTTGTGGTGCAGGAATATGATTTGAGTCATTGTGAATATTTCCACATTTCATGGTCCAATATATTAGAGTCACAATCAAATGAAATCCAATTATTGGTGAGTGCTACACCATTGAACATGAGCCACAGGTTCAACTGAAGCTCAATTCATTCATTCTTCAAGTTGAAAGACAAATGACAGATATGGGTAAATATGTGCTGGGGACTTAGCAAAAGTAAGAGAGTCCGAGAGTGGAAAAATCAAATAGAAACTCAAATGAACCTACTGCCATGGGTCATCCCCAACCAACATCACATCATCTTCATCATCAGTGTATACAACATGCCACGAATTTTCCTCTAGCTAATATTGTTTTATATATGTTCATTACTTTCTAATTTTGTTTCTAGACAGGGAATTCTTGTACTAGAACTGATGGATTGTCATTGCACTTTGGCTTTTTTTGTTTCATGTATATAACAGGAAAGAAAATCAATTTGAGGGATATTTTCTATTTATTTGATGGTAGGAACTTAGGTCAATCAGTGAAGAAAAATTCGTAAAAAGTCAGAAGATAATGGAGAATGTTTTCCCTTATTTTATTTTTGAAAACATTGTCCTACCTCCTACCAGCATAAATTGGTACTTCTAGGTTCTTAATGTGCCTTGAGATTTGTTAAGAGCATTTAAAAAAAAAAAAAATTATAAATGAAGGGTATGCGTTTATTTTCTGAATATCAATTGTCATTTCCAAACACATTAAAAATTGAAGAAATCTTGGCTTTAGTGAATAGTGAAGTAGAAGTGGCTCTTCATCACTGTTACCTTGGGTTGCTTTAACTGGTTATGCAGTGATTGATTCTATGTCTAAACATACAGATGTCTTGTTAATTGGAGCATTCATTTTGGTTTGTTAATAAATATCTGATGTGTTGGCTATTTGTTGAGGTTATTGAGGGGCATGGATTAACCTATGAATAAGGATAGTTAAAAGTTTGGAAATGAGTGTTAAATGACATTGACTCTCATATGAAAAGAACATTTAATGAAGCACAGAGGAGTTGTGAGATGACAACAACACAACCGAAACATAATTCCTTAGTCCACGTTTTTGTGCGGGCACTGTTTTGTGACCCTATATGTAGGCAAAATATTTTGAATGCCTAGTACTAGTTTTTAACTTATGCTTAGTTTTGTGGTTCTTACTACCATTACAACAGAACCCACTGCTATAACATCGATCTCACTATATGCCAAATCAAATTTAACTCTTACAAGCTATTACTGAAATGAAATGCATATCACAGAACAATGCATAGAAATTTGATAGAAGATCCATCCAACTCACATTGCATATCACAAAACAATGCATTTCAAATTTGATAGAAATTTGAAATGCATTCCCATTTTTTGACAAAATACAAGATAAAAATTTGATTTGCCTGATATACATGATTCAATGATTTAACCATATATCAACAGTTCAACCCACCAACACAAAAAAGAGTAAAAAAATAAATCAAACCCACAAAACAAAATAAGCATTTAACAAAATGGATTACCTGGTGTTTCACGAGCTTCTAAAGATTGTGGGTTTCAGTATGGGTAGCGGGATTTAGTGAGGCAGAGTGGCCGGAGTGTTTGGGTGAGTGTGTGGATTTAGGGGGAAGAACTGAGGACGACGAATTTCCTTGTTTGGAATTTGGTGGAGGGCGACGATTGAGATTCTAGAGGAATTGAGAGTGTCTCTGTGGTGAGTATGAACGAGTGAGAGTGGAGAGTGAATGATAGCGTGAAAGTGAGTGAAGAATTGTGCTTTTATGAAATCGAGCCTCTAAGGGTCAAGTCCCTCATGGGTAAGTTACCCACTACATACATCAGAACATGGAACTCAAGCCTCTAAGAGTCGAGTTCCAGGTGGACTCCACCTGGAAAAAAGTCAAATCAGAACAATAAAATCGAGCCTTTGAGGCTCGAGTTTTTAGAGATAAATCGAGTTTCTGAAACTCGAGATGCTAGTTAGTATATAGTTTGAAAACGTTGCAAACTAACTATATAGTTTGGAGATTGGTGTTAATTGCCAATTTTGGCCTTCAATTCTCATTCATGAGCCAATGCCAAATCCAAATAAGAAAATGACTTTGTTATGGGCCTAAAGGAGGAGTCTCTATGGTCAATTCGCCTACCCTTTTAGCCCCTGTTGTAGTGCAATGAAGCCACACAAAGATATCGGTATAAAGTACATATCGACCCCACTCACTCTAAAGCCGAAGGCAAGGCTAGGACATCAAAATAACAAAAAATAGATTTAGTTACCTTGGTTTCAATTTTTGGAAAAAGGAGGGAGATAAGATATATTTGTGGAGAAGATTACCAATAGGAACTAAATTCTTTAGCAATCTGATTTTCCTTTCCTTTCCTTTCCCTCATTATTTCTAAAATTTTAATAGAGCAATAAAATTGCATATGATAATACTATGAAAATTCCGCATTCACTAGCTTAGTTTTTTTTTTTTTTGATAAGTAATAAGTTATATTGATATAAAAAAGGAACACCCTAGTACACAGGGAGTGAACAATGGAAAAGAAATCAAATACAAAAATTGCAAGAGTCTAGGAAATCAATAAAAGAAGGGAATGATTGTTGTTGCAAAGCAAACAACTAATCCCTTAAAGTTCTAAAAAAGAGAAGCTTGAGGACCGGAATAGATCTCTCAATATCTTCAAAACATCTACTATTTCTCTCCCTCCACATACACCACATTAAGCAATGAGGAATGATGGACCAAATGTAACCATTTCGATGACGACCAAAGTTGCCTTGCCAACACCCTAACAGCCCCAAAATAGTATGCGGCATAACCCAACTTACTCCAAATAGACCCAAAACCATAGACCATAGATCCATAGCAAAAGGACAATGAAGGAATTGATGGTCAACCGATTCACCATTTCTCTTACACATGTAGCACCAATCCAAAATCCACACCTTCATTTTTCGTAAATTATCAATCGTCAAGCATTTCCCTAAGGCAGCAATCTAAACAAAGAAAGCTATTCTAAAGGGAATCTTCTGCTTCCAAATACTTTTCCAAGGAAAACCAAAGGAAGTGTTGCCAACTAAAATTCTATAATAGTCTCTAACCATGAAGCCCTTATCTTTGTTAGGTATCCAACACATTTTATCCTCACCTAGCCCCCTTAAAGGAGAACCATATATGGTTTCCATGAAGTCTGACATAGCCTCTTGATCCCGATCATGCACCCCCCTAAAGAATCTCACATCCCAAAAAAGGACACCATTGGCGGACTTCATAAGCTTAGCCACACTGACATCCTTATTCCTGCAAAATTTGAACAAGTCAGGATATCTAACAGCAAGAGAAGTCTCTCCACACCACCGGTCTTGCCAAAACTTCACTCTAGACCCATCACCAATATCATACAGAATATGGCGCGAGAAAGAAGGTCATCCCTTACTGATATTTTTCCATAAGCCAACACCATAAGGGCCAATCACAGACCTTGTACACCAGCCCCCCCCCCCCCCCAAAATGTTGGGAATAATACACAAAGTAATAATGGAAGAACAAGATTAACAGAAAAGACAAAAAAAAAAAAAAAAAAAAAAGGATAACTTGAAGGCACTATATCATTTTTCTTAGACAATATTTGCCCCCCACACTTTTGTTACTAAAGGGTTATCGCAAATTTGTCTCCAGGATACAACCAAGATGTTGGGTTCTACAGATAGCAATTCTGGAGAATGACCACAGGATTTCTTGTATTTCTTGTGTTTCTCGCCAACTTTTGATTTTGTGAAGTTAGTTTTTCAAGAGAACATAAGCCTCTATTTATACCCATAGGGTTATGTTTCATAAAAAGGCACGTATGGAGAGTTAGTTATTTTTTTAAGTGAACATAAGCCTATTTCATGAAAAGGTACGTATGGAGAGTTAGTTACTTTTTCATAAAACGGTTAACAAAGATTGAAACCTCGTTATGTTTCATGAAAAAGCAAGTGTGGAGAGTTAGTTACTTTTTCATAAAGTAGTTAACAAAGATTGAAATCTCTTCAATCTTTCTCAATAGTTACCAGAAAATTCTAGAAAATTTCAGAAAATTTAGATTTCAAATTTTCACTTAGAAAATTCCAGAACTTGAATTTTCACTTTATGAAACCATATTCTCCAAACTCAACCATCATTATTACAACCTATTCTTGTATATACCTATATATACAACAATCCCCCACTAGGTTATAATAATATATGTCTCACTTGATTGATATCCTATCATGCATAATGGAAGGTATCTTTCATCTTTAACCTCCCTTTAGTGTAATTGCTCAAGAAATCAACAGAGTTAATGGTGGCTTGGTGCTTAAACCAAACTCTTATGTGTTGAAATCGGAAACAACACACACATGAGAACATCCACAACACATTTAGAAATCCACTGTTGTTAGCACTATTATGATCTTGTGCTCTTCCCGGTTTAGTGAACATGTACAAGAGAAAACCCTTTTTACTCTTGCTAGAAGCGGCACAACTCATATGTTCACAAAGGTAAAGTTCCTTTTTATGTCCTTGTTACATAGACATTTATTCTTTATGAAATTCATTAAGAGTGTAAAACTCATTCTCAATTACATCATAACAAGCTGCACTAATCCATCCTGAATGAGACACAAATTTAGTGCTCTTACTAACCACGTATCAATAGCTTGTTGTTACCCTTTAAACCTCTTAGATATAATCAGTTCGAGGTTGGGTTCCCACTATTGGTGATTCTCTTAAAAGAAGGGTTTTAGTCTCATTCCAATGGACGTTATCCTTACCAAGTCTCAAGATACTTCGGTAAAGGACCTATTTTATTTATAGAATTACATAGGCAATGGACTAGTCCAACCACACTTGACTTGCCTTACGTATTCTTGTCTTAGACTTTTAAGTCTAAGTTCACATTGTACACAACTCATGTATACCATATGCATTGTGGTTTCACAATTACAGTACAAGGAATGGCTCACTATGGTCGTGGCCACGACACTTTATCAAAACCTTAGCCATTTTCTTTCCTTGCCCGTTACCATTATAATCAATGCTCTCAATTTAATTCTATAGTAGAGTAAGAAATACACTTTATTTCTTTAATGCTTACACATAGCACCCCCACATGTAGTGATTATCTAACTAGACATAGATATTATCACTCACATCATTAATAGAATTAAACTTGAATATTCTATATTATAGATATTCATCACAATTATGTACTTTCTAGTAATCAACTTCAAGTTTTAGAAAATTTGAAAGTCTACATACTGTGAAGGCAATGTCTAGTTTAGTTTCATACATGATCCGCAACGTGTACTTAATTCACTAGCAAACTCGAGCTATGCATCTGCCCTTCCAATAATCTCTTTATTTAATATTGGAATCAAAGTGTCTTTGCCTCTTTAAAGATATTAAAATCTAAGAAGCAAGTTCTCAACACTAATCTCAACATAATGAGATAACACAATTCCCAATAGAATGAGAAACCACTAATCTCAACACAATGAGATTACTCAAATTCAACAAAATAAGATAACATAAATCTCAAAATGAGATTAATATCATCTCCACTATATTTTTTACTTGATTCTCATTCATAAAAGACTTCCATTTAATTAATTAGGGAAGTACAAACCCACAGGCCTTTCAAGCAAACTTCTTTACCAAGATCACTTTTTTAAAAAAGTCACTTCACATCTTTATGATGCATACTCAAATTATATGTGGAGACACAATCTAATATTTCATTATTGATCCTTGAATGTTCAATTAATGAACTCACTTATACTCTCTTTATTTCACAAAGAGGTACTTTCTAATAGAATCACAATATGTGCTTGTTTAAACTCGAGACATCTACCACACATGGCAGAATTTAATCACAATGAATTTAACATCTCTCGATGTTAATTCTCAATACCTTTATCAAACACATCTTTGATGCACATTAGCATTCTTATGAGTCCATGACTCGTTTAAAGGTTATACCCCTACACTTTCTTGGAAATGATAATTTCACAATTTGAGTTTCTAAACCCCACAATTTGGGTTATCAACCATTCCAAAATTCACATACACACACACACACACACACACACTATAATTACATATATCAAAATGTAATAATAGAATATAGTGAATTTCTTTAAAATTGTATGAATGGTTTTAAAGATATCAAACTAATAACACAAATAGTTACTAGTGTATAGATATCAAAATCTATCTTTTTCCCTTTGTTTCAAACCTTTTACTTTTAACCTTAAACCAAAAGATTTTATAATTTATTCTAATACCCACTCACAATCGATTGGTTTAGAAACTAGAGGTAGATCCATTAAGACTCAATTATTATTAAATAATATCGAGTCTATTTCATCATTAATAGCTTTTACAATAGAAAGCTATATCTTTTTACAAGCACAAAGCTTTCCAAAACTTTAGGATCACTTCCCTCAAAGAATACCATGGGTATTTAATTAGGACTACACTTTTATTACCTTTAACAAGGTAAATTAGAAAGGGTGCTTTTGATTAGGGTGACTCTACCTCCCTTGGATAAATATAAGCGCTTCCAACCCGCCAATCTCCTCTCCATTCACTAGCTTAGTTAGATAATAAGTTTAGTTTTATCATTATGCATTTGAATATGTACAGCAAGAAAAAGTTGCCTTGGGATGATACCATGACTTGGTTGATGAGCGTCCAAGATTCTTGAAGTAGAATTCACCAACAAAAAAAAAAAAAAAAAAAGATTCTTGTAGTCTTTTCTGGTACTCAATTTTGGGGCAGCCTGTGAAAAGAAAATCTGCAGTGGCCATACATATTGCCATCATCACTGGAATCAGAGAGCATTTCATCATATTCAAACCCACTATCATAACAATCAACTTGTCTCTCTAGCGAATTGTTTTCTGGCGTTGCAAAACCAGCTTTTGGAAAATCTTTCAAGTCATCTAAAATGTAAGGTTCAATCAGTTTCCAAAACCATGCGGAGTTGCTTCCCAGAAAACCAATCCAAAACACTCTTCCCTTTCTCTTTACCCCGCAGTCTAAAGATTTGCCTTCAATGCTTTGACAACCTTCTCAGCATCCTCAGGATTTCCCTTCAGCTTTAACAAAATGTCACCAGAAGTTGTGTGGACCCCATACATATACCAACATGCTAGAGCACGTGGCAAAAGCCACCAATGGATTAGCATTGGGATCATGGGCCTGCCTTTTAGCCAAAACTGGAGAGTGTGAGATGGTACAAAATCTATATGGTATATCCCCGCTGTCTTCACTTGGCCTACAAGGTATTGCTTTTCTCTCTAAAACCCTACTGCTATTCTTGCTTAGAACTTTTGCCTTTTTTCCTTGTCTACCTAGTATGGTCATCTTCCCTTTCTTTTATAGTACAAGGGCAGCTTGATTACATGCGGGTGGCATCACCTCATTGTAGCCCAAATGTGCGAAGGCTAGTACAGCCATCCACTCGTAACACTGCTGCTGTTAGGAGAGAGAGAGAGAGAGAGAGAGAGAGAGAGAGAGCACTGGACAATGTCGTAGCCTGCCCTTACTCTGCACCAATAAGGAAGCTCCAGGGGTGAACTGATCTGACCCTGCAGGCAGCCAACCAATAGGAGTGCCGAGTCAGTGTCCTTTTGGGGGCTGGACTGGCATTGCCCCTGGTAGTGCTCATGGAATTCATAGGTTAGCAACCATTAACCAAGAGCACATTCTTCTTTTTTGTCCTTGCAGCCACATCAGAGGGGGCACGCCTTTGACGATGCCCTTGAGCATGATCCTTGGAATTCTTGGCATGTTGAGGGATTATTCCCTGAGATGGTGCCGTGTATTAGCCATTGTGAAAGACACTAATACCCTTGCCCCCAACTCTAACAGCAAACCAACTAAACCTCTCGCTGTTCTTTGCTTAGCTTCAAGCTTAAACTCTTTCCTACTCAAACTCATGACATAATCAAGTTTTTCCATCAATGAGGAATCAAAATCATATTTCTTCCAGCACATCAGATCATATATCTTCTTTGCCTTCACATAATCTCCAAAAGACAGGTATCCCCTTAAAATGGCGTTGCATGATCGAGTGTGAACACTGATTGCCCCATCACTTAGCATTTGATTAAAGATCTCCTCAGCTTTGTCAAGATTTCCAACTTTCACCAAAGAATCCTATCACTTAGTATATACTGTAAATGACATTTCTCAAGGCACTGAGAGAAGGCTAACTCCAACTTATCATGAAGGCTCAAGTTGAAGTACATTCTCATCATATAAATATAAGATGGCGTTAATGGCTTCAAATTACTTTTTATGAATTCTATCACGAGGGACTCTACAAGTTCAACTTCTTCAGCTTTACATAAAATCTTGATGTGCTACGACATTGGTGAAACCAAAATGTTCCTGCACCTCTTTGAATATCTTCAAAGATTTCATAGGTTCTCCAATATTTGACTAGGCTTCCATTTTATGCCCAAAAGCACGAGGCAGGATACCACCTTCAGAATGGAGCAGTTTGAGCCATGCCTTTTCTGCTCCCTCCACATCCCCCTCCTCTGAGCAGGATCTGAAGATGGACACAAGAACTTCTATACCCTCATCAATTCGTGCATCTCACATTTCCTTCCTGCCTTTTTTTTTTTTTAATCTATGGTGTCCTGATAGCTATGTATCCAAATAAGACCACCGTAGATATCCTTATGTATCCCCAGTCCACTTGTTACCACATTGTGAAAAATAAACTTGGCCCATTTTTTATAATGCTTTGAAGAGGCTCCTGGTTGGCTTACAAGAGCTCTAAATAGGGAATTATGCAAGCTAGGTCTAGGCCGTAAACTCCCAATTGAATCATACGATTGTAAATGCTACATGCTTCCTCCAGTAACCCCAATTATTAAACCCGGCCCAACTCGGCCGGTCAGATCAGTAACCTGGTGACCTAGCACATAGACCGGTCCGGGTCATCAATTGGATTGGATGTGCACAAGACCCGATGAAAACCGGTAAAACCTGACGGGTTTTAAGCAAACCATGTGACCCAGCTGGGTTTTAATGACCCGACTGGATTTGTAAATTGTGTAAAATTACATTAATAGGTACATTTTAATGACTTCTTTATTTATTTATTTTTTTTTTTTGAGAGGTAATAAGAGTATTATTAAACAAATTGTAAAATTGAAGAAAGCAAATACAAGGTGTTCATGATGGAGAACACAAGAAAAAGCAACAAACAACAATCAGCATCAAACAACAAGGAAAAAACTTAAGGTGCAATACTAAGAGAAGAAAGAAACTCAATGATAGAAGAACAATCCGAGAAGCCCCAACACCTAGACCAATCAAACAAAGTCTTCTGGCATAGAGCTTGTAACTAAACCAAGGGTTTCTCAGTATCCTCAAAAGGGCGCTAATTTCTTTCCGTCCAAACAATTCACATCCAACAGCCAGGAACCAAATTCCATATGTTTGAATTAAATTTTCCCAGCCAATAGCTCCAATAATACACCAAGCTTACCACAGAGCCTAGCATGACCCATTGGATCCCAGAGAGCTGAAGCATATGTACCCATAGCGAGTGAGTTACAGGATAATGGAGGAGGAGATGATCCACAGTTTTCTCATTACAATGGCATATACAACACCGATTCACCAAAGTGTGCCCCCTAAGCATAAGATTATCCAATGTAAGTGTTGTTTACGGTGAAGGTGTTTAGGGTTTGATTAGTCAACCCTAACACAAAATATTATTTATATATAAAGTACATGATATTGTTGTTTTGTCCCTATTACTCATAACACTCCCCCTCAAGCTGGAGAGTATATACCATACAATCCTAGCTTGTTACATAATAAACCCAAAAGAGTCTTACATAAAACTTTGGTAAACATATCAGCAATCTAGACTCTTGTAGAAACATAAGGAGTAGCAATTACGCCATCTTCTACTTTCTCTCAAGTAATATGACAATCTACTTCAATACGCTTGGTTCGCTTATGGAACACAGGATTGGAGGCAATGTAAATTGTTGCTTGATTATCACAATGCATAGTCATAGGCAGCTTCACAACAAATCTTAATTCCTCAAGTAAATGCAATCCACATAAGCTCACATGATGTGTGTGCCATGGCTCTATGCTTAATCCACAAGCTCACATGAGGAATTGTCCAAAATTCAGAGCTGCCAAGAATAAGGGTATGAAAAGTTCATTCCTTCTTGAAACATGTTTAGTACAAAATCCCATGGATTCCTGGTGTGTGGATTCAGGTTGTACTAATTATATTTGCAATTCTTTGCAGGGGTTCCAGGAGACCAGAAAGCTGAATGAAGGGGAAATGTTTCTTACTTTGGCTGATGGGAGTAGAATTCCAGTTATAGCTGTTTGAGTGTTTAATTTGTGTTTTGGTTCTAGAGTTTTAATATTGAAAGACTATTTGCATGTACCTAATGTTCGTAGGAATTTAATTTCTACAACTTATTTAGGTAGACATGGATATTATGTTATCTTGAAAGATAATGTTGTAATAAAGGAGGATAAAGTGTTTATCTGTTTTGGTAATATTGTTGATGGTCTTTACATTTTAACTCCTGATAAGCATGAAATATATAATTCTGAATTAGATAACAATTCTTATACAAAATCGTTAAAGAGAAAATTTCCTTCTATTAATGATGCATATCTTTGGCACTTGCGTTTGGGTCATATTAATTCAAATAGAATTCAAAGACTAATCAAAGATGGACTCTTAGAGCCATTGGACTTTGATGGATTTCCAGTTTGTGAATCTTGTTTGGAGGGAAAAATGACCAAAAGACCTTTTAATGCAAAAGTTAGAAGAGCCCAAGAGTTGCTTGAATTAGTTCATACGGATGTATGCGGTCCTATGTCAACCCAAGTAAAAGGAGGTTATGAGTACTTCATCACTTTTATGGATGATTACTCAAGATATGGTTATTTGTACCTAATGAGATGGAAGTCTGAAGCCTTTGAAAAGTTCAAAGAGTTTAGGGCTAAAGTTGAGAATCAATTGGGTAAATGCATAAAGGCCATTCGATCTAATCGAGGTGGCGAATACCTTCTTGGGGATTTCAAGGATTACTTAACTCAAAATGAGATTGTATCCCAATTGACTAAACCTGGAACTCCTCAACAAAATGGTGTAGTGGAGAGAAGGAACAAAACTCTTTTAGAAATGGTTAGGTCCATGATGAGTTATTCAACTTAACCAATTTCTTTTTAGGGACATGCACTAAAAACTGCAATGAATATTTTAAATTTAGTTCCATCAAAATCAGTTCCCAACACACCTAAGGAATTGTGGAGTGGGCGTAAGCCTAGTATTAAATACCTTTACATTTGGGGATGTCCAACATATGTGTTGAAAGAGAAGTCTAATAAGTTGGAAGCAAAAACAGAAGTATGCATGTTTTAGGGTATTCAAAGGAAACTAAGGGTTATTTATTCTATAATCATAAAGATAACAAAGTGTTTGTTAGCACCAATGCCAAATTTTTGAAAGACGATTAAGTGAATAATTTTAATCCTAGAAGTAAAGTTGTCTTGGCTAAAATAGATGAATTTGTAATTGAACAACCAATGGATGAAACTAGGGATGATGTGGCTGTATTAGATACACCACAAGATTCTACTCATGAGATGACAAGCATAGTTTTAAAAATCGGACCAGACCAGCCGGTCAGACCGGTTCAACCGGGAACCGGCCTTTAATTCGATCCAGTTATGGCAGAAAACCGAAAATAGCCTAAAAACCAATAAATAGTGAAAACCAGCCGGTTCAACTTGAGAACCGAAAATCGGTGTGGTGAACCGGTTACTGACCGGTTTGTCATTTTTTGTCCTTTCCCACCTAAAACTACGTCATTTAACCCCTAACCCTAAGTCCTAAGCCTAACACTCTCACACTCTCATCTTAGTTCTCACTTCTCACTCTCAATGTTCTCTAACTTCTCTCACGCCTCTCAACTCTTAAGTCTCACCATCTCATGCCTCTCTGCCTCGCCCTCTCACGCCACTCATTCTCTCTGCCTCCCTAAATATCACGCACGCCGCCACGCCTATGATCATGCCCTTAAGCATAACAGCGCCAACGTCTTCCACGATCACCAATGTTGCGACCCTTCTCACTCCGCTTCTAACGATTACCACATCATCTCTTCACCCGATCAAGGTATTATTGTATTCCAAGCAAAACCCATGTGAAAACTCAGCAAATTAGCAAGTGGGTACTCATGGATGGAACCAAAACTCCACCTAAAAAAAAAAAAAACCCATAAAAATCAAGTCTTTTGAGAAGAAATTACATTTAGTTTTCTTGGAATTTCTTCTAGGAGCTACAGAATCAGCCAATCCAGTGACTCCTGTGCTAGAAGAAGCTATATTGGAACTCATCACAAGTGACTGCTTTTTTTTTTCCTACTCTGTTTCTCTTAAATCAAAAAAACAAAACAAACCCACCAACCCTCAGAGTGAATTTGATTCAAAATCAAAGCCTTGGAATTTTAGAGAGAGAGAGCAAAAGGGTATTGGCCAATTTGGTTGTTGTTGTTGTTGTTGTTTTGAACTGGGTATTTGTTGCTTTGTTTTGTAAACGTTTTGACTTTTCAAGGGATCAAAAAAGATTGTATTTTTCTCTCTCCCTATAGAGGCCAAACACGCACACTTGTTAATATATATATATATATATATATATCATAATTTTAAAAACCGGACTGGACTGGCATGTCTGACCAGTTCAACTAGGAACCGGCCTTCAATCCAGTTTGGTTATGGTAGAAAATCGAAAATAGCCTAAAAACAAGTAAATAATGAAAACCGGCTGATTCAACCTAAGAACCAAAAATCGGTGTGGTAGAACCGGTTACTGACCGTTTTGTCATTTTTTGTCCTTTCCCACCTAAAACTACGTCATTTAACCCCTAACCCTAAGTCCTAAGCCTAACACTCTCACACTCTCATCTCAGTTCTCAGTTCTCACTCTCAGTGTTCTCTAACTTCTCTCACGCCTCTCAACTTTCAAGTCTCACCATCTCATGCCTCTCACCGCTCACACACGCCTCTCTACCTTGCCCTCTCACACCGCTCACTCTCTCTGCCTCCCTGAATATCATGCATGTAGCCACGCCCATGATCACGACCTCAAGCATAACGGCGCCGACGTCTTCCACGATCACCAATGCTGCGACCCTTCTTACTCCACCCATAACGATTACCACATCATCTCTTCACCTGATCAAGGTATTATTGTATTCCAAGAAAAACCCATGTGAAAACTCAACAAATTAGAAAGTGGGTACTCATGGATGGAACCAAAACTCCACACAAAAAAAAAAAAAAAAAAAAAAAAAAAAACCATAAAAATCAAGTCTTTTGAGAAGAAACTACATTTGGGTTTCTTGGAATTTCTTCTGGGAGTTGCAGAATCAACCAATCCAGGGACTCCTGCGCTAGACGACACCGTATTGAAACTCATAATAGACGAAAAGATAAACAAAAAACAAAAAAAAACAAAAAAAGACTGCTTTTTTTTCCTACTCTGTTTCTCTCAAATAAAAAAAAAAAAACAAAACAAAGCCACCAACCCTCAGAGTGAATTTAATTCAAAATCAAAGCCTTGGAATTTCATAGACAGAGAGCAAAAGGGTATTGGCCAATTTGGTTGTTGTTGTTGTTTTGAACTGGGTATCTGTTGCTTTGTTTTGTAAACGTTTTGACTTTTCAGGGGATCAAAAAAGACTATAGTTTTCTCTCTCCCTATAGAGGCCAAACACACACACTTGTTAATATATATATATATATATATATATATATATATATATATCATAGTTTTAAAAACCGGATCGGACCGGACCGAACCGGACCAGCCGGTTCAACTGGGAACTGGCCTTCAATCCGGTCCAGTTATGGCAGAAAACTGAAAATAGCCTAAAAATCGGTAAATAGTGAAAACTGGCTGGCTCAACTTGAGAACCGAAAACCGACGTGGTCGAACTGGTTACTGACTGGTTTGTCAATTTTGTCCTTTCCCACCTAAAACTACGTCGTTTAACCCCTAACCCTAAGTCCTAAGCATAACACTCTCACACTCTCATCTCAGTTCTCACTCTCAGTGTTCTCTAACTTCTCTCACGCCTCTCAACTCTCAAGTCTCACTGCTCACGCACGCCTCTCTGCCTCGCCTTCTTATGCCGCTCACTCTCTGCATCCTTGAATATCACGCACGCCGCCACGCCCACGATCACGTCCTCAAGCATAACGGTGCCAACATCTTCCACAATCACCAATGTTGCGACCCTTCTCACTCCACCCCTAACGATTACCGCATCATCTCTTCGCCCGATCAAGGTATTATTATATTCCAAGCAAAACCCATGTGAAAAATCAACAAATTAGCAAGTGGGTACTCATGGATGGAACCAAAACTCCACCAAAAAAAAAAAAAAAACCATAAAAATCAAGTCTTTTTAGAAGAAATTACATTTGGGTTTCTTGGAATTTCTTCTGGGAGTTGCAGAATCAGCCAATCCAGTGACTCCTATACTAGACGACGCCGTATTGGAACTCATCATAGGCGAAAAAATTTAAAAAAAAAAAAAAAAAAAAAGACTGCTTTTTTTTTCCTACTCTGTTTCTCTCAAATCAAAAAAACAAAACAAACCCACCAACCCTCAGAGTGAATTTGATTCAAAATCAAAGCCTTGGAATTTCAGAGAGAGAGAGCAAAAGGGTATTGGCCAATTTGGTTGTTGTTGTTGTTTTGAACTGGGTATTTGTTGCTTTGTTTTGTAAATGTTTTGACTTTTCAAGGGATCAAAAAAGACTGTATTTTTCTGTCTTCCTATAGAGGCCGGACACACACACTTGTTAATATATATATATATATATATATATAATTAAAAAATTATTAATTATTTATATAATTTAAATAAATAATAATTAAATTATTTATGACGTCACTGGTTCGACCATCAGTCGGACTCCGGTCCTACCAAAAAACCAGTAATCAACTCCTGGACTGTTCTTTTACCGTACCGGTTTTTAAAACTATGATGACTAGTACACAGGTGTCTCGTCGTAGTGGGAGAATTGTTCGGCCACCTGTAAGATTTATAGGTTTGGGAGAAATTTATGAAGCTATCTCAGAAGAGGCTGAATCTGATCTTTACACTTATGAAAAGGCAATGAAAGATATAGATGCACATCATTAAGTCAAAGCTATGAAATTGAATTGGATTCTATGTATTCCAATCAAGTTTGGAATCTTGTAAAGGCGTCTAACGGCATTAAACCTGTTGGTTGCAAATGGGTTTACAAGAGGAATAGAGGGATAGATAGAAAGGTTGAAACCTTTAAGGCAAGACTAGTGGTGAATGGGTATATATAAAAAGAAGGTATCGATTATGAAGAAACATTTTCACCAGTCACAATGCTTAAATCTATCAAAATTCTCTTATCCATTGCTGTTAATTATGATTATGAGATTTGGCAAATGGATGTCAAGATTGCATTTCTTAATGGCAATCTTGAAGAAGAAATCTATATGATGCAACCGGAAGATTTCGAAGCAAAGAACTAAGAGCATATGGTCTACAAGTTGAAAAGGTCCATTTATGGACTTAAGCAAGAATCTAGATCATGGAACATCAGATTTGATCAACCAATCAAGTCATTTGGTTTTGAACAAAATCTAGATGAACCATGTGTGTACAAAAGACATCAACATAAAGTAGTAATATTCCTAGTGCTTTATGTTGATGATATTCTACTCATTGAAAATTATGTAGGGGTAATGTTATTAGTAAAGATTTGGTTGTCAAGCCAATTTGATATGAAGGACTTGGGCAAAGATAACTATATTCTAGGGATCAAGCTTTGGCAAGATTGAAAGAATAAAATGTTAGGCTTGTCACAAGCTTGATATATAGATAAGATTCTAGCAAAGTTTAGCATGCAAAACTCCAAGAAATGATTGCTGCCTTTCGGACATGGAGTTCCTCTATCTGATGACCAAAGGCCTAAGACTCTTGAAGAGGAAAAGATAATGAGACTAGTTCCTTATACTTCTGCATTGGGAAGTCTCATGTATGCCATGTTATGTACTAGACTAGATACTTGTTATTCAATTGGCATAGTCAGCCGATATTAATCAAATCTAGGACCAAAATATTAGGAGGTTGTAAAACATATTCTCAAGTATCTAAGGAGAACGAGAGATTATATGCTAGTTTATTGATGTGAGGATTTGATACCTATTGGTTATATAGATTCAGATTTTCAATCAAATCTTGATTTCAAAAAATCTACTTCAGGTTGTGTGTTCACCTTGGGAGGTGGAGCCATAAGTTGGAGGAGTGTTAAGCAATCTTGTATTGCCAACTCCACCATGGAAGCTGAATATGTTGCTGCTTGTGAAGCAGCAAAAGAAGCTATTTGGCTTAAGAAATTCCTTTCTGATCTTGGTGTTGTGAGAATGGAGCAAGTTCCTATCACATTGTTCTGCGACAATAGTGGAACGGTTGCACAATCCAAGGATCTAAGAAATCACCAGAAAGGAAAGCATATTGAAAGAAAGTACCACATCATTCGAGACATTGTTGCTCGAGAGATGTAGCAGTAGCAAAGATTGATAGTGCAAATAATCTAGCAGATCCCTTTACCAAAGCCTTGCCCCAAAGGACTTTTAAGTCACATTTGGAAGGAATGGGAGTTAGATTAGTGCACAATAGTCTATAGGGCAAGTGGGAGATTGTTGGGATTATTGCCCTAAAATCCTATTGTATGCCATGTACGACATTATGTTCTATGTAATAAACTTGTTTTATTATTATCTAAAATAATGGTAATATGAATATTTGGACATTATCATATAGTCCATGAGATGCAAAAAAAATTTCTCTGAATATGCTCCAACCTATTAACCATAGCTACAATGATGATAAATAAGGATAGATAGTACGTAGGAAGGCTAGAAAGAGTACTCTTCAATAGAGTAAGTATACCATCCTTCGATAAATAAAGACGCTTCCAACCTGAGAGTTTCTTCTCCATCCTCTCCAAGATAGGATTTCAAACAGATGCTGTTTTATATGGAGTATCCAACGGCATTCCCAAGTATTTCATAGGAAGGCTACCCACCCTACATCGAAGTATGGTAGCCAAAGCATCTATATTTCCAACCTCCCCAACCGGAACAATCTCACTCTTCCCGACATTTACTTTCAAACCAATAAACACTTGAAAGCATGTCAAAGCCAGCCTAATGGACAACAACTGATCTCTAGAAGTATCGCAAAATAAGATGGTGTTATTTGCAAACAGTAAGTGTGAAATATGTACCCCTATAGAGTTAACTGGCCCCACATGAAAACCACAAAGCATACCACACTCCTCAGTTTTCTTCAAAATTCGACTTAGTACTTCCATAATTAAAAGGAAAAGAAGAGGGGACAACGGATCACCTTATCTCAAACCATGAAAGCTTCCAAAAAAGCCTACTGGAGATCCATTCACAAGAATATAGAAGCGAACAGTAGTGACGCAAGCCTTAATCCACCCCCTCCATTTCACCCCAAAGCCCATCCTACCCAACAAATAGAATAATGCATCCCAATTCACATGGTCATAGACTTTTTCAATGTCCAATTTACAAACCACACCTGGAACATGACTCTTCAATCTACTATCTAGACACTCATTAGCAATAAGCACTGAATCCAAAATTTGTCTCCCACCAACAAAAGAATTTTGAGACTCAAAGATGAGACTATATAGCACAACCCTCAATCTATACGCCAACACCTTAGACAGGAACTTGTACACACTCCCTACCAAGAAAATCCTTAACATTAATAGCATTATTTTTCTTGGGAATTAGAGAGAGAAACGAGGCATTTAAAGACCGCTCAACCACTGAATACCTGTGAAAGTTCTCAAAAACAGCCATGACATCCACCTCTACCACACTCCAGCATTTTTGAAAAAAATGCCATGGTGAAGCCATCTGGACCAGGTGTTTTATCCCCCTCCATCTCCATCAAAACCTGGGTAACCTCTTCTTTTGAGAACTCCCTCTCCAAGGACAACCTTTCATCCTCTCCAATGCAAGCAAAATCCAGTCCATCCACAGTTAGTCGCCACATACCTGTCTCTGTGTAGAGATTTTGATAGAATTGAACCACCTGAGATTGTACAGCAGATCCGTCCTCATATAAAACACCATCTACCTCGATGCCTCTAATGTGATTAGCTCTTCTATGAGAATTCACTAATCTATGAAAGAACCGAGTGTTATTATCTCCCTCCTTCACATACAGAGCACGAGACTTTTGTCTCCAAAAAGTCTCTTCTAAGGCAGCTAATACTGCAATATCTCCTTTAACCTGCGTTCCGAAGGATTGTACCTCATGAGAGAGGCCCAACAGTTCTTCCTTAGCATCTAAACCCATTGATTCAAACAACAAACACTTCTTCCTAAATGCCAAATCACCAAATTCCTCCTTATTCCACTTTTTGAGGTCTTCTTTAAGAGCCTTTGATTTCTGAGCCATAACAAAACTTGGGGAGCCCATAAAGCAATACCCCTCCCACCATTGTTTAACTCTCTCAACAAAACCTTCAACTTTGAGCCACATATTTTCAAACTTAAAAGCATAGCGACCCCTACCAACTCCACCAGCTTCCACCAAAAGCGAACAATGATCAGAAATAACATGAGGGAGCACCCTTTGAGACACATTCCCAAAATGATCCACTCAATCCACAAAAACCAAAGTCCTGTCAATACGGGACATAGCTTGGGGCACAACATCTCTAAATGAGGTGAAATAAGCCCCATCCAATGGTAAATCCACTAGATAACTATTCTCAATAAAGTTTGAGAAGGCAAACATGGCTGGGCTAAAAGACTCATAACCAAGCCTCTCACATGGATATCTAATAATATTAAAATCACCAAATAAGAAACAAGCCGTGTACCACCTGACATGCACCCTAGACAGCTCCTCCCACAAAATAGCCCTATGATGATCAACACTGGGACCATATAGACTAGTGTAGACCCATTCAAAACCATCCAATACTCCCCTAAGAAGTACACTAACAGAGAATTGACCAACAGAAACATCAATTTTCTCGACCAGCCTTTTATCCCAAATCAGCAAAACCCCCTCAGATGTTTGAACCGCATCCAATACAGCCCAATCAATGAAGGGAGTACCTCATAAGCTCCGCACAAGAGCAGAATTTAAATAAGACAATTTAGTTTCTTGCAAACATACAATATCACATCTCCATTCCTTCAAAAGATTCTCACAAACCTCCCTCTTTTGAGGGTTATTTAACCCCTTAACATTCCAAGAAAGAAGTCTTAAGGACATTTATAACTACCAATTGCCCCTAAACCAGTCGACGAACCTCTATTTCGAGAGTAAGTCCTATCATAGTTTACTGTTGATAGCAGACCTTGCAATTCCCTAAGACCTTTTTGTCCAACTTTAACAGGTCTCTGATTATAGCTAACATTAGCAACTTCAAGAGACTCTTGTTCCAGTAAACGAAATAAAGCCACACATTGAGCTTCATGTTTTACAATAGGAAAACCCACCATTTTGAAGAAACTATTCATCATTGTAGACACCCATTTCAAATGTTCCACCTTTGTCGCATCAAACTCACCCTCTTCAACCATCGTGTTCAACACCATATCCTTAACTACCCTAAGGTCCCATCGAGATAGCGAAACATGCTCTAGAGGACCACTGTTGTTCTCCCTATTACCAGAATCTCTATTGTCAACCCCATTTTGTCCCCATGGAAGATATGGAAGCCTAGAGTCACAATTTTGCAGTCCATCGGTATACGTAGCATCCGACACTATCGTACCTGTTTGGGAGTCACACCCCTCTTTGTCACTTACGCATGGGACTTTCGTAAATACTTCCTCCACCTCCTTAGACAAAGGGTCGCCCTCCCTAACCAAATTAGTCAAGGGAGAAAAATGATTCGAAACCTCCCACTAATGACAATGGAGAGGATCACCACTCACTAATATGTTCTCCAGCGTCGGCACCACCGGGTGTAAGCCTTTACCCATAACTTTGAGCTACCCAAGACTGTTCGAATCCACCGTGTTCCACGGATCGTCCCCAATCTACCTCTCAACCTCCCAATCGGGATGGGAAGGCACCAAGATAAGGGCGAGAAGCTCCGCTACTGGGCAAGAATTGAGTACTGTCGATTTAGCCCTCACCGGAGCCGCAGGAACCACCATCGAGGACTCCGCCGCTACCCCGGGTTCCCTCAAGGTCTCACCTGACCCACTCGTGCCCTAAACATAAAACAGTCTCTTGCTCAACCTATTCGGATAGGTATTAATGTCTTCCTCTGAATGGGTTTTTCCTATCGGATTAGATAAGTGGGCTTGGGGTTGGGCTTGGGCTTGGGTTTGATCAACCACAAGCCCCACTTTATCAGGCCTTTGTAACTTATATTGGTCCATCCAAGAGACAACCTGTTTACCCCCGTCAGGTTTAAATACTCTTAAGGCCAAATTGGCAAAAGTCAACTTAAAAACAAATTCACATGTGGGTCTGCCATTAATATTAGAAACAGTAATGGCAGAATCTCCCTTAATCACGTTTTATCCCAAAATATCTCTAGAATTTTGAAATTTCCTATTCTTCCCCTGGTTACCATAATTGATCAACTTCTTCCCATTCTGGCCACCACCATCCATCGGACCACCACCAACAATACCAACTGATGTCATCTCTGCCACCGATACAGTATTCTTGCCCGATAAGAACATGTCTAATTCTTTCTGAAACAAACACCATCCAGAAAGATTCAAGCTAGCTAGTATCATCACACAACCACGGCGAGCTCCACCAAAATACACAGCTATATCCACAAAAAGACCAACCTTATTCGATCTTCCACAGAATTCGAAAAATTTATTGTTTTCCCTATAACACTTGCATAACAAGTCCTTCCCCAGAACCCAATCCCTTATATAAGCAAAACAAGAGCGAATCCATTCTAATCCTTTATGTCCCACCCAGATGGAACTTTTGATATTCCGACGACTCTCATGAATAGCATAAGAATCAGCCCGCCCATCATTAAACGAGAAAGAAAAAACTTTGGAATCAATACAAAAAGAGCCTTTCCTGCCCCCTCGACCATCAGGAGGTTTAGGTGCTATGCTATGGAAAGTCGGTTTAATAGTGTTGGGTGTTATAGTGTTGGTTATTTTTGGTGCAATTTGTGGAGGCAAGTTGGATAGAAGTGGTGGTGGTGGTGGTATAGTCGATGAAGAAGGTGGACAAAATAAGTGGTATGGGTAAAAGCCAAAAGGTGATAAGAGCTGGGTTAGGAAGAAACCTGGAAATTGAGGGGGTGGCTGGTTGAATGAGGGTGGTAAAAAGGGAAACAGAGGTGGGGGTGGTAATGCCTGTGAGTTGTGGTGTGGAAGAAAGGGTAGGTGGTTAGGAGGGGGCAGCGTGGAACTCATGATCAATATGTGATAATATGGTAATTTATATAAGGGAAAACCTAAAAAAATATATAAAAAAAATGCACCACCGTTCTATCACTTCTCTGGCGATTCACACTACTCTACCCATCACTTTTCACAATTCCAGTTCCCCAAACTTGCAACTGTGCATCAATTTTCTGCTATGAACAAATCACTTTTTAGTTTCATGTAGCTACTGTAGGTATGAGTATATGAGTATTTGTTATATAGTTTATTGTTTAAACCTTGTTTTTTCTTCTTTTGTTTACATTTTTTTGTGTTTTATTTTGTTTATTCCTTTAAGGGTCTGTTTGGATACCGCATATTACTGAAAACATTGTAGCAAAATAATTTTTAATTGATGAATAGTACCCGTGGAACCCAGATTTATTGCTAATTTTTGCGTTTTCCATACTTGCGGGTCCCGTGAATGGTGCACAGGACCCATAAAAAAAACGCCAGACGCAGAAAACTTTCATTTTCAATGCAATCCAAACCCAACCTAAGTCTTTAACATTTTTTTTTTTCTCTTCTTTTATTTACATAGTTTGAGATTTGCCTTTTTTTTTTTTTTTTTTTTTTAAATATGTAGAATTTAAAGCCATGTAATAAAATTTTATTTAGCAAAAACTTTGTTGCAATCTTATGACATTGGTTTATTTTACTTGTAAATTTTATAGAATTTTTAATGCTATTACTTGTGAAACCTTGATTTTGAATTATAATAGCGAGTTTAATTTAGGCATATACCTTTTTTTTTTTGTGTTAATTTACATATTTTAGTTATGATTTCTCAAACTTATGTGTGTGTATATATATATAATTTTGAAAATCTTTTTATTTGACCCTGTGGTTCGACCATTGACCCACTAATTGAACTAGTGACCCAGTGACCCAACTCATAGACCGGGGCAACCTCCGGTCTAGGTTTAATAACTATGCCCTCCAAGCATCCTTGAATGGGTGAACTAAGATAGGCAACAATTAACACATGGAATGTAGATTCACAAGGCACACGTCCCTGGTTGATTATATCATCAAATATCTCACAACATTTTGAGAAATTTCATTCCTTACCCATGTAATCAGCTAGCTTGGTAGCAAGAGCAAATCAAATCAAATCAATTCCAATGTTGTTGCATCATCCATTTGTACACCTTGGGAAGAAAGAAAATGAAAATGAAAAGTTTAGAAGACAGCTCTAGTTTAGGGTGCCAATCTTGGATGCATAAAAAAAAAAAATTGTATATTTATTCTTAATAAGACCACGAAAAAGAAGGCACAGAATCGTTTTATTAAAAAAAAAAAAAAGGTAAAATATTATTTTAATTCCTAAATTTTATTTAAAAAAATTTTTGATCCTAAACTTTAAAAAGTACATTTTTAGTCCCTAAACTATTGAAAAAATAAGTAGGAAAGCTTGAAAGAGTACTCTTCAACCCCAAAATGACAAACATAAAGTTGAGAAATTCACCTTAAACCCGGCTTCATTCTCGTGAATCCGCATACAATGCATGGCAACATACGTAGCATTAGCTTGCCTCATCCACTTCCTTTGTGCATTGAGTATTTGAAAAAGTGTTCTGGCCTTATGTGCCGGCAACTCCTTACAAAGCCACGCCAGCTTCGACCGCCTCCACTACTCCTTCACATCCAGAGCCAGCACCGAAAAATGTTTCAAATCCAAAGACCCATCATTCTTATCAAAATCAAAAGCTACTCACTGTCACTACTGTTATTAAAATCCCAATTCTCATTAGTTTCAGGTTCGCACGCCAAGTGTTCGACAAAAGTACTGTGACAAGAAGAGGCAGAGGCAGCAGCAAGGCGAGGAAAATACTTCTGGGGTTTTGGAGAAGAAGAAGAAAGTGGGGTTGAAATTGTGCAAAAGGAAAAGTGGCGGTGGAAGTGGTGGGGTTGGTGGTGAGAAAGGGGGAGAGAGAGGGAGCGTAGGAAGGAAAGAGAGGAGCACATGGGGAAGGAGAGAAACGGGTTTGAGGAGCAGAGTGATGAGAGGAAAGTACAGGAAGAAGTGAAAGTGAGAGTGGAAGAAGTGCAAGGCGAGAGCTCTTGAGCTCTGCTCACAAGCATGTCTTGCTCTTTGGTTATTGAGATCAAACTTCAAAGGGTTTGGAGATATTGGAGGGTTTATCTATCTTATATAATTTGCAAGAAGGTTTGATTGAGGCTCCGCTTGGGAGTTCATAAGGGAATGGAATGGAATGGAATGAGATGATCATAAGAGAATGGAAAGGAATGGAATGGAATGGAATGGAATGTAATGTATTTAAGTAAGGAAAAGGAATGGAAAAGAATGGAATGGAATGGAATTAAGTAATTTTGATTGGATGTTTTAAAATAAAGGAATGGAAAGGAATGAAAATGAATAGAATGTAAGTAATCCTGTTTGGGAGCAACATGAAGAGAATGGAATGAATCATTTTATGACAATATTACTATTAGACCTCTATTTTAAAATAAATGGTTGAATATATAGGGGTATTTTGGGAGTTTTAGTAAAAAAATCATTAAATCTAATTCCATTCCCTCCCATTCCTCCCAATTTTGGGGGGAATGAAAATTTGAGGTTTTTAAGGAATAGAGAGGAATGAGTGTTTCCTCCTACCCATTCTATTCCCTCCCACTTAAACTCCCAAACAAGGAAATGAACTTTCCATTCCCTCCATTAAAACTCTCAAACAAGAGAAGGGAAGAATATTCTAAAATTATTCTTTTTATTCCTTTCCATTCCATTCCATTCCCTCCTCTCAAGCGGAGCCAGAAACAAGAATTTTTTGTCCAAATGGCCTCACTTTTGAACTCTAGGCCCAAAAGGAGGAAATGATAGGATGGACATAAGACAATGAGCCCAATATTGGGACAGTGAGACAATATTTTGGAGTTGAGCCTACGAAAAATGCTCCATGTCAAGTTACAAAATTTCCAAACTAGACCTTGGTTTTTGTTATATGAGATTGAAAATTTTAGTATACATCTATTTTCTATTTCTCAGCATTCACATTAGTGCATGTAAAATGGTATAGCGTGATAATTTTGCATATTTAAGTCATAATATTACCCACATTAGTCAATCTTAAATATACATCGATATTATTTTTACATACAAATCTATTTTTTAATACTTCTTTACTTGTATACACAAAAAAAAAAAAAAAAAAAAAAAAAAAAAAAAAGAGAGAGAGAGATAATTTGGAAGAGTAATAAAAATTGACAATAAAATAACATTTTAATGAAATGTAGTTTAAATTAGATAATCTGATGTGGATATTTTTTAAAAATAATTATGTAAAAAAAAAAAGTAAGTTTTTATGTTAAAATGCACAAAAAGTCATGTATCACGTATGCTATTTACGTGGCTATAGAAAGCCATGTATCATGTATTCACGTATGCAAAATCTTTTATTTGCTAGTGCTTGCAAATGTGTGCATGCTGGAGTCGCTGTTTTGGATCAGAACTGAATAGGAACATGGGTTCTCCAACATATATATACGTATGAAGTTATCAAGTTTGACTTTTATCAAGTTTCTAATTTTATGATTTTGTCCTTACCTTCCTCCTTATTAGAAGTATGATGTTATCAATTGATCACAAATGGCCATTGATAAATAAATACTAGACTTACTTGTCTATGTAAATTGTAAAGCTCTTTGGTCTGTGTCTACAATGACTCAATACTCTTTTTTTCCCACAAAAATAATTTGGCTAAAGTATGGGCAGTGATATGGGTTAAACGTAGCATGACATCTAGCTCTAGGATATAAATTCATTAATCTGAAAATTGATTTCCACCTAGTATTTAATTTGGCTAACCATTAATGGTGTCTTCGTACTGGAAATTGCTATTTTGTTTTATGATTGCAGAAATTTGATGGACCAGGATTAGAACGTCCACTTATGACATGTGTTCTGTGAGGCCAACAAGTATGCGGATGACCTGGCTAAAAAGGGAAGAGATCAAGCGAGTAGTGTAATAGAATATGACAATTATCTTCTTCTACTTCTTTTTTGTATATTATTGTTTTGTTAAGAGACATGATGAATCTAGGCACCTCACGCGAGTGCCCAATGAATGATCCTCTTGTATAAAACTTTTAACTTAATAATAAATAAATTTTCCCTTTTTTGACCAAATGCTTTTTAAAAAAAAGATTTATCTATATAAAAACAATAAGAACGTATTATAGGGTTTTCAAAAATATTGTTATATCTCCCACTTATATAAAATTAGTTAGTGTTTCCAAAAAAATATATAAAATTAGTTAGTAACTTGTACAATGTACGGAAAAGTTTAAAAAAATATGATTTTTTTCTCTATTTTATTTTTTGTCTAAATTTAATATTTAATAATTATGGTAATTATTAATTGGACATTTATTGATTTTATTTGTATATGGAAGTATGGAATTATCTATTCTACAATTAATATATATATGTGGGGCCCGAGGACCCAGAACCCCCGGCCCACCTTTAGGCAGGCCCAGGGCCCAAGCCGAGGAAGGCGACCTCCCTAGACGGTCGGCTTAAAGGCTTTAGTCCTTCCAAGGCCCGAGCTGAGGACACACCCATCCTCGGCACACCTAGTCTAATCTAGGTAGGGGGCAGACCTAGTACAGGTGGTCACATCCACACTTAACGTTTCTGCCTAGCCCTCCAGGTTCCATTAATGCTGACAAGACCCTTCACTGAAAAACCTTGGAGGCAGCAACCCCCAGTATGGGAAAGAACCTGTCTGATGGGACAAGTGCTGAACCATTAGCCCGGATGGCCAACAGCTGTAAGGCCAGGATCGAGCTAAGGAGGGTATATAAGGCAAAGAACCCCCCTGGTGAGAGGGGGGCCTCCTCGGACCCCAGCCGAGGAGCAACCCCAGGCGTAGAGCAAATAGCGAGAAGTGCGAAGAAGACCGGCGAAGGGCCGGCCGGAGCCAAACCCTTTGCCCCACTCTCTACAAATTCATTGTCGGGGGCCCACCTCCGAAAAAGGAGCCCCTACAATTAGCGCCGTCTGTGGGAAGGGTTAGTGCGCCGGCCGGTGCAACCGGCGATCGTCCTAAGGCAGTTATTACTCAGAAGTTGGCAGCGCAAAGAAAAGAGAAAGAAAAAGAAAAAGAAGGAGAGAAAAATGGCAGTGCGAAAAGGAAACTCAACAACAAATAAAAGAAAAATCCTTTATTAATTCAGAAGAGATTACAAGAGATTACAAGTACTACAATTCTCATTATTTCATAAAAAAAACTACAAATACAATCAGAGGCTCAGACAGGCGTGTTTTACAAGAATTCCTACCGACTAATCCTACAATCAGAGGCTCAGGCGGACCGGTCTTGGAACTGGCCGGGCAAGAGGCTCGTAAAGAATTAATATCAGGAATGAAGGAAGTGTCAACCCGTGCTTTTACCAGCGTCCAGAGAATGGGAGAACTGGACAGTAAAAGCACGGGAAGGGGGGCTAGGGGCTGGCTCACCTTCAAACCAAAGCTTGAACAAAGTGAGGAGCCCCTAGACCCCGGAACACCCTCCCTCATGATGCTTCCTCGACCCCCTCCGAACTACACGAGCATTGACCGTCGGAGACGGCAATACTCGGGCACCGGCCATGACGAGAGTTCGCGTGCCCCCTTCGTCGGAGGTGCGCTCTGGGGGAAGACGTTAGGTATTTCAACGACGTCCCCCCTGGCCACCATGCGAGACTCGGCCAGTGTCACGCCTAAACTCTGCCGCGCCGGCAACCCAGTGGGGACTGCGGCCACAGCGGCACTTGGCTCCAGGTCTCCTAACTGCGGTCACACCCCTGGTGGTGGTATCAAAGGGGCTCAAGAAGGCGAAAGTGTATACGTCTGTTTGTGGGGGAGAATTCATGGAATGAGGAGAAACGCTCCCCCCAGAACGCCTTTTATGGAGGGCGAAAACCAGCGGGAGTTGAACCGCGCGGAATTCGAAGGGGAAATTGTCAAAGGGAATTAATTCCCACCCAGTTCCAAGGGGATCGCCAGCTACCTGCTGCGTGTTAATTCACGAGGGCATTAATGGAGGCGCGTTACGGACACCGAAGCGTCAAACAGGAGGCGCGGAAGGCCAAGCGACGCCTCGTAAACCAGAAAGATGAGGAACACGAACCAGAGGCAGGGTCAGCCCCACGTGCGAAGTCACAAGCCGACCTAAGGAAAAACAGCTCACGGAAAAGACCCGTGGATGTCCCCACGCCAAAAACGAAGTCCTCGGATCCGAGGACAAAATCCTATTGGAGGCAACTGTGCAGTCGTGGTACAATAACTCTTGCTCCAGCATCCTGCAAGGGGCTAGGGGGATGGACCCCTACCCGACGTGAGACTAAGTTGCCCAGAGAGGTGAACACTGTGTCCTCACGCTCGGGGCCCACGTGGAAACGATGGCAGCAATTGTACCTAGGTCTTGCATGGTCCTCGGACTCAAGCCTACGGGGAGCTGGTCACTCGTACTTAAAGCAGCAACTGTACCTAGGTCTTGCATGGTCTACGGACTCAAGCCTATGGGGAGCTAGCCACTGGAAACGATGGCAGCAATTGTACCTAGGTCTTGCATGGTCCTCGGACTCAAGCCTACGGGGAGCTGGCCACTCGTACTTAAGGCAGCAACTGTACCTAGGTCTTGCATGGTCTACGGACTCAAGCCTATGGGGAGCTAGCCACTGGAAACGATGGCAGCAATTGTACCTAGGTCTTGCATGGTCCTCGGACTCAAGCCTACGGGGAGCTGGCCACTCGTACTTAAGGCAGCAACTGTACCTAGGTCTTGCATGGTCTACGGACTCAAGCCTATGGGGAGCTAGCCACTGGAAACGATGGCAGCAATTGTACCTAGGTCTTGCATGGTCCTCGGACTCAAGCCTACGGGGAGCTGGCCACTCGTACTTAAGGCAGCAACTGTACCTAGGTCTTGCATGGTCTACGGACTCAAGCCTATGGGGAGCTAGCCACTGGAAACGATGGCAGCAATTGTACCTAGGTCTTGCATGGTCCTTGGACTCAAGCCTACGGGGAGCTGGCCACTCGTACTTAAGGCAGCAACTGTACCTAGGTCTTGCATGGTCTACGGACTCAAGCCTATGGGGAGCTAGCCACTGGAAACGATGGCAGCAATTGTACCTAGGTCTTGCATGGTCCTTGGACTCAAGCCTACGGGGAGCTAGCCACTCGTACTTAAGGCAGCAACTGTACCTAGGTCTTGCATGGTCTACGGACTCAAGCCTATGGGGAGCTAGCCACTGGAAACGATGGCAGCAATTGTACCTAGGTCTTGCATGGTCCTCGGACTCAAGCCTACGGGGAGCTGGCCACTCGTACTTAAGGCAGCAACTGTACCTAGGTCTTGCATGGTCTACGGACTCAAGCCTATGGGGAGCTAGCCACTGGAAACGATGGCAGCAATTGTACCTAGGTCTTGCATGGTCCTCGGACTCAAGCCTACGGGGAGCTGGCCACTCGTACTTAAGGCAGCAACTGTACCTAGGTCTTGCATGGTCTACGAACTCAAGCCTATGGGGAGCTAGCCACTGGAAACGATGGCAGCAATTGTACCTAGGTCTTGCATGGTCCTCGGACTCAAGCCTACGGGGAGCTGGCCACTCGTACTTAAGGCAGCAACTGTACCTAGGTCTTGCATGGTCTACGGACTCAAGCCTATGGGGAGCTAGCCACTGGAAACGATGGCAGCAATTGTACCTAGGTCTTGCATGGTCCTCGGACTCAAGCCTACGGGGAGCTGGCCACTCGTACTTAAGGCAGCAATTGTACCTAGGTCTTGCACGGTCCTCGGACTCAAGCCTACGGGGAGCTGGCCACTCGTACTTAAGGCAGCAACTGTATACGGGGAGCTATCTATTTTACGACAGAGTCAAGGTACTGCTCGGTCCGAAGATCCATTCACGTGAAGAAATTAACTACCTAATGAAGGGCCTAAGGGTCGATCCGACCACTCAAGAAAGGACCAGCCAAACCGACAGCCTTCCGGACCATAGGGGCCGAGGTTTGCAAAACCCTCCTCCCCGTCCGAGGATACGTGCAGCAGGGTTTTGAAGGGCTATTGTGGGGCCCGAGGACCCAGAACCCCCGGCCCACTTTTAGGCAGGCCCAGGGCCCAAGCCGAGGAAGGCGACCTCCCCAGACGGTCGGCTTAAAGGCTTTAGTCCTTCCAAGGCCCGAGCCGAGGACACACCCATCCTCGGCACACCTAGTCTAATCTAGGTAGGGGGCAGACCTAGTGCAGGTGGTCACATCCACACTTAACGTTTCTACCTAGCCCTCCAGGTTCCATTAATGCTGACAAGACCCTTCACTGAAAAACCTTGGAGGCAGCAACCCCCAGTATGGGAAAGAACCTGTCTGATGGGACAAGTGCTGAACCATTAGCCCGGATGGCCAACAGCTGTAAGGCCAGGATCGAGCTAAGGAGGGTATATAAGGCAAAGAACCCCCCTGGTGAGAGGGGGGCCTCCTCGGACCCCAGCCGAGGAGCAACCCCAGGCGTAGAGCAAATAGCGAGAAGTGCGAAGAAGACCGGCGAAGGGCCGGCCGGAGCCAAACCCTTTGCCCCACTCTCTACAAATTCATTGTTGGGGGCCCACCTCCGAAAAAGGAGCCCCTACAATATATATATATATATATATATATATATATATATGATATGACAAGATTAAATTAATATAGAACATGACTCTAAAATATAATTTTTTTTAAATATATTAAAATAATGACATATTAAATTGTGAGACATTCAAAACTTATATCACAAAATACTAAGAGGTAAACCAAAAATCAAACTATTTTGGTTTTATATACATTATTATTATAGATTTAATTGCAAAAACTTGGGTATAGTAAGTGCTATAATTTAAGTTCACAAAAAAAAAAAAAAAAAAAAAAAAAAAAAAAAAAAATCACCAATTAAAATCAGCCACATTATTGTCTTGCTTCTATCGTTCAATGTGGTAAAAATCGCATTATCTTTTTTTTAAAAAAAATAATAAAACTCAACCATATGATTTATTAGTCAATACAACTATATATAACTAGATTTAATTGAGAACCTAAGGTACAACCCTAAAGTAACTATAACTAAGACTTATTTTTCTTTCTTTTTTTGTATATTCTAGTTAACTCAACTGGTAAACTCTTTAAACAAGAGATTTATAGTTTAAATCTCACCAACACAAAAAACTAATTAGTGTTTTAGATTAATGATATACAAAAAGCAATTATCATAGAACAGACGTCATAAGTTGAAAATTTATTTTTATTTTATTTTTTAAAATTTAATCCAAATTTAATTAATACCAAGTGGATATAAAATTAAGATTTTATCAGATGAGGGAGAATACAGTATTCCTTAGCAAAATATAAAGACACATCAGAGTAAATTATGAAATTCATGGAATATGCCAACCTACCTATTGGCGACACAAAAATTAATGAACATTAAAAAAATAAAAATAAAAACATGACTTCAGAGTGTTGACTATTTTGGATAGGCTAGAAAGCACAATCAAAAACCAGCTACCATGATTAAAAATATACAACATTTGATTATTATTGAGTTCACTCTTCTTCGACGTTTCTTTTTCTGTGTGGTCAAAATCAGCGTGGGGGCTCCTTTACCTAGGAATACCAACTCTTTGACAATTCTTTTTTTTTTTTTGATGGTCAAAGAAGGGGGGTGGGGAAACCATTGTGACTCACCCCCTGGGTGTAACCATGGAGGCACCTCCGCTAGAGAATGTTGAATTAAACCATAGTTACAGTAGTCGAGAGTGACCACAGACCTCACCCTAACCTCACGAGAGAGCTAGTAAATCAGGGGCTAGCTACAAAACATGACTTCAGAGTGTTGACTATTTTGGATAAGCTACAAAGCATAATTAGATACTAGCTATTGAGGACAAAATTTTCACGTTATATGGCTTTATTTCATTGGCAACGCACACCACATCAATATTATCATGGATTTTGGGAAAATCTACTTTAAAGTCCAAAAGAGCTCATATTTACACAAAATGATGCCAAAACCCACAGTCCAAAACCCATGGCGATATTATCTCATCAAAGCCCATGGTTCAAGCTCATAGCACATCATTTCATTTTCGGCTCATGATCCAAGCTCATGAGTCTCGGAATTTTGGGAGTCGTGGTTTGGAAGGCCAAGAAATATATTAAGCTCTAGCAGTTCAAAGTTAATAAAGGAAAACATGTTATTTTACATGTCTTCTCCAATTCCCTAAACTCTAACGGGTCGGTGTGCAATAGGTAGCATCTGGTAAGTCTCTCATATCACATAACACTTAAAATGATAAAACTCTCCATGCTCTTTGCATGAAAATTAATATTCATCATATAATATAAGTTTAAAAATGTAATTATATTATTATTTTCATCAATTCCAAGAACATGGCTAAATCTATATTAATATTTCATATATAGCATTAAATGCTTTCCTTACTCTCCAAGATTCGGTCAAAACACAAAGAGACCATAATTACATCTCTAAAATTTCATCAAATATCAACCAACTAGTCTATTACTTACCAAAATTATATTGTAATAAAACCATGGACTAAACATATAATTTTCCAAAAAAGAAAACTTAGCCAAAAATACTAGCAACACGCCATTAACCACCATCCATCTCTCTCTCACTCTCTTGTTCTGAAACTTCATCATCTTGCTGCCCATATCTCTAAATATTTCCATACTCCTTCATCTGTCTTACAAAATCCCTCTTCGTAGATAACAACACAACACACATATTACAACACTACTATCATCTCTCCCACACTCGGTTATTCAGAAATATCATCATTTTACTGCCCAAAAACACATCTTTGTCTCTTTCTCTATTTCTCTTACAATACCCCTCTTCTTAGAAAGCAACATAACCCATGACATAGCACAAAAAACCACTCCAACAGCAACTATAAGCTCATATATTTACTATATTTAACCTTTATATTATCTATCTCACACTTCCATATATTTTACAAACACATTCCTCACAAACTATCCATACATACTTCTTACATATATATTTCTAATCTATTTTACAAACACCATATCTCACAAAACATATATATTTCTTACTATCTCCATACATCTTAAAAGATACTAAACATCCTTCCAGAAATATATTACAAAAGTCCTTCTCATTAAAGACATATGAACATCAAATACTAATGTCCTTCTCCTAAAAGGCACAAAGATTTCATATTAAAGTCATTCTTATTGAAGACATACATTTCTAATACTTATGGTGTGTTTGGATATCGCTTATTTTGCTAAAACTGAAAAATTATTACTGAAAGTACTATAAATAAAGGTGAAAGTTAGTTGAAATAGTACAGTGAGGTCCATGAACAGTGCCAAAAAGTGCAGTGGGACCCATGAATAGTAGCAAAAATAAGCTTAATAGTGAAATCATTTTAATTTTTCATTTTTACCCAAATGCACGTTTAAAGCTATTATTATAAATGACACAAACTTATAATATTAAAAGTCCTTCTCATAGAAGGCAATGTCACTTATATCTTACTCATCACGGGGAATTTCATTTAAGTGCATGATAATGGAGACAAACTTAACTAACCTTTGCACACGGCTGGACACATTCTCTCTCCTTCCAGTTGCACTCATTTTCCCCTTTCAATCATGAAGTCGCCATGAAAGGACTCATAATATCATACCACACCACTGGACTCATTTTATCATGCTGCTGAAATGTTGTAAGTCCACCGATGTTATACAGCTAGAGCCACAAACTATGAAGATAAGTCATTATATTTTTATCTTCAAAATTATACTATTGAGTATATTTTTAATTCATTATCATTGTACCGTTGTACTTATATTATTATGCTACTGGAATGTTATTAGCTCACAAATGCTATACGGCTGGAGTCACAAATCATATAAAGAATAAAGTGATGCTATACGACTGGAGTCAGAAACATACAAGATAAGTCAATATTTCTCTATCTTCAAAATTACATTATTAAGTATATGTTAACTCGTCACTATTGCACCGCTGGATGCAAACTACCTTGATATTATCTCACTATTTAATAAGCATAGATTCACTAATGCTTCATTAATGAACATATATAATGATAAATTGAATCTATCTCACCACTAAACATATATTATTTGGACATAAACCACCACTGGACATATATTATTTGGACATGAACCACGACTGGATATAAACTATTTGACATACATTATTTAGACATAGACCATTGCTAGACATACCTTATTATGTTGAACATGAACCATGAACCGCAGCTAAATATGGACTTTTTTGGACTCATCCCATTACTAGACATATGACACTTAATTAATTATTTTCTAATATTGGACATCACATAATAAACATAATAATGATGTTCAACTAATCATTTAATCAAAGCTATTCAATTAAATATATTATTTATTTATTTCAACCATTATCATGATTCTAAGACTTTGGACTTTATTTATTTTGTAGGCTTAAAAATGCATCGGAAGCCATTGGTTTTTGGCCCAGTGTCGAGTTTTAGATTGAACTCTCCAAAACAAATTTGGGTCTAGCAAAGTCACACCTCCAACGGAAGACATGTAGCAATGCGCAAAAACCGCCCCCGACACCAGTTACCATGATTACAAATATACAACATTTGATTATTATTGAGTTTACTCTTCTTTGATCTTTCTTCTGCTATGTGTGGTCGAAATCAGCACGCGTAGGGGGGGGGGGGGGGGGGGCTCCTTTACCTAGGAATACCAACTCTTTGACAATTATTTTTCTTTTCTTTTTTTTTTTACGGCCAAAGAAGGGGGGCGGGGTGATCATTGTGACTCACCCCTAAGCGTAACCATAAGGGCACCCCCGCTAGAGAATGTTGGATTGAGCCATAACTACAGTGGTCGGGAGTGGCCATAGACCTCAACCTAACCTCATGAGAGAGCTAGTAAATCAGGAGCTAGTTGTAAGAGGCAATCCCACTCCCTGCTAGAGTTCGAACATGGGACCTTAAGATAGCAATCACACACCTTGACTATTAGGCCACCCCTCTCGGTGGTAACTCTTTGACAATTCAAGTGACTCAATTTTCTAAGCTATATTGATAAAAACAAAAAACAAAAAAACATCTAAGCTATTACCAAACCTATTTCACAAAGCTAAGGGAATTATGTCTGACAATATAACTTTGATTTCTTTTTTCTTTTTCCATTTTAACTTACATGTTTGGTTTTTTTTTTTTTTTTTTTACTAAAAAGATATATATATATATATATATATATTTTTTAAATTATTTATTAGGAACATGAGAGTAAATTTATACAATCCACATTTTCTATTATTTTCCATCTCTTCAATATTACATCTTCCCAACCAAACATATATAAGAGAAAATAAAATCTTTTATATCATCATACTTTTCTATCATTTTCTCATTTTCTATCTTTCTACTTTTCTATTTCTCCAATTAAACAGACCTTTAATGAAGCTAATATTCTCCCTGGTTATGCTTTTTGCGGTGTGGAAGAATAGAGAAAAAAAATTTACACTTTCTTTGCAATGGAGGATTCTTAGGTTTGAAATTTGTACATGTCAATTTGAAACTGTTCCTTTTGTTTTTGTTGTGTATGACCTTTTCAAGTGACGTACCTTGAATTCGTATTTTATGCTTAACTACTTTCCAAGTGGAATGTGTATGTCAATGTGTACCACTCATAACAAAGCACATACCAATATATGCCAATTCTTGAGAGAGGGTAGAGTTTTTTTTTTTTTTTTTTGGAGAAAGAGAGAGAGGGGAGAGTAAATACTCTATTTCAAATATTTTTTTCTTCTTTGTAAGAATTTAAATATATTTATGTTTAAAAAAGCTCATTAGATGCATTATTATGTATAAAACTATTGTGGTGGGCCTTTTTGAGATTGTGGGCTGGGTTGTCTCCTGCCACGCTACGACCCAAAGGTTTTGGGTAGAAGAGTCAGGACCGGTCCAATTGCAACTCACTTTGAACCAACTTGTGCGCAAACTAAAGCCCCTTTGTTGAAATTTTGGTCACATGCCCATGGTAGATGAAACTGTTACAAAAGAGTAATGGCAGGCGAGTATAACATAACAACAATAAAGGATAAGCACTTTCTGTTAGTTAAAACAAGCAAAGAATTCCCAAAAAGAGTAGCAATATCAAAAGGAAAGGTAACACTGATAATCAATCAATAAGATTTAAGAAGAAAGAAGCTAGTTTGCTGTGCTTAGTTGCATCACGAAGCTAAGACCAAAGGGGGAACCACTTCCTCAATGTGGATAACCTCACAGGAAGGTCTTGCTGTAGAAATTACCCACTTTGAGAAGATGGGCCCAAATGGCTTATGCTCAAAAAATCCTTAATCCTTAATAGATGGTAGGTTTTTAGAGGGAGAAAAAGGATTAGCTTATTGGTGCATGCCTGCTATCATACTCTTGCTTACTCTCTGTTTTCCTTTCTCACTGTTTTCGTTACTCTATTTTTCCCCCCTCTTTCTTTTTAGTTCTTCCTCCTGTAGTGTTGTTTTTCTGGTGTTATGGTGATGTAATGTTGTGATACTATGAATGTTGTTCTGATGATGTTATTCCTACTGTGCATGGCGGAGGTTCCTTATATACTGTCTGTCATGACTGGTTTTACCATTTTACCTCTTAACCACTTTTGTCTAGGTGTGGGTGTCCTTCCAGATCACCTATTGGTCTTTCAGTTACTTAGCCACCACCACTTACCTGTGCTAGCCGTGCCATATCCCATTACCATACAAAGAAAACTATTTTGTTTACTTGTTCATCATGGCATTCCCATCTGGATAAGGGTGGACATTCTTTCTCACTATCTCTTATGGCATGCACCTAGTGATTTCAACTCATCTTTCCCTCTTTTAGGTGGTATGTCATCCCGCAGGACATTTCTCCCAAAAGAGTTTGAGCAGGAACCCTAGAATAGGCTCCCCCCTTCTCCTTACCGCCAGATCATACCATCTCTTACCTCTGACCCATGGCCCACCACTCCTGTATTGGCTGGGTACAGGTTGGCAGTGCATAAGCCTTGTGTGTGCTCCACTTCCATGTGTGTCCAAAACTTATCTGCTACTCATGCGTTTGCCATGGCCTTGAGGCCTGTCTGTGCGTTTTGCTGCTCATTCTTGACCTCTTGTGGCGTGAACGGGTTTTTAAGCCTTCATTCTTTATGACTTGCTTTCTTTGTGGGCTGGTTCTTGCCTAATTGTGGGCTTTTCTCTCTTCAACCCATTCTTTGCTCCTTCCATAGACTTGTTAGCATTTCTGCCATGCCATTCTGTTATTCCTGCTGTGGTACTACTTGGTCTGTACTTGCTCGGCCTCTTCCAAGCCTGCTGTATGTTTTTCCTCTTTACTTAATTATAGTGGTCCAATATTATCATTGGGCTTGCATTCACGTTTCTCCAAGCTTTCCTAACCCATTCCATTGCTTACGAGCTTCCTTGGCCCATTTCTTCCTTCTTGGGCATCCTCGACCCATTTCCTTTCCTCGAGCATCCTCGGTCCACTTTAATTCTGCGTTCTCATGGGCTTTTGCTAAGTCTTTTGGGCTTCTTTGGCCCAATTACCATATCCTTTGCTTTTGGGGTTCTTGGGCTCTCCATCAACCTTTTACTCACTTACTTTATTACTTCAGACCTTCTTTGGCCCCTTCTTGCTTTCCATACTGCCCATGGGTTTACTATTTCTTTTTCTGGGCTTCTTTAGGCCCGCTTACTTTTTTCGAGGCCCATTTATTATTTTATAGGCCTATAATTCATTATTCATGCCATTTGGGCTTAATGGTTTTTTTCCCCCCCTAATTTACTAACTCTTTTCTTCCCATATTGTTAGGCTTCTTCTTGTTATTGGGCTTTTCTACCAAAATGAGCATCAACAACTATGAATTAGTACTGTCGATATAAACATCAAATTGGGCTATATGATGTTATGTTAATTCAAGATCTTGAATTTATTTTGTAAGTGAAGTCAAACAAACAAAAATTAACCATAACGTAAAAAAATAATTAATAAATAAATGGGAATTGATAACATTCATCTCAACAATCTCATCATAAACCATATTCATCATAGGAGGCAAGGTGAAAAAATTGATACAAAGATCAAGTTTAACCGTAGTGATTACCGATTATCAAAAAACCATAGTGCTTACCCAACCTACACCTAAATTAGCCGTGATCATATCCTTTGTTTCTTCCCCAAAGCCAAAGTAACCCAATGCTCCAAAACCCCCCCAAATATCAAGGAAACGAATGCCATGGTAAAGGCCAAGACTCACCCTAAACTTTGTCCTTAACTTCCACCGCTGACCATTCTACTTCTTTCAAACAAATAATCAATCACACTCATATTATAGAAGAACATAGAAACACAGTTAAAGTCCTTCACAGTAAAGGGGCCTTTTGGTTCACTTGATGTTACATCAAGGTCTAATGTTACATTATTGTGTCTTAGACTCATGTAATTGCATTAAAAAAAAAATGTGACATTGAGGTGTTTGGCTCATTAAACTACATTTCAATCATAATCTAAGAATGTAACATTCATATAAATTTTTTTTTTTTTTTTAGATAGTTTCAACCTATGACGTCTGCTCCTGTTGATATCTCTTTATCATCAAACCATTGAAAATAACCTCAACACCAAAAAATGTCAAAATTACCCTTGAACCAAAAAAAAATACCCTTGGAAGACCCAAAATGACAAAATTACCCCTAAAACGTAGTAAAAAAAAAGCACATGAAATCTAAAAAATGACCAAAATACCCCTTGAAACCTCAAAATAACCAAAATAGTCCTCAAATCTCGAAAATGACCAAAATATCCCTAAAATCACTAAAATAACCATATACCCCCAAAAATCTCTAAAAAGGCCAAAATACCCCCGAAACCTCAAAACGACCAAAAAATGCCTTGAAATCTCTTAAATGAGCAAAATAGCCCCGAAATCTCTAAAATGACCAAAATACCCCTAAAACTGCTAGAATAAGCAACCCCCCCCCCCCCTCCAAAAAAAACCCTTGAAAATGACTAAAATACCCAAAACATATAAATGATTAAAATACACCCCAAAATCACTAAAATGATCAAAATGCCCTTAAATCCTCTTGAATGAGCCAAAAAAAAAAAAAAAAACTTGAAACCTCTAAAATAACCCAAATACCGCCAAAATCTCAAAAACAAGCATAATACCCCTATAATCTCAAAATTAACAAAATACCCCTAAAACCTCAAAATGACCAAAAATGCCCATGAAATCTCTAAAATGAACAAAAACACACTAAAACCTCAAAATGACCAAAATATACCCAAACCTCTAAAATGACCAAAATTTCATTGAAATCTCTAAAATAACCAAAATATCCTAAAGGATTTAAAATGGCCAAAATACTCTTTAACTTCTAAAATGACCAAAAAATATTATGGAACATAAAAAATGACCAAAATACCCTTGAAAACACTAAATGACGTAAAAAAAAAACTTGAAACTTTTGTTTATTTCGAAGGTTTCAGGTATTTTAGACCAGTTTAAAAGTTTTGAAGTAGTCTAGTCATTCAAATGGTTTTTTGGGTATTTTTTTAATATCATTTTATAGGTTTTAAGGAATTTTTGGTCATTTTAGAGGTTTCGGGGTTATTTTGGTTGTAAGAGGTTTCAATGTATTTTTGGTTTTTTTTTTTTTTGGTATTTTGGTCATTTTAATGGTTTCAAAGGTATTTTGGTCATTCTAGTAATTTCAGGAGTATTTTGGTTATTATAGTTGTAGGGACTGGATTCGAGCGCTCTCTGCAGATTGAGAGAGTGGACCCAAGCCTAGTTAACCCTGCAATGAATTTATAGAGTATGGGTTCAAGAGCTAGGCCCTAGTGAGGAATGCAACGGCCATGCATGGTTGTTCGTGGATTGTGATAATTTAAACGTGGGTTAGGAGGCACAACAAGGCTCCTCGGACGGGTTTATAGAGGTTGAAGTTGTTCTTATTTCTCTCAAGAAAGGTTACAATGGTTGGGAGAAAATACACTACTACAATATATCTTTCCTCTGGTTTTCCGTCCGTCCCCGCTTCAAGAGGGACTTCTTCCATTATATATCTCCCTCGGTTGATCCTGGCCTTACAACTGTCGATCATCCAGGCCACCGCTTAAGAATCTGTCCCATCAGCCGCATTCCCATCCCTCCTGTGGGTTGCAGCGCCCAAGATGGCACTGTTCAGGGGTCCTATCCTCATTAATGTGGCCAGGGCGTTAGTTGAGGGCATTTAATGTGGAGGTGACAGTTCATCTGGGACTTGCTCCTCCGCCATGCTTCCATATCCGGTGCTTGGCACTTGTTATCTGCTCCTTGGATGCTCTAGGAGATTCTCCTTGAGGGACTACTGCTTGCGTACTTTCTGATTTCGGACGTCCGAGGATGTAATCATCCTCGGCATGGCTTCTTGGACTACTGGGCTTTCACGCTTCGTCCTCGGACCTTAGACGCGTCCTCGGCGTGGGCCTTTGGGCCTGGTTCAAAGTGGGCCGGGGTTGCTCGACTCTCTCTGGCCCCACAATAGCCCCTCAAAATCTTGCTGTCCGCATCCTCGGGCGGAAAGGAGGATTTTGACACCCTCGGACCTGTTCCGCGTCCAATCAAGTCTTGTCCTTCGTCAGCGTTGGAGCCTTTTCACCTGCCCAAGGTGCGTTATTGGCGCTTCGGTGCGCGTAATGTGCCCTGCATTAAATTCGGGCTGCTTTATGCTCTCCACGTTCAACGGGCAGATGACAATCTAACAGTGGGGATGCATCTGGCATTTATGGGCGGGAAAACTCGTGCGGCTCTTCCATCTAGGGTATAAATACCCATTCGAACCGCTTTCTCTTTTTTCATTCACAATCAAGAGCTCTTGCGCCTCCATTCAGAGTCCAGCCAAATTTCCACCTACACCTCCAGCATAAAAAGCTAGTCCGAGGAGCTCTTCCTCATTTCTGTAAGTCGCTCTATCCCTCTCTGAGCTTTTTTCCTTTCTACTTCTCCTCTTTTATTTGCTCTCCCTTTAGCTCTTTAAGACGTCATTTGGGATGGGTAGACTTAAGAAGTACGTCTTTACTGAGGAGGCGATGGAGAAATTCATCGTTGATTATAAGATACCGGCCAACGTGGGCTTAAGGTATTGTGAGGAGGGGGAGTGGTACCTCCGGAGGCAGGAGGGCGAGGTGGTGATTCCCATCATCGCCTTCCTTGAAGGGGGGATGAGGATCCCCATGGGGCCGGTGACGAGGGGTTACCTTACATACTTCCGGTTAACCCCCACCCAATGCGCCTCCAACATGTTCAGAATTCTGGGCAGTATGGATGCCCTTAATGAGAAGATGGGTCTAAGGCTGACCCATCATGATGTGAACTACTGCTACAATCTTCAACATCTGAAGAGCAAGTCCTACTACATGAGGACGAGGGACGACAGGGTCCGGCTTATCCAGTGCCTCCCCGAGTCCAACAAGGGGATGAACGAGGATTTTATCATCGTGTCTGGAGCGTGGCATGATGGCCTTCATTGCTCGACGACAGAACGGACAACAGGTGGGGCAGTGGGAATAGGAGGGGATTCAAAGATTCTAACTTGTTTCCTGCGTCATTTCTTTTTGTACTGTTTGGTTACTAATGTGGATGTGTTTTCCTTTTGCAGATCCGCACTCCCTCGCGCGCAACTTCAGCTTGATCAACAAGGAAGACTTGCAGAAGGCGCTCAAGTCTGCGGCTTTTGAAAATGAGGCAGACCACCAGGTCAGAGCTGCTCACAAGATCTTGGGGTACACTCTGCTCCAAAAATCATTCGCGGCCCCCAAGTACGTGATCAAAGCAAAGGATCCTCGGCTGCAGAAAATAGAAGTGACCGAGGACAGGTTCGAGTTTCTCGAGGATCCCTCCACTTCAGAAGGCGTCACAGTAGCAGTCCCCTCTTCTTCCCACACATTCTCAGAGGCCGCGGAAGAGAATTTAGAGAGGGAAGGGGAAGCTACAGACTCTGGTCTTGCCGAGGACGATTTTGACATTTTCGAGCGAATCCATCAGTCCGAGGACCCCTCTGGAGACTTGGGTGATCCTCGTCTAACCGAAGCAGATCTCCTAGAGTCAGAGACATCTTCTCGGCCTGAGATGGGTTACAAAAAGAAATTCCAACCAGTCTGTCCGACTTGATTGAGGGACAGCCGGGGAAGTCCAAGCCAAAGCTTCCTCCTCCTCCTCCTAAGACTCGTCCTGCCAAGACCAGGTCGAGCTCATCCCAATCCCAGCTGCCCCATCCTTCGCCTCAGACGACCCCACTGACCAGGCACGAGCCCGCCGATCCTAAGCAGAAAAAGGATAAGGGCAAGAGGCCTATCAAGGACAAGTCTGGGCCCACCCAGGAGGGGGATGACGCTCAGCGGCCATCAAAGCAATTGAGAATAGGCCACAAAGACCAGGATAGACAGGTCGAGGACCAGCCCGAGGTTCAAGCATGGCTCTCCGCCCCAATGCTCTGTGGGGGTCCTTTAAGGGATGACGCCTCCCTCAGGGATTTCAGAGAGGGCAAAGGCGCATACGTGGCCAACGCGGTGGAGAGATGCCTACTACTTCCTGCGGACATGGCGCAGCTAGGGACCATGATGAGTAGGGAGGTCTTCCTCAGCCTCAAGCGATACTTGGGGATGGTAAGATCCTAAACATTTGTGTTTTTTCTGGCTTCTGTTTTGCGTTACTTTCTTTTTTGAGCTTGGCTTACTTTGTACCCGTTTCGTTTGGCAGGCTGTCTAGGCCACCTACAGGTTGGAAGAGGCGGCCCACGACCATGGAAAGGCCATGGAGGCCGAGCGTGAGAAGCGCTTGGAGGCCACTCGGATCCTCAAGACCTCTGAGGAAGACCTTGCCAAGGCCAGGGAGGAGCTGAAGGTGATGACCCAAGCTCGGGACAGCGCAGTGTCAGGCCTCGAGGGCGCCCAGAGGCAGGCCGTGGAGCAGACGAGGTGCCTGCGTGAGGCTAAGGATCAGCTGAAGATCGCCAAAGAGCTGATAGATGACCTCAAGAAGGAGAAGGCTGCTGCTGAGGAGGCCAAGAGGGTGGCTGAATGGGCCAAAGGGGAAGCTGAGAGGGCCAGGTTTGAGGTAGACCAAGGCAGGGAGGAGGCCTGGGTCACCAAGGAGGAAGCTGAGGAGGCAGCCTCTGCTGCTGGGGCAACTGAGACAGCAGCTGCCTGCAAATCCCAAGTCCCTGAGCTCTGTAGGCGCTATTGCTCCGAAACTTGGAGTGAAGCCCTCAGCCAAGCTAGGGTGGAGGCCTCTTTTGACCTGTGGAAGGAGGAGAGCATGTACTACCCCCCTGTCATCTGCGAGGTTGCTCCAAACGGCTCTGAGGCCGAGGAGGCCGCTGTGGAAACTGCTGCAACTCCAGGTGAGGGGGCCTCGGATGCTGAAGCCGCTGGTGAGCCAGTCCAAGGGAGTAATCCTTCTGCGATGGATGAATTGAGCGACGGCTCTAATGAGGACGTGCCTCAGCAGGTTGTAAAACCCTCCCCTGACGCCCAGGTTCCTTCTGTTGAGGGGGCAGCTGTTCCTGCCGCGCCTCTGCAGGCCTTCCCCCTCAGTCAGGGCCTAGAGGACCCTGAGGCTGTTATGGGCCAGCCACCGACCCACCGAAGCGGGCAACTAAGTTCAAGGATCGGGCTCCTTGGTGCCTCTGCCTGCCTCACTTTACTTTTTGCATCTTTTTCTTCCCTTTTCCTTTATTTGCAATGTGACTCCCTTTATGTAATTCTTTTGGACTTAATGAAATGAGGGCTTTGTTTCTTTTTCTGTGTGTTGTGGTTGTTTCCTTACTTGCACGCTATCCGTGTTTTTTTTTTTTTATTCGTATAATTTTAACTTCAATTGTATCTTGGCCAATCGCGGCATCAATCATTATAACGTGAAGGCTTGTATGCTCGGGCGGACCTTTCTTGTCCTAAGGAATCAGGTAGAATTTTTTTTTTGAAGTAAACACTTAGGATTTTTTAAAGTAGCTAGTTTCCCCTTAGGCATGAGTCCGAGGACCATGCAGTTCCTTGGTTCTGTCTAACACTTAAGTCTTTTGAAGCAGTTAGTTTCCCCATAGGACTGAGTCCGAGGACCATGCAGTTCCTTGGTTCTGTCTTACGCTTAGCGTTCTTAAGTAGCTAGTTTCCCCATAGGACTGAGTCCGAGGACCATGCAGTTCCCTGGTTCTGCCTAAAACTTAGTTTTCTTAAAGTGGTTAGTTTCCCTATGGGACTGAGTCCGAGGACCATGCAGTTTCCTGGTTCTGTCTAACATTTAGTTTTCTTAAAGTGGTTAGTTTCCCCATAGGACTGAGTCCGAGGACCATGCAGTTCCTTGGTTCTGTCTAACACTTAGTTTTCTTAAGGTGGTTAGTTTCCCCATAGGACTGAGTCCGAGGACCATGCAGTTCCTTGGTTCTGTCTAACACTCGGTTTGGTCATCAGGACACGAGGCACGTAAACAAGATAGGCTAACAATATGAATCAAAGTGGTTTCTTCATTAATAGTAGTACCTTTTCAGGTTATTTACATTCCATGGACAAGGCACAGGTTTGTCATCTAAATCCTCCAAATAGTATGCTCCTATCCCTGCTATTGAGGTAATCCGGTAGGGCCCTTCCCAGTTGGGTCCCAGCTTTCCCCAAGAAGGGTTCTTGGCAGCACCTACAACTTTCCTCAGCACCTACAACTAAGTTCAAGGATCGGGCTCCTTGTTTGAGCTTCTGCTGATAATGGGCCAATTGGATCATCGCTCGCTCTCTTCGTTCGTCTACTAGGTCCAGGCTCCGCTCCAGCAGTCCATCATTGCTGCCTGGAGTGAAGGAGCTCATCCTTAGCGTCGGGAAATTTGTCTCCAGGGGGATCACCGCTTCGGCACCATAAGTCATGGTGAAAGGTGTTTCCCCCGTTGATCGCCGAGGCGTGGTTCGGTACGTCCAGAGCATATGGGGTAGCTCCTCTACCCATCTCCCTTTGGCAACATCCAATCTTTTCTTAAGTCCATTGATGATGACCTTGTTGACAGCCTCGGCTTGTCCGTTTCCCTGGGGGTAGGCCGGCGTCGAGTATCTGTTTGTGATCCCAAGTTCGCTATAGTACTTCCTGAAGGCCTTGCTGTCGAACTGGAGCCCATTGTCCGAGATGAGGGTATGAGGAGCCCCGAATCGCGTAACAATGTTCCTCCAAAGGAACTTCTTTGCGTCTACGTCCCTGATATTGGCCAGTGGCTCGGCCTCGGCCCACTTGGTGAAGTAGTCCGTGGCCACCAACAGATACCTCTTATTCCCTGGTGCTCTAGGGAAAGGCCCTACAATGTCCAAGCCCCATTGGGCGAATGGCCACGGGCTAGACAAGGGATTGAGGACCCCTCCTGGCTGATGAATATTCGGGGCGAACCTTTGGCACTGGTCACATTTCTTGACATATTCCTAGGCCTCTTACTGCATCCCTGGCCACCAGTATCCTTTTGTGATGGCTCGGTGGGACAAAGATCTCCCCCCTGTGTGGCTCCCACATATTCCCTCATACAACTCTTCGAGTAGTAATTCCGCCGCACCGGGGTGGACGCACAGCAGGTATGGTCCAGAGTAGGAGTGCTTATATAGCTTGTGATCCTCGGACAACCAGAACATAGGAGCTTTCCTTCTAACTTTTTCAGCTTCTGACTTGTCCTCGGGCAGGATATCATCTTTGAGGAATCTCACTATGGGGTCCATCCAGCTGGATCCCACCTCAATCTGATGGACGGGGATCCCTTCCCTTGGCACTTCACTCGCCCTCCCCAGATGTTCCACAAGTATTATCCGAGGCAGAGCCTCTACCGAAGAGGTTGCGAGCGTGGCCAATGAGTTGGCGTGGCTATTCCCGCTTCTGGGGATATGAGACAAGCTGTAGAGGCTAAATTCCAATTGCAAGCGCCTGACTTGGCCCAGGTATTCTTGCATTCTCGAATCCCTGGCCTCCATCTCCCCATTCACCTGTCCTACCACCAATCTCGAGTTTGAGAACATCTCTATCGACTTTCCTCCCATCTTTTGCACCATGATCATCCCTTGTAGTAATGCCTCATACTCGGCCTCGTTGTTTGTGGCCATGAATCCGAGCCTCAGGGACTTCTCTATGACATGACCTTCAAGGGATACTAGGACTAGTCCCACCCCAGACCCTCGTTGGTTTGCCGCGCCATCGACATATACCTTCCAACACAGTGACTCTAGGGTGGAGATTGCCGCAACTGACTTCTCACCACGACTCTTCTCCTCGGCCATCACCTCCACAGCTGGTTCAGCGAACTTGGCTATCAAATCTGCCAAAACCTAGCCTTTAATGAAGGTCCGAGGCATGTACTTGACGTCAAAAGCCCCCAGAATCGTGTTTCACTTCGCGATTCTTCCTGTGTAGTCAGCGGTCCGGAGCACAGACTTCAAAGGCAATTGGGTTAGGACAACCACGGTGTGAGCTTGGAAGTAATGGGGGAGCTTTCTCGTGGCGTGGACCATAGCCAAGATGGCCTTCTCCAAGGGTAGGTATCTCACCTCCGCCTCATGCAGCGACTTGCTAACGTAGTAAACTGGCTTTTGAACGCCATTATCTTCCCGTACCAGTACTAGGCTTACCGCATGGGGCGCCACAGCAAGGTACGCGTATAAGACCTCGTCGGCCTTAGGATTGGACATGATAGGCGGCCGGGATAGATACTCCTTGAGTTGCTGGAAAGCTACGACACAATCCTCGGACCACTCAAATCCTTTCCACTTGTTGATCAGGCAGTAGAAGGGCCTGCACCTGTCAGCCGACCTGGAAATAAATCGGTTCAACGCCGCGATCATCCCAGTAAGCTTTTGGATCTCTTTGGGGTTTTGCGGAGGCTTCAAGTTGTGGATGGCCTTGATTTGGTCAGGGTCAACTTCAATCCCACAGTGGGTGATCATGTACCCCAAGAACTTGCTAGAGCCGACGCCAAACGAGCATTTTGAGGCATTAAGGCGGAGCTTGTGCTCTCTTAGGACGTCAAATGTGAGGCCGAGGTCCTCCAAGTGCTTGGACACCAGCTTGCTCTTTACCACCATATCGTCAACATAGACCTCGATGCTCTTGCCAACATCGACTCAAACATTCTTGTCATCATCCTTTGGTAGGTGGATCCGGCGTTTTTCAGGCCAAACAGCATAACCTTGTAATGGTAGTTCCCGATGGGCGTCACAAAGGCTGTCTTCTCTTGGTCCTCCAAGGCTAGTAGGATTTGATGATAGCCCTGAAAGGCATCTAGAAAGCTCATCCGAGGATGGCCTGCCGTCGCATCTACCAGCTGGTCTATCCATGGCATTGGGAAGGGGTCCTTTGGGCATGCTTTGTTCAGGTCTATGAAGTTCACACAAACCCTCCACTTCCCGCTTTTCTTCTTGACCACCACAGTGTTGGCCAACCATTTGGGGTAAAAGACCTCTTTGATGGCCCCCGCACGCTTAAGCTTATTGACCTCTTCCCTGATCACATCAGCGTGCTCCTTCGACGGGCGCCGGGGTGGCTGTTCCTTCGGGATCATAGATGGGTTGACGTTAAGGTGGTGACAGATGAAAGATGGATCAATCCCAGGGGCATCGCAGGGGTCCCACGCGAACACATCAAGGTTCCTTTTGAGGAACTCAAGTAACTCCTCCTTCTCCTGTGGAGGCAGTTGGGCTCCAACCTAGAAGAACTTCTCCGAGTTATCGCCAATTACCACCTTCTCCAGGTCCTCACATCTAGCATCCTCGACAGGTGCATCAGGAGTCGCCGCCCGGGTCTTTGATTGCTATAAACCTTCCTCAGCGGGGGCCAAGGGCTGTGCATTAAGCCGATAGGATATGGCAGCCACCGTGCACTGCCTCGCCGTGGGCTGGCAACCTCGGATCTCTAGGACCTGATCCCCTGATGGGAATTTCATCTTCTGGTGCAAGGAGGAGGCAACTCCCCTCAAGGTGTGGAGCCAGGGCCTCCCTACGATGGCTGTGTAGGGGGAGTACGTGTCCACCACCACCACGAAGTTCACCTTCACCACTTCTGGGCCCGTCTGTATGGGCAGCCTGATCATGCCTTTTGGGGTGACGAGCTTTCCGTCGAAGCTCATTAGGGGGGAGCTATAGGGCGTCAAGTCCTCCGGTTTTAGCCCCAGCCCCTTGTAGAGGTCTGGGTACATGACCTCGGCCGCGCTACCACCATCCACCATCACTCTTCTCACGTCATAGCCCCCAATTCTGAGGGTAACAACTAGAGCGTCATCGTGGGGCTGGGTGGTCCCAATCTTGTCCTGCTCTGAGAAACTCAAGTCTGGGGGAAAACTCCTCCTGGCCCTCTTCGGCTCTGCCCGGGACTCCTCGGCGGGCTGTCGGGCTACAGACAGCACCCGCAAAGGGCGCGTGCTTGTTCTTCCTGGTGCCGCCAAGATCACATTGATCGTCCCTGTAGGCTACCCCATGGCGAGGTCCCTCCGAGGCTCCTGGTAGGTCTGGTTTTGCTGGCTGCTGGAATGGTGGAGGAGGTGCTTCAGCTTTCCCTCCCGGACTAGCTGGTCCAGGTGGTTCCAAAGGTTCCTGCAGTCCTCCGTAGTATGTCCGTGGTCCTGGTGGTACTGGCAGTAGCGACTCTGTGTACGGGTTCTCGGAACACAGCGCCAATCATCTGTGTGTTGGTCGCTCCAGATTGCCCACCGAAATCCTTTCTCGGACGGGCGTTGTCATAACGGTTCGAACTGAAATCCTTTCTCTCCTGAGGGATAGCCTTCTCCTTCCCCTTGCCCTGCAGTAGATCTTCCTCTACCCGCTTGTATTTATCGATCCGATCCATTAGTTGCCGCACGCTGGTGGCGGGCTTACCAGTTAGGGACTTCCTCAGGCCGTGCCCCATAGGTAGTTCATTCTGGAACGTATTGATGGCGACAGTGTCGTACTTGCCGTCCAGCTCGTTGTAAATCTCCCAGTACTTGTCCGAGTAAGCCTTGAGGGTCTCCCCGTCACGCATGGACAGGGACAGCAACGCGCTCATGGGCCGAGGAGGCCTGCTATTTGTGACAAAGTGGGAACCAAAAGCCTGGGTCAGCTGCCTATACGAGTTTATGGAGCTTGTCTGTAGACTGTTGAACCACCTCATTGCCACAGGTCCCAAGCTGGATGGGAAGACTTTGCACATCAGCGCCTCGTCCTTAGAGTGGACAGCCATCCTTTAGTTGAACTGGCTCACGTGCTCCACAGGGTCCGTTTTGTCGTTGTAAGCAATGAAGGTTGGCTGCTGGAACCGCCGAGGAAGATCCACCTCCTCTATACAACGCGTGAAGGGCGAGTTGGAGAGCTAGTCTAGTGCCCTACTCATGGCGTCGCCTCCTAAGCCCCTGGGGGTTGGGTTGGCACGCCTACGCCTCTGGTAGCGCTCCTCCTCGTGGGAGAAAGTCTCGCTGGGGGGCGTTCTTGATCTTTGCCTGTATTCATCGTCACTTTCGTCGTCGGAAGGCAGGTCAGGGCTGGGTTCGGACCGTCTTCACTGCGCACAGCGCAGCTTCCTCTTCAGATCATCTATCTCACGCTGCATGGCCACCTTATCGTCCTTTCTTTGGGAAGCGTGGCTGTGGGCCTCTTGTGATCGTGTGGCCTGGCCATCGTCGCGTTTCTGGGGAACGTGCCCGTCCTGGCGGGCTCGGCTTTCGCCTGCTGTTGAAGTATGCACGCTTCCTTCCCGAAATCGTTCGTTGTCGTTCTGACCGCCCCCGGGGTCGCCATAGTTACCCTGATACCGTGGCTTCGCCAGTTCAGGTCGATTAGGAGTTCTTTGGTGAGGGCCCGATCCTACCATGCTTGACTGTTGTCCTTACTAATGAACAAGTTCTTCCCACAAACGGCGCCAATTGTAGGGACCGGATTCGAGTGCTCTCCGCAGATTGAGAGAGTGGACCCAAGCCCAGTTAACCCTGCAATGAATTTATAGAGTATGGGTTCAAGAGCTAGGCCCTAGTGAGGAATGCAACAGCCATGCATGGTTATTCGTGGATTGTGATAATTTAAACGTGGGTTAGGAGGCACAACAAGGCTCCTCGGACGGGTTTATAGAGGTTGAAGTTGTTCTTATTTCTCTCAAGAAATGCTACAATGGTTGGGAGAAAATACACTACTACAATATATCTTTCCTCTGGTTTTCCGTCCGTCCCCGCTTCAAGAGGGACTTCTTCCATTATATATCTCCCTCGGTTGATCCTGGCCTTACAACTGTCGATCATCCAGGCCACCGCTTAAGAACCTGTCCCATCAGCCGCATTCCCATCCCTCCTGTGCGTTGCAGCGCCCAAGACAACACTGTTCAGGGGTCCTATCCTCATTAATGCGGCCAGGGCGTTAGTTGAGGGCATTTAATGTGGAGGTGACAGTTCATCTGGGACTTGCTCCTCTGCCATGCTTCCATATCCGGTGCTTGGCACTTGTTATCTGCTCCTTGGATGCTCTGGGAGATTCTCCTTGAGGGACTGCTGCTTGTGTACTTTCTGATTTCGGACGTCCGAGGATGTAATCATCCTCGGCATGACTTCTTGGACTACTGGGCTTTCACGCTTCGTCCTCGGACCTTAGACACGTCCTCGGCGTGGGCCTTTGGGCCTAGTTCAAAGTGGGCCGGGGTTGCTCGACTCTCTCTGGCCCCACAATAGTGGTTTCAGGATTATTTTCATTATTTTAGAGGTTTCAGAGGTACTTTCGTCATTTCAAATGTTTCAAAGGTATTTTGGCCATTCTAGTTGTTTCGGGGTATTTTTAGTCATTTTATAGATTTTGGGGTATTTTGGTTATTCTAGTGGCTTCAGGAGTATTTTGGTCATTCTAAAGGTTTCGAGGTTTTTTTTTTTTTTTTTTTGTCATTTTTTAGGTTTTGGGGTATTTTTCGTCATTTTTTAGGTTTTAGGGTATTTTTGCTTATTTTAGAGGTATTGGGGGTATTTTGGTCATTTGAGAGGCTTCAAGGTTATTTTATTTTATAGATTTTGGGGTATTTTGGTCATTTTTGAGGTTTCGAGTGTATTTTGGTCATTTTTTTTTTAATGTTTCAAGGGTATTTTGGTAATTTTAAAGGTTTCAAGAGTATGTTGGTCATTTTTTAGGTTTAAGGGTATTTTGGTCATTTTTAAAGATTTCGAGGGTATTTTAGTAATTTTAGAGATTTCAAAAGTATTTTGGTAATTTTAAAAGTTTTGGAGGGGGCGGGGGCATTTTGGAGGTTTTTGGGATATTTTGAACATTCGTTGTTAGCGATGGCAATTTTGCCCTGCCCCGCTTTGACCCGCCCCATGCGGGTTTTCCCCGCCCCGCAAAGGTGGTGGGGCGGGGATGGGGCAATATTTTGTCCCCGCACCCCCAGGCGGGCCGGGGATGGGTTTAGTATTTTTATCCCCGCCCCGCCCTGCCCTGCACTAATAAGGACTATAAGTGTAAATTTAGTAAACCTTAAATCACTAATATTTAAAGTGAAACACAAGAGTACAAAACTTGAGATAAAATATTTTTTATTCTAAAACCCTACTGCTATTACCGCCCTCTAACCCATCCCTCTTCTCTATAGTCTATATGTGTTTTTCAAGTTTCAAGCCAGACTCCACTCCAAGTCCAAGACGTTACTTTTTAGGTTCATTTTATTCACTATCTTCCTTTTGTTTTAGTGTTTCTTAAATCAGTTTTTTTCAATTTAAATTTTGGTTCTTTTTTTTTTCTATCTAAAATTGGTATTTTTGTTTATAGCTATTGAAGAAGCACAATTGGAAGGAAAAAAGGCTGGTCACGTAATGCTTCTAGTAGGCAGTAGATTTGTTTCTTATCATATTCCAATTGTTTCATTTTTTTTTTTTTTTGTGCACATTGTTTCATGCCTCCAGTAGGCAGTAGGTTCGGGCACACTTGGATTTCATTATGTATTAGGCAGTTTAAAGCTAGATGTGATTCATTAGATGCTCGGCCCCACACTTGCTATTAGGCAGTTTTGAATTATGTTGTTACATATTAGACTATTTAAATACTTGGTTTATTTAAATGCTTGGATTTTAAAACATTTTGTTTTGTTGTGATTTATATTATTGTAGCAAAAAATTTTATTTATATATGTAAAATTGTATTAAGGGCGGGGTAGGGCGGGTCCCCGTGGGGCCCTATGGGGCGGGGATGGGGCAAGGTAGTTTGCCCCGCACCCTGGGGCGGGGCAAGGATGGGGAAGGGCAACAACCATGCGAGGCGGGGATAAAGATTCCATCCTCCGGCTCCGCCCCGCCCCATTGTCATCCCTATTCGTTGTGGATTTTAGTCATTTTGGCAATTTCAAGGATATTTTAGTCGTTTTAGAGGTTTTGGGGTATTTTAGAGGTTTTTTTTTTTTTTTTAATATTTTAATAGTTCTCTTGAGTAAAATAATTTTTTTTAGTATGGACAATTTTGTGAATTCAATAAATTATTAAATCCCACCAATAAGTAATGTAAGATTAACCCCCATTTAAGAAGGTGATGTGATTATGGTAATATGATATATTTTGTAATCTTACATTACGGTAATGTTAGAAAAAATTAAAGGTACGTTTTGTACACTGAATGTAGATTACATTAAGAATAGTAATCTTTATTATTGAGAATAGAAGACATTGTAATGAAATAACTATTACTATTCATAAGTTTGGTTATTACACATGGAAAACTTGTAAAAGATGATGTATAAGGAAACTTTATATTTTTGGAAATATATTAATTTTAAAACCTATTATATACACTAAGGAATAGATATTACATCCATTTTAAAGAGGAATAACTATTCTTCAATTTAAAGAATAGTTATTCCAATGTAATAACTAATTCGTGTAATAAATATGCAATCAAATGACCGAATTGATATTACACATGAATAACTATTCCATTACAGGAGCTATTACAACGTACCAAACGTATCCTAAATGAATTATACTTCTTAATGTCATATTAAGGTTATGTACATCACATTAAGGGCACATCATAGCGAATTAAAGGCCCTAAGGCTTCCTTTCAAGAAAACCAACACATCCTCAACCATCACAGGTCACAGCCTTTATTGCTTAAAGATCAACCCGATCAACAAAAATATTGAACTAGAAACGGGTTAAACTTGCAATTGAATTCGGCCATTAATACGCCAAACACCCCTATACAAAAAAACTCTTGGATGACAATCCCATAATTCTGGGGCTCAAATCAACAACACCAGTAAAGTATTGCCAATGAAAATCAAATAACCAGCACAAAAACCAGCTTGTGATAAACTAATCAAAATATCAACAAAGAATCTATTAGTTGAGCCAAAAACAGTGAAACCCAAATCGCCAAAAGAAGCAAATCTTTAGAACCTATTTGAAGATTCAAGCTTGCAGCGAGTGTGAACCAGGTGGGGTGGCAATTCGTGTCATGCAATTCATGGGCTTTTGATTGTATAGGTCAACACAAACACTACACGTATATTAATCATGTCAAGATCTTTCGGTCCTAACATAACCTATTTATTAAAGAAATTGACATGATACAAATTACCCAACTTCTTCTAATAAATAGGTCATGTTGGGTAGGCACACAATCCAAGTAATGATAAGTAGCGTTGTTGCCAATTTTGATATTTTATGTTAAGAATATACATCATACAATATTTAAATTACTAGATTCCAAACAAACCAACCAAAAACTAAAAATCAAGAAGTAACAACAAAAGCTAATAAAGGCTTTTCCATAAAATGAAAATGCAATCCCAGCTCCATATTACAAGCTCAATTTCCACAATAATAATTGTAACAATAGTTCATATGTTTGGAAAAATGCAAAGAGTTCTACAACAAAAAAAATTGTCAAAATAAAAGCACACAAAATCCTAACATCAATTGGTGAAATATCAACCAAGGTCCATTCGGTTGGCTGGCGAGTTCTGCATCAAACATGAGTTTAAACAACAATTACACATGGAAAAAAAAAATTAAGAATGTACATTTGGACATTTATAATAAAGCCAAAGTAAAAAACACTATCTATCTATTTATCTATTTATAATATATCTATCTATCTATCTATCTATTTATAATATATATTATAAAAGTTAAATCCCAGAACTTGTGAATGCACACAACAATGACAAGTAATACAATTTTCTATCTGTTTAGAATAATGTAGACAAATAATGTCACATGGCAAGTAGATATTTGTCCATAACACATCACATCTGACATGTGACAATACATTTAATTCTAAATTAATGGTATATTATAAATATTTTGTATTTAATACTCTTAAAGGTGATAGTGCATGTATATTTATTGCTATTTACTAAATAATGAACAGCGTATGAATGTAATTATAAAATAGAATAATTAATTTAAAAAATTTTCACTTACATTTGAAGCCCTATAAACGCTGCATGATTTTTTTTTTTTTAAATAAACGTTTTATAATGATCTAATTATTTATGCTTTAAAAAAAAATAGAAACATGTAATTATATATACTAATTAAAAGAAAGAGACTACTTTCTAAAATGATGGGCTAGCCAAAAAGAAAGAAATGTTAAGATTAAATTTTATATCTAATTATATTTTTAAAAAAATTATGCACTTAAATGTTCACTATTACCAATAAGTCCTTAAATAGTTTTTTTTTTTTTTTTTTTGAGTCCTCTTAAATAGTTAAATGTTCACTAATTATTATGAATTTTATTCACCTAAAACCATTCACCAAATATGGAAGTCATCGATTCTCAAAAATAATAAAAAATATGGAAGTCACTATAAATAGAAGTTATCAGTAGCTTTAAAACACCATTTTTGTTTTTCTATACACGGTTGTCCAATCCTAGTTTCTTTATTTTTGTTTTTCTTTTTTCCATCCGTTTAGTCATTGCATTCATAAATGATATAATCATCTGTCTATTATATTATCTAGGGTCATGTTAACGGGTGCTTTTAGGGCAATTGTTATAAACTATATTAGAAAAGTTTTGACATTACTTTTATGAGAAATATAAAAAGTTGTCAACAAAATTAATTTCTTTATCATTTTTTCATAAAATATTTCTAAAAATAACTCCTAAACCAATGCCCTTAGAACATTTTTAACATTTCGCTGTTATCTATTATTAAAGGGACAAAATGAGCTTCTGCCCTTTTCGGGCAAATTATATAGGGAAATGCCCTCCTTCTCAAACTAAATAGAGAAATGCCCCTCTTTTAAAATTCGATTTTTGATCAATCGAGTTAGGCCCTATAGTGATGTTTTTAAGGAGCTTATAGTGACGTTTTAAGAACCTATAGTGACGTTTTTTAACTCGACTTCATTGAAATCGAGTTATAGGCAATGAAATCGACCTATAGTGGCATTTTTTTACTTATAACTCAATTTTTTTGAAGTCGAGTTAAAAAACGTCACTATAGGCTCCTTAAAACGCTACTATAAGGTTTCAAATTTTTTTTTTTTCTAACTCGATTTATCAAAAATCGAGTTTTAAAAGAAGGGCATTTCCCTATATAATTTGCCCGAAAAGGGCAGAAGCCCATTTTGTCCATTATTAAAGTTGAATCTCTAAAATGGATGCATGCTACAATGACATGTGTCCTTTTGTCTAATTATATATGCTTTTTTTTTTAAGAAACATCTAATTATATATATTAATGAAAGGAAAGAGACTACTTTCTAAAATGATGGTCTAGCCAAAAAAAGAAATGTTATGATTAAATTTTATATCTAATTAAATTTTTAAAAAAGTTATGCACTTAAACGTTTACAATAACCAATAAGCCCTTAAATGTTCACTAATTAGTAATTATTATGAATTTTATTCACGTAAAAAAAAAAAAAACGATCACCAAATATGGAATTTATCGGTCACTATAAATATAGAAATTATCAATAGCTTTAAAACACCATTTTTGTTCTTATATATTCGGTTGTCCAATCCTAGTTTTTTTTTTTTTTTTTTTTTGGCCATTACATTCATACATGATACAACCATCTATCCTCTATTATAAAAGTTTAATCCCTAAAACGAATGCATGCTGTGATGACACATGTCTTTTTGTCTAATTATATATGCCCTTTTTTTAAGGAACATATAATTATATATACTAATTAAAAGAAAAGAGACTACTTTCTAAAATGATAGGCTAGCCAAAAAAAGAAATGTTAAGATTAAATTTTTAGAGTTCGAATTTGGAAGGATTGAGCGTGAAACTCATGTTTTACATCCTCCAATGAGAGATTATGGTATTTTACACCATCCTACCACAATTAATAATACCACATTAGTCTTTTAATTAAAATGTGAAATATGATATTTTATTGAGGAAATTAAATTCAACAAGGATGTAGTGTAAAATCCAAGTTTTATCCCTCCAATCCTAACATGCTACATCATCATATTACATATTAAAGAATAGACACAACTACACTTGATTAATTTTAATACCCATTTGTGGGTTCCAGTTAACTCAACTGGTAAAGTCACTAATGGTTAAGTAAGAGATCTGGGGTTCAATCACCGCTTACACCAAAAACCGATTGATGTCTTGGTTTGATGATAAAGAGCATTATTAGGAGCGGACGCCATAGGTTGAAACCCTCTAAAAAAAAAATTTTTAATACCCATTTGAAAATCTAACTTAACTGGGAGTTTATTAAGATGTTCTTATATGTGTTATGATGTATTAAGTTTAAAGTAAAAAACTGATGTAGCAATGGTTGCATGCTGCAATGACACATGTCCTTTTGTCTAATTATATATGCTTTTTTTAAGAAACATCTAATTTTATATTTATATATATATATATATATATATATATATATATATATTAATGAAAGGAAATAGACTACTTTCTAAAATGGTCTAGCCAAAGAAAGAAATGTTATGATTAAATTTTATATCTAATTATATTTTAAAAAAATTATGCACTTAAACATTTACTATTACCAATAAATATTAAAAACTTCCTCAAAAAAAAAAATATTAGAAAGAAATGTCATGATTAATTGGGAGTTTATTGAGATGTTATTATGTGTGTGATGATGTATTAAGTTTTAAGTAAAAAATCAATGTGGCAATCTCTTATTGAATGGTGTAAAACATGAATTTTACACTCCATCTTTACTAAATTTGAACTCTTGATTGAGATGTTATCTTGTGTGATCAAATGAATTTAATCTCTAAATCTTATATCTAATTAGTATCTTTTAAAACAATTATGGACTCTTTTTTTTTTTAAGAAACCAACAATTATGGACTTAAATGTTCACTATTACTAATAAGCCCTTAAATGTTCACTAATTTTTATGAATTTTATTCACTTTAAACCTCTCACCAAATATGGAAGTCTTCATTCACTTTTTGTTTCTTTATTTTTTTTTTCTTTTGTTTTTCTTTTTTCCATTTGTTTAGTCATTGCATTCATACATGATACAACCAAATTCAAGTTCAAAAACTTTAGGGGATAATATTTAAATTCAAAAACTTTAGCGTGTAAAATCTAAACACTCTCAAATTTTAGGGGGTAAAATCCAAAATTTGAATCTTTAGGATGTAAAATTCAAACACCCCTAAAATTTAAGAGTGTTATTAAAAATAATTTTTTGCATGTTTTCATTTTCCTTCACAAATTGAATTTTGAGAACAATTTTTGTTTTCTATCCATTTTTGGTTGTTAAACAAGTTTTTTAGTCTCAAAAATAGAAAATTGTTTTTGGAAACAGAAAATAAGGGGAAAAAACAGTTACCAAACATATCCCTAGTTTCTTTATTTTTGTTTTCTTTTGTTTTTCTTTTTTCCATTTGTTTAGTCATTGCATTCATACATGATACAACCATCTATCTATTATATTATTTAGGGTAAATTGCTAATTACACCCCTATAATTTGAGGGTGTTTGGAATTTACACTCTGAAATTTTAAAATTTGAATTTTACATTCTGAAATTTCAAATTTTGGATTTTACACCCTAACATTTTAGAATTTAGATTTTGCCCCCTAAATTTTAAGGGTGTTGGAATTTTACTCTCCAAAGTTTTGGGATGTTTGGATTTTACACTCTAAAGTTTCAAATTTTGGGGGTGTAAAATTCAAACATCCCAAAACTTTAGGAGATAAAATCCAGTTCAAAAACTTCAGTGTGTAAAATTCAAATGCTCTCAAGTTTTGAGGAGTAAAATCTAAATTTTAAAATTTTAGGATATACAATCCAAACACCCCTAAAATTTAAGAGTATAATTTGCAATTAATCCTATTATTATCTATTATAAAAGTTGAATCCATAAAATTGATGCATGCTACAATGATATGTCCTTCTGTGGAAGTATACATAACAATGATGTGTCTACATACCTATTTATTATCATTCTCATTTGAGCTTTAGAGGGGGGAAAAAATAATAATTACCGTTCTCATTAAGTGAGTATTACTGAGACCTATTTATTATCATTGTCATTTAAGTTTTAGGGGAAAGAGATGAATACATAATTAACGCAATAAAGTGATTTGCATTTTTTGTCTTACACGTGAAAACAAAAAATTGCCAATGTGCTAATTAAACATGCATACACATCCTTTTGTGTTACACAATTTTTTTAATGACCTTTTGTGTTACACATGGAAACATAAATAGAACTCCAATTTAATGGGTTGTATTTTCTCAAAATAATAATAATAATAATAATAATAATAATGGGTGGTTATATCATTATTTGTTACTCACAACTCCTCATTTTCTTTAGCATTTGTGTAACTCATGCCTACTCTTCTACTCCAAAAATCGAAAAATGAAAACCATTTGCAATTAACATATAACACTATGAATTCCACTAACTTCTCATTCTTTTTCAAGTTATTTAATCTTTTCATTTCCACATTTTATCAAATTTCTTTTCCTTTTTGATGTTATTTTCTATTTTATTTGATGTTTTTCATAAATAGAAAGTCACCGAGAAATTCAACAAAATTTTGAAGCAGAGAGGGACAGAGAGATGGAATCCGCAGCCGCAAGTTTCCCTTCTCTTTCTCTTGATGCTAATGGAGTTCTATTTGGAAACTTCCTTTTTAATTAGCAATAAAAGAAGTACAAACTAAAAAGCTCCTCACTTCATTTACCTTAATGCTGATGTAATTCAATTGTTGTTGATGTTCTCCATAGAATAGCTTACAATCACTTCTTTCATTTTTTTTTTTTTTTTTTTTGTTATATAGCAAATCTAATGTCATTTTTGGTGTGTAGACTTTTTTTGTTGAAAGGATTCATTTATTTATTTTGACATAATCGTTGCAATTTGTTTGACCATTTAACATATATATAAAAGTTAGGTTTTTAAAGGAAAAATAATTCTAATAAAATGCAGACACAAAATAATAGATGATCACGTAAAATAACAACAAAAAACTTCAGTACATAATAATTATAACACATTTTTCACTCAAATAAATAGTGTTTTTTTAATAAAAATAACATGTCTACTTATAAGTAGCCATCAAAAAGAGGGAGAGCAACAAGTCATTAAGCATAAGATTATAGTGCAATTAACAAAAAAAAAATAAAAAGAAGAAAATGAAGTACTTAGGTATAATACATAATTAGCAAAGATCATGTATTAGGGGTAATTACAGTAAACCCATCTATATGTAGGCCTAATTCATTTTACCTACTTGTGGTTAAAAAAATGTTACTTTACTCACTTAAGATTAACTCTATTTGTCTATTGTAACCTACTTCTATTAAAAACAAGGTAAATATGTATTTTTCTCACCTTTTATGTGTCTCTCCTCTCCAAAAAAAAAAAAAAAGCATACAAAAACATGATCAAAATGTGCTATTGGAAGATTATTTATAGAACAAAGTAATTGTTCTTGGCAAAAACAATGCAATCCATCACAAGAATCTGCCTAAAAAGTAAACACCTCTAAGGCTTCCTGATCAAACCCATTTGAAGAATAACTAGCAATCAAATGCATTCCAAAACCGACGGGTCAGACACCAACACATCCACACACATCAATCCATCAAAACCAAATTTTTCATTGGAAACCCACAGATCAGATTTTGGTCTTGGGTTTTGGATAGAGACCAACACCCAGCAATTCATCCCTATACAACAGATTTTGCATAGACACCAACACTAACACCAACACACATCAAAATACAAACCAATGAATCAATCAGAATACAACCCCAAAACCTAAGGCTGGCAATTCGTGTTTGTAAGTTGGTTTGTGTTGTGTCAAAGCATGAGTATTCGGTTATATGAGTTGACCCAAACCCGACCTGTTTAGTAAACATGCAAAGAATCATCAACCCTAACCCAACCTATTTATTAAACAAGTCGACCTGACATGACACGTTTAACTTGTTTGACTAACAAGTTATGTAAAGGTCAATACAAATGACCTGTTTGATTAATAATTCATACCTAACCTAAATAACCGATTATTAATTCCCATAATCTAAAATTAAAATACAATTACAACCATAAATATAGTAATAAACATATAATTACAACAAAAAATAAAGCAATAATAACAAAATAATAATAATAACAAAAGTTAATACCTTTATAAGCTAAACAGGTTCACATTTTGAACACGAACATGATTCGTTTATTAAATAGATCAGTCTGTCAACCCGAATATGACCCGAACCTGTTTAGCCTCAACCCATGACCTATTTATAAACAGGTTAGTCGTGTCAAGTTTGCGGGCCATGTCAAGATTTTGACACCCCTACCAAAACCCAAATCAAAATTCAAAATTCAAAAACCAACACACTCACAAAAATCCAAATCCACAAATCTACCAATAACCATACCCCAAATTCCATTTTTCAAGCCCTAACAACTAGAAGAAACCCAATCTCTAAATCAAACAAACAAGGAGGAGGAAAAATATACACCAGTACTCGTGGGCAAATCGTAGCTCAGGCAAAGTGAATTTGAACCTAACAGGTTTATTGTAATTACCCGTTTATATAATCTCATAATTACAAACATTGATAACAAATCTAATTTTAGTTTGTGTGGCATTAAAAATGTGGGGTTTCTGTCCTTTACCATTAAAAAAAAGGGGGGGGGGGGGGGATTTTGTTCCTTTGGTAAGAAAATCTAAAATGCCTTTATAATGTAGAAATAAGTTGCAACCAACAGAAATAAGTTGTAAAACCAACATAGGATGCATAGGATAAAATCAAAACATGTAAAATTATTTCTACTTACCCTCATTGTCTCTGTCTGCAACACAAATTTGTCGCCCATACATTTAATATTGATATCTGTGTAATAAATTTAAACTATCATTAATAAAAAGCATGCAAAACATTATTAAAACTCTTATATATTCTAAAAATGGTGTGCTAACCTGTAGGGTTCCATGGTAAAAGGATATGGCTTAGTGATGAAATACTCAGCCAAACTACGGTAGAAACTTTGCCATCCATTAGGATTAGGAGGAATATGTTGCCAATCATGGTGGAAGCTTCGAATTTGCCCATCAACAATCACTACGCAGACACTGGGAAAAGCTCCATGTAACAAACTATCAATCTCCTCGTGTGTGGGGCGCTATTAAATAAAAGAGAGTCACTCTATTGTAATTGCCAAAAATAGAGAGTATAATAAATATTACTTCTGGTATATTAATCATTTCCTTAATGTTAGCCTTCTGTTTAAGTTTTTTTTTCTTTGTTAAAATTCAACAGCACTAGTTTTTCTTTTTTGAAAATAAGCTACCAAAAAAGAATTCTTTTATCTCTCTAATAATTCTAAGAAAATGCAATCTACAAAATACAATTGCTAATCTAAAATAAAATTTGTTTTATAGTAATAAGCGATATAAATAGAAAAAAAAAAAAATCAAAATAGTCAAAAACAGAAAACATTATTTGACTATGCTCCGCGAAATGATGATGCATATTCCTTATAAAGAGGGGTAGTGTGCTGCTCTGTACTTTATATACATGTAAATGATTTTTGTTAAATTTGTACACCTTATCAAAAATATGCCTAAACCTCATGGGAAAGTTATTCCACCACTGTTGAAAAAAAAGATCAAGATGTCGAAGTCCATTCTTGGCTTTGGGGTTTTCCTTTAAATAATCCTGAATCAGCTGTAGAAAACTCATTCTATCACTGGCATCAAAGAAGATAGGATGAAGAAGTTGAAAAATCGAATACTTATCCGAGTGATGGATATAAATCTCTGAAAAGAACAATTTGAAGGTGTCTGAGAGCATCTGGTGATCATAGTTGGGGAAGGAAGTGACTATTACTCTAGCCACCATCCACCTAAAATGAATGAGATCTGTTAAAATTCCCTGATTTAAGGTTGTCTCAGCATTTGGATTCATATTAGGGAAAGGAAAATTGACGGATTGATATTCATAAATTCTAATTCTGTCTATCAGATTCCCAGCAAATTGACGTCTCTTATGAATCCCGGCAACTATTTTTCCTATGCTCAGAAACACTTTTCTGCCCACAGCACTAACATTTAGGACTCTACCATCCACAGCACTTTTCTCCCACATTTCGATGTTGTGCTCTTGAATTGCAACCAAAAAATCCAAAAACCTCTGCACAAACAAAAAGATTTGACATTAATTTTTTTTTGAAAAAAATCACAAACGTCTTAAAAAAAAAAAAAAAAAAAAAATTTACGTATCCGTCATGAGTTTCAACGTTCTGAATCGGAGCTGGCAAATTTGGAAGAGATTGTGGTATGGCTGGTTGGAAAGCATCTAGACCATGAAGATCTGGTATTCGTGGTATGGAATCTGGTGGAGGTGGACCTGCAGGTGCAGCCATGGTGACTATGGTCTATGGCCGGGAGTGGGGCGGCCAGTTGGATGAAAGAGTATTTATCCTTAAGAAAGGTACGTTTGGTTGGATTGAAAAAACGTAAGATGAAAAATAGAGAAAGAAAAATATGATAAAATATGATATTTTTTACTGTTTGGTTGAGAAAGGGTAGAGAAGAGAAAAGTGATGAGGCCTACAAGTTTTCTCTCCTCTCTTTTCAAAATACAATCTCTCCAAATTTGAGAGAAAATTGGAGTGAAAAGTAGAAAAAATATTTGGACAAAACTACTCATACCTCTTCTTTACGTTTTTTTTTTTTTTTTTCTTTTTACTTTTCCTATGTAACTTTGGCTTTTTGTTTTTGTTTTCTTTTTTTTTTTTTTTTCTTTTTACTTTTTTTGGTTTTCTCAGGTGGTGGGTTCTTCTTCTTTTCCTTCTTTTTTATTTCTTAATCTTTTTTAATTATTTTTTTAAGAAAACACTTTTGGATGATTTCTTATGCTATTTTTTGAAATGTCCACTTTTATCTATACAAAAATTTTTTAAAAAAGTATAATGTATTACTTTTTATTTTATTTAAGAGGGACATGATGGTAAATTTATACAAAATTTATTTTCAACCAAACCAAAAAGTTTTTCATTCTTCCACTTTTCCACATTTTTAACCAAACATAAATGAGGAAAATTAAAAACTTTTTTATCCTCCCACTTTTCCACTCTCCCTCTGTTTTCTATCTTCTCACTTTTCCATTCTCCCAACCAAATGGACCCTTAGGGTTACATGATAACGGATTAAATAATTATTTAATCTGATTGTACAACCATAAAACGACCATAAGAGCATCCACAATGGTGGCGCTAAAAAGCTAAAAAACTATTTTTAGCACCACCATACACAAAAAGGGTGTTGCAATGGTGGTGGTATAGGTAAATTTTTTACCTACATTGCTATATATATATATATATATATATATATATATATATTTGTGCATTGTAGCTGAAAGCTAAAAAACAAATTATTTTTTTATACTACCTCCGTTTAAAATATTTTTTTTTTGTTTCATTTTTTCTATTTCTTTTATCTCAACTTGTCTTTCATCACTCTATCTCAACTCTCACCCCTCTCACAACTCTCACCTCTCTATCTCACCGCCGTCGGTCCACCCGAAGCTCATCGTCACCAGCCCACACCGCTGACCCACTTCGTCAAACCAAGCCGCTAACCCACTCTGTCGACCCACGCCGCAGACCCATCCCTCCCATGCCACCGACCCACGTCGCCCAAGTCTCAAGCCGACCCAAGCCCTAAGCCCTAAGTCTGAAGCTGACCCATGCCAACCCATCTTGCCTTCTCTTTTGTCTAACCCATCTCGGCCTCCCTGATCCAGTTCGGCCTCTCTTCTCTTCTATCTAACCCACCAAGTTTGAAGCTTGCTTGTTGATCAGGTGAGTTGTCTTTGTCTTCTTCATCATGTAATGCTTGAGATTTTTAATTTGGGTAATTGGAATGATAAATTTTTCATGTCAGTTAGGAATTTTCTATTTGTAGGGAATTTATGTTTTTATTTTTAATGTATTGGTGTAAATGTTAGTTTGGGAATTTTCTATGTGCAGAGAAGGCTACATTTTTTTGGTTTCTGTTTTTGTTTCTTGCTGATTTTTTGTTTGTTGATTCTAATTTATTACAATAAATGTCATGTTGGAAATTGTTTTGGGAATTTTCTGATTGCAGGGAAGTTTATGTTTGTTGTTTCTAATGTATTGATGTAAATGTTAGTTTGGAAATTATTTGTGTAAAGGGAAGTTTACATTTTTTTTTCTAATTTATTACAGTATTGGTCTTTACTTTCAGTTTGCTTGGAAGTATATATTGTTGTTTCTAATTTTATGGAGTCACAATGAGACCTACCATATTACACTGGTATCATGACCGGGGATATTAATATTGACTCACAACTTTTGGGAACATCTCAAAATAATCCTATGTCAGTTTCTGATTCTCCACCTCAAGTTGAGAATGCCTCTTCTACAAAAGGAAAATGGGGCACTAACTTTAGTGTAGAGGAAGATCAAGTCCTAGTGTTGGCATGGCTCAATACTAGTGTTGATCATGGTTTTAAAAACCGGACCGGGCCAACTGGTCCGATCGATTCAACCGAGAACCGGCCTTCAATCCGGTCCGGTTATCGGCAAAAACTGAAAATAGCTTAAAAACCGAGAAAATTTAAAAATTGGCCGATTCAACCAAAGAACTGGGAACCGGCATGGTTGAACCAGTTACTGACCGGTTGGGGTTTTTTGTCCTTTTCCCAGCCTAAAACTACATCGTTTTGGCCAAGAACCTAAAAACTAACCCTAAAGACTAAAGTCCTAACTCCTAAACACTCTCACAATCTCATCTCACGCCTTATCTCAAGCTCTCTGCCTCTCTGCCTCACTCAACTCAAGCTCACTCTCTCTGAATATACCTCACTCTCTCTGCCTCACTCTCACGGTCTCACCTCACGCACGCCTCTAAATTTTTTTTTTCCTTCTCATCCTTTCAGCATCTGAACTTTGAAGTGTTCTAGGTTTTTTTTTTTTCTTTTTTCGGTCTCGTCCTCGCCTTTTGAGCTCTGTTCTCTGCTTCTCGGCTTCATCAGGTGATATTCTTTTCTTTAGATTTTGATTACTTGATTTTGATTTTGATTTTGATTTTGATCATTTTCTTTTCTCGGTTTTTTTTTTTTTTTTTCATTTCTCTCGGCTTCATCTCAGGTTCTCCATTCATGTTCTCGGCTTCATCTTAGGTTCTCCGTTTTGTGACTTCACTGGTAAGTGGTAACTTCTATCGTTAATTCTCCTTTTAATTATTAGTTTACAGAGTATGTCGTGGATTTGATTTATAGAGCATTATTATTTGTGAAATATAATTTACAAAGTATTATACTATTGTTTGTGTATGTTGTGTTGATGAATTTATTTGTTGATAAAATGGTTGCTGTCAGTCTGAAATTGTTGAGTGAAATGGAGTCCACCTCTGTACCATCTAATGAACATGCTTCTACAACCGGGTCTAATGCTAATTCTTCATCTGTGAGAGCGAAATGTGATCCGGCATGGGATCATATAATTGAAGAGTTGAAAGACGGAAAAAGAAGTTATAGATGTATACATTGTGGGAAAATTTATAAAGGAGGGGGCATCAATAGGATGAAAAGACATCTCGCTAGAATTAAAGGTGATGTGGCTGCATGTACAGGTGTACCTTATGATGTTAGGTTTCAAATGGTTGAGAATTTGAAGGAAATTTCTAAATCTAAAGAACAAACGAAAAGGGATCAAGAAGCATCTAATTATTCGCCATTAGAAGACTCGCCAGAATTTGAAGATGTCCAAAAAATTACTCCTAGAGGTAGGGGAAATAGAAGTGGTCCTAGTAGTTTTCCACCAAGATCCAATCTTGGCAAGAGAAAGGTTGGTGACATTGTTAATTACTTCGCTCCTAGAACAACACTAGGAGCTCAACCTTCTATTAAAAGTGTGCTTGCTAGCAAAGAAAAGAAGAGGAGGGTTGATATGGCTGTCGCAAGATGGATGTATGATGCATGCATTCCAATTAATGCTGTGAATTCTAGTTATTATCAACCTATGTTGAATGCTGTAGCTTCTTATGGTCCTGGACATAAAGGCCCAAATTATCATGCCCTTCGAGTGCCTTTTTTGAGAGAAGAAAAAAGAGAAGTCCTATTGATTGTTGATTCTCATCATTCATATTAGGTTGACATTGGTTGTACAATAATGGCTGATGGGTGGACTGATACTAGGTATAGAATATTGATTAATTTCCTTGTCTATTGTCCTAAAGGAATTATTTTTATACATTCTATTGATGTTTCTGACTTGGTTAAGGATGCTATTAATTTGAGTAACTTGTTTGATGAAATTGTTAATTGGGTTGGTCCTACAAATATATTACATTTGGTCACTGACAATGCTGCAAATTATGTAGCTACTGGAAGAATTTTGTGTGGAAAATATAGGAACATTAGTTGGTCACATTGTGTAGCACATTGCCTAAACCTAATTTTTAAGGAGATTGGGTAGATGGATCATGTAGATAAACTTACAAAGTATGCATCCAAGATCACAGTATTCATCTATAACCATGTGGCTTTGCAAGCTTGGTTGAGGACTTAAAAAAATTGGACGGAAATTGTGCGTCCAAGGCCAACTACGTTTGCTACTACTTTCATTGCTTTAGGGAGCCTTAAGGAACATAAGCATGACTTACAAGCATTGATGACTAGCAAATTTTATGTCGAATAAAGATATGCAAAAGATAAGAAAGCAAAGACAGTGGTGAAAATCTTTATTGACAATCAATTTTGGAATGATTGTCATGTAATTGTGCATATTATGTCACCATTGATTCGTTTATTACGTATTGTTGATTCTGATGAAAAACTAGCTATGGGTTATGTATATGATGGCATGTATAGAACAATTGATGGAATCAAAAAAAAAAAAAAAAATTCAAGGACAAGAAGAGACTATGGGAGCGTTAAGTTAATATTATCAAGGATTGTTGGGATACTCAATTCTATAGAAATATTCATGCTGCTATTTATTGGTTGAATCTTGCATTCCAATATGACTCATCTACTCCTAATAAAAGGTTAGAGACACAATCTGTTGTGACAGATGTTATTGAATCAAAAGTTTCAATTGGTCTAATGAAGTTGGTGGAGGAATTAAAGCTATTTCGAGAGCGTGAACAAACTTTTGGAACCCAACTTACTCAAGAATCAGCAAGACATCTCAGCCAGGTAAGATATTGTTTACTTTAGCTAATAATAAAATGAAAATATGTTTTAAAGATCATAACTATTTTTTATATTTTTGGGATAAGTATAGCTATGTTTTTTGATTCATTGTATCTTTGTTTTGTGTTGTATATGGAACTTAGATGAGTGGTGGAAGTTGTTTGGATCTTGTGCTCCAACCTTACAAAAGTTTGCAATTCGGATCCTTAGCCAAACAACTGCCTCTTCGGGATGTGAGCGGAATTGGAGTGTTTTTGAACAAATACATACCAAAAGAAGAAATAGATTGGAGCACCAACGACTTAATGATCTTGTGTGTATTCATTATAACTACCGATTGAAAGAAAGTATATATTATATAATCTCTTTGTTTCAATGTTTTTGTGGGGAAATATTAGTGATTCACTGATTTGGTCAAGTGGGTTCTTTGTGATTGTGAAATATAAGTGATTTGGTTACTAATTATTCATTATGTTCATCTTATGATATAGAGTCAAAAGGAAGAAGTTCAATTTTGATCCTATTGATTATGCAAGTATCAATAAAACTGAATTTTGGGTAGTGGAAGATGAGGAACCTCCATTTCTTAATCATGAAGAGATAGAGAATAAATTATACGAAAAGGGAACTTATCCAATCGAAGAAGGGTCTTCTAGCCATGTACAAAGAGGTTAGCTTATAACAATTCTTTGCCTAGTGTTGATGCCCATTTTTGCAAATCTATACCCAAAGGCTTATGAGGAAGAAAGCCCCACAAAGAGCAAGGCCCAAAGGCCCACCAAGAAGACCAAAGAACAAGAAGGGTCCAAAGAAAGAAGTGCAAGTGAAAGCAATCTATGGCAAAACGCAAATCTGCAGCAAAATACAAGTCTGTCTGCCGCAGAATACCAGTCTGCCTGCCGCAAAATATAGTTCTTTGGCAGGATGGCTTCGGCAGATGAAGATAAATTGGGTCCAACGCCCTTTTGATCCAGTTAACATTATTTGGCCCACAAAGGCCCAAATCCTTTTGTATAAAAAAGGTAGGCGTGAGAACTGATATGAAAAGGAACGATGAAAGGAAACAAGGAGCAGCAGGAATTGCGTGAAGGAAAAGTCAAACTAAAGGAAATGACAAATGCAGTAGGAAACGCATGAATAAACAAGACAAAAACACGCAGCAGACGAAACAGAGCTAATCTGCTGCGGCAGGAATGGCGTGGGAGACAAAAACAAAAGACAGTGGAGTAAGAACAGAAGGGCCGGGGCACCACCAACCTGTACTCAGCCAATACAAGGGAGGTGGGCCCACGGTCAAAGAGATTCAGAGGGCGTGGTTTGGTGGTGGGGGGAAAAGGAGGTCTATATTTGGTTTCCTGCCATGACTTATTTTGGGAACATATCCTGCTGGGATGATATCTTACCCGAAAGAAGTAATAAATGGTTGGGACCACTGATGCATGCCATAGAGCTAGGTAGTAAGGTAGAGGTATACGGCAGGAACAAACAAAAAAGAATTTTGTCATGCAGCAAATATGTTCTGAGTAGATGGCAGTGGTCGGGGCAACCAATGGGTGAGTGGGTAATCTTGAAAGGATGCCCACAACAAACCAAAAAAAGTTGGTGAAGCCCTAGGGGTAAAATGGAGAAATCCATTAAATTAGCTCACTATAAAAGGGAGGTAACCACGGCAGAAAAAGAGGAGACCGAAGAGGGGACCGAAGTGGAGGAAAAAACAGGGGAAATAGTAAAAAACAGGGGAAGAAGAAAAACACCCAGAGGGGAGAAAAAGAAAGAAAGAAAGAAAGAAAAAGAAGAGAGAAAACGCGGCAGGAATAGGGGCATGCATCAATAGACCATCTTTTCCCTCCCTCTTAGCAAACCCACTCTTTGAAATCTCCAAAAGTAATAGCTAGTAGCCATTTAGGCCTATTCTCCAAAATGAACAACTTTTACGGTAAGAGCCCATGATAAGGTTGTTGAAGTTGGAGTTTGGGTTCCTTCTTGGTTTACTTATTCTATGGGAAGCTTTAATACTTAATTTTGATCGCAAATATATTTGATTTTCAACTTATATCCGTTGTATTTAGTCATCCTGCCGCAGCACGTTTTTATCACGTCTGCTGCAGCAGTTGTCCTGCTGTGGTGTTTTACTTGCTGTATTAGTTATCCTGCCGTAGCACATTTTCATTATATTTACCGTGTTAATTATTATACAAGCTAATCATTTCCTGCCGAAGCTTTCTTCTCTATTTGTTATTACGTATTTTGCTTTTGACACAAACTAACCATTATCCTGCTGTAAGTATATATATATATATATATATATCCATATACCCTGTTTCTCATGTTCTGGAAAATATATTTTATATATGTATATGTGAATACGTATAAGTATATATACTTATATATGTATGTATATATTTGAGAATATGCTAACCCATTTAAACTAACACTTGTTTAATGGGTATTTTCTTTGGGTTTTTTAGATTTGTTTATGCGCAGGAAGTAGAAACGTGTTTTTGCAATAAAAATGGTAGTCATTCACATTGCCGAAGGCTTTACTGCACAGCAGGCAGCTTTAAAGCACGGCAGACAGCTTCACTGCATAGCAGAAACTTTAAAGCACGGAAGGCAGGAAGCTTTAATGCACGGCAGGAAGTTTTGTTGCACAGCAAAAGGCTTTACGGTAGGAAGCTTTACGGCAGACAGCTTTAAAGCACGGCAGATAGCTTTAAAGCATGGCAGACAGCTCTATTGCACAAGGCTTTACGGCAGGAAGCTTTAAAGCACGGCAGGCAGGAAGCTTTAATGCACGGCAGGAAGTTTTAAAGCACGGCAGGTAGCTTCACTGCATAGCAGAAGCTTTAAAGCACGGTGGATAGACTTGTTGCATAGCAGAAAAGTCAATCCTGTGGCAGAAACTGGAGAAAAGTTCCTGTGGCAGGAACAAAGGATAAGCCCATTTCGCAGCGTCTTCCCTTGGACTTGGACTCAACATTTGTGCACAAGCCGGCCCAAGTTGAGTTCCAGTTGAACCGGTCTCGACTCCCTTACTCAGAATACTCGGGCCTACTACCGCGGCAGGCAGCCCAGCCCAACACACAAAAAAGGCCCCCACATTTAAAATGGGGAGAATGAGATATTTCTCCTCCGCAAATATGTTTCCAAGTCCTTACCAAAGCGAGACGTGCTGACGTTCTTGAACCTTCCAAGCTATACTCTCAGGGAAGTATCCAAAATGTCATAGCAATCCCATAACAGAATCCTGCGGCAAAATGCAGCAATGTTACCGCAGGACAGTACCATAGCAGAATCCTGCAGCAGAATACATACAGTAGCGTTACTGCAGGACAGTACCATAGCAGAATCTTGCGGCAGAATACAGCAGCATTACCGCAGGACAGTACCATAGCAGAATCCTGCGGCAGAATACAGCAACGTTACCGCAGGACAGTACCATAGCAGAATTCTATGGCAGAACGCAGCAACGTTACCGCAGGACAGTACCATAGCAGAATCCTGCGGCAGAATACAGCAACGTTACCGCAGGACAGTAGCAGCGTTACCGCAGGACAGTACCATAGCAGAACTCTGCACAACAATGTTAAAACAGAGCAGAAATATTGAGAACTCTACAATAGAAGGCCTTCACAATACTTGGCCCTATCCTTTAAATGCCACTTGTTCTCCTTGTGATGCATATGGGACATGTGGCAAGCCACTCATTCAAACATGCAACTCTCCTAAAAGCTTTCTAAGCCTCTTATCACCTTTTGCTCTCATTTCCTTCAAGGAAACACTAGAAGCTTTTAAACTCTCTCCATCTTCACCTTTGGGTCCAGCACTTAGAGGAGAAAAATCCCTTCATTCCCTCACAAGGTTTCAATCATTTTTTTTTATGCCAGTAATTCTAGCTCTACTTCCCTCAAAGAACCAAAAGCTAGAAACAAAAAAAAAAAATGAAGCTATAGCAGCCAAAGGAAAACTTTCATCATTACTACACTATTGCAAATCACTATTTCCTCTGCAAAGTATCTCTTAGCAAACTTTTCCAAAAGTGTAAAATGTCCCTCCGCAGAAATTTCATGGCAGAAAGTACAGATCCTTCGGCAGGCTATTCACAGCAGAATATGTTGAATTTCAGAAGTGCAGAATGTTCATCTGCTGAATATTTTATAGCAGAAAATTTCAGAAGCCAGAATGTAGATCTCTCTGCAGATTATTTACAGCAAAATCTGTTGAATTCCAGAATGTTCTTCGGCAGACTGTTCGCGGCAGACTGTTCACGGCAGACTGTTCTTCGGCAGACTATTCACAGCAGAATATTTTGCAGCAGAATTTTGTATTCCAGCAGTCCCTTTTACAGAATATCCTACCACAAAGTTCGGCACAACAAATTTGAGATTTGTTCTCAAAGTAAGAGAGGTGCATACAAAGCCTTTCATATTCACTTTTGCCGAATCAATTTTTTTTGCTACTACATCAGCAAATATATCAGTATCAATGAAGGGAGGAGGGAGAAGTAATCGATTCGACGATATCGAAACATCCACTTTCAACCAAAACATACATTGAAGGCATGTGATATGGTGGTGAAGTGTCCAAATTGAATCCAGACCTTGGAATGAAGCTAATCATTTGTTACTGCATACTCTCCATAAAGAAGCCCAAATCTATAAGCTGCTCTTTGTCCATTATTGGGTCTAGCAAACCAATTCAACAACCTTGAAGAGTTGAGAAGTTTTCTGCTAATCACCTCAGAGGATTTATGCCTAGAGTGGCATTAATGATCATTATCTTTATAATGTTTCTAAAAAAGAATGTATCAGATTACTTGTCCTACGAACTATGCAACTCCACCATCACTCTTTGAGTCATGAAGCTCATTGGATGCCCATGTCTCATCCTAGAAAAATCTTGCAACAGTGACAAACTCAAAGCTCTTTCTTTTGGCTTGTGTACAAAAGGGAAATAGCAGAAACAATTGCTGACTCACATCCTACCGTAAATAGAGTTGCTTGTCTTATTACCGCAGAAAACTATTACGTGGTTTTTTATTGAAGGCGTTCTACTGCAAGGGCATTCTGCCACAAGAATAAAGAAGCATGTTGTCCCAGGAAGATGTTGGCACGTCATGGGAAATTCTATATTAGAAGCCGCTGACTTTTGGCTATTACTAGCCAACCATGAAGCAAAAGACGTAGCAAGCTCCATCTAAATATGCCCATACTCAAAGCAAGCAAAGAAGAAACCCATGAAATATGGGTCTTGGTAGCAATAGCCAACAAAAGGGTCGTGGTTATGAATTCTTGGCTAAAAGCCAGCAAAGGAACCATGGTTGTGAGTTCTTGGCAAAAGCCCATAATGGGGGCTACACTCAATCAAACCCACAAAGGAGCCATGATCGCAAGTCTTTGGAAAGAATCTGCAGAAGAGCTATAGCCACGATCATATGTAGCAGAAAATACATGGGAAGCAATTGTGCTTGCAGTGGAACGAAGTCAAAGCATGCTTGGGAAGTAACTTTTTCCCAAATTCTCTAGCAATGAAGAATTTCTACAACATGGCAACTTGTAGATCCATAGCATCTAAGTTTTTTTTTACTAAAGAATGCATGAACCACATGACGGAGCATCAACACCAAGAGAAAGTGATATCAAGCTCATCCAGTTGTCTCACGCGCTGGGGGCTAAAGCTTATTCTCGGCAAACATGGGAAGCCTCTTGCTGAAAGTTAAGGGCTTATTCTTGTATACTGGGGGCTATCTCATTCCACAAAAAAATTTGGGAAGTCTTCTTCAAAAAGCCAAAGACTCATCCAGTTGTCTCACATGCTGGGGGGCTAAGGCCCATTCTGCATTAAATTTAGAAAGCTTGCCGCAAAGTGCTTAGAGTATCAATATGCAGTAGCAACATCGTGTATCTTCTACAAAAGCTTGGTGTGTTGTGTGGTTCAAGAAAGCTTGGAGGAGGAGAGTAATGAAGGGAAAAACAAAGAAGTTGTGGCAGAAAATGATATATAGGTTGTGGCAGAAGAAAAATTGGAGGAAATTTAACCTGGGGTCAGACCCACAAGAACCAAGACCCATCTCAATTAGCTCAAGACTTTCAGAAAAGGAGAAATCAGAATTGATACTATTTCTGAAAGAGTTCAAAGATGTCTTCACATGGGGTTACAGTAAAAAATGCCAGGATGGGATCTTGGGCTAATAATGCATACATTGAATGTGGACCGCGAGGCTAAGCTAGTAGCCCAGCCTGCTAGGGCGTTCCACACAGCCTGCCAGGGCATTCCACACAGCCTGCCAGGGCGTTCCACACTGCCTGCCAGGGCATTTCACACTGCCTGCCAGGGCGTTCCACACTGCCTGCTAGGGCGTTCCACTCTGCCTGCCAGGGCATTCCACATTGCCTGCCAGGGTACTCCACATTGCCTGCCAGGGCGTTCCACTCTGCCTGCCAGGGTATTCCACGCTGAGATAGAAGGGGCAAAGTTTCGAGGAAAAGAGTACAGCAGGCAGCCTTCAAAAGGCTACAACAGATCATGATGAATCTTCCTACTGTGCAAGCCTCAATCCGCAAAAAGCCATTGTTACTCTACCTAGCCACCAATTCATGTGCCATTGGTACATTAATGGCCCAGAAGATGGAAGAAAAGTTTTCAACTTTTGAAGTAGAACATGCTCCAAGGAATGAAAATCGGTTTGCCAATGCTTTGGCCGCACTAGGCTCACAAATAATGTTCGAAGGGGATAGCACTAGAGTAGAGGTCAGCAAGAGAAAAGAGCCCATAACTGAGAGGCTGAAAGAAAGATTCAAAGAAGAACAATGCGAAGTGGACTGGCAGATCCCCATAAAAAAAGCTTTGACGAAGGAAGGAAATGACGCAAAACTAAAAGTATTGAAAGACTACATCCTGGTGTGAGAAGAATTGTACCACAGGATGCCGAATGGTGTATTGTCCAGGTGCGTGCGGCAGGCGGAAGCCCAAAGAAAGTTGAAAGAAGTATATGACAAGACTTACGGATCCTGCGGGGAAGTCAGCCTTTACCGTAGGCTTCAAAGGGCAGGCTTCTATTAGCCAAATAGGGGTAAAGACGCAGATTAAGTCCAAACCCAGTGTGGGACCTTCCAGCTTGCGGCAGACAGAGAAGAAAGTTACACTATGTTCGTCAGTGAAGACTGGAGAAGCCCATTTACGCAGTTTCTGACAGAAGGCATCCTGCCGCAAAAAACACAGCAAAAGATACAAGCTTATGCAGTTGGCAACACGATATTTTTTACGTGATACGGTCCTTTTCAAAAAAGGGTATGGTGGGGACCCCTTAAGATGTTTGGGCCCTGAAGAAGCAAAAGAAATGATAAAAGAAATACACTCAGGAGAGTGTGGGGAGCACCAGAGGAAGAAAAGGCTTTACAGATGCCTGCTGCAAATGGGTTACTACTGGCCTGCCATGAAGTAAGATACGACAGAAACATATGAAAAGGAACAAAAGGTGGAAATCAACGATGAAGTCCAAACATCTCTCGAGCAACGCATTCAATGGTAGGCCACAAGAATTGAAGAGACACAGCCAAGCTTAGCAACATGAGAAAGAAGAATTGGGAGAAATAAGACCTGCGGAAGACTACAACAAAGTTAAGAGATTTAATTCACAACATCTATGCCTTTTTCATCAAAGAGGCAATGATATCCTCACCAACAGAGGCTATGGCAGAATGATAAGAAGAATATGTTAAAGAAGAAAAAAAAAAAAGCAAACACGAAGGAATCAATAGTTGCCGTGGCAGAATGACAAAGAAAGTGTTTAGAAAGTGAAGATTTCTCATAAAAGCATCCTCATTTCCCCTTGGAAAAAAATATCTATAGCGGCACCACTTGTAGGCACCTTAAAATGAGTGGCAGACTCAGTCACTTCTGTGGGAAGAACTGAAGCAGGCACAGAAGGAATGGCAGAAATTGACGCTGTAAATATGGCAGAAGTTGGTGCAGAAAATACGGCAGGAATGGGTGCTGGGGGTGCGGCAGGATTAACTACCGCAGGCGTCCCTACGCTGGCCGTAATGCCTAGCCCTTCAAAAGTCTCTGTACATAAAAGAAAATAGACATGCAAAAAAAAAAAAAAAAAAAAAAAAAAAGAAGAGTTGGCCTAGTGAATAAAGAAGGAAAAGCGAATCCAACAAAAGAAAAAAAAAAAAAAAAAAAAAAAGGGAGTGGGGACATACCCATGAATCCAGCCTCGGGTGGAGCATCCCCTTTCTCCTCGGACTCAGAAATCCTCCTCGGCAGGACGGGCTCACTATCAATATCTTCAAGAATATCCTCAGACTCCTCGGAAGACAGATCAACATCGGGTCCGCGAGTGGCCGAACTGGGAATGGAAGAAGGAGTGACTACTAAGGAAGAACCATCCTTCACGGCCTGAGATAGAGTCGCAAAAGGATCGCTGGTAGAGATGACAAGAGGAGCAACGGGTGAAACAGCCTCGGTCTGAGTTATGGCAGAAGGAGAAATTTCCTGTGGGGAAATAGGCATCTCGGCTGAGAAGGGAGTGGCCTCGCTAACCCCCTCAGTGTGAGTACCCTCTTCTCTGGGTACCAATCCGATGGGAGGGCTAGGAGCCTCGGCAGGAATCCCATGTTTAGCAGCAGAAATAATGGACATCTGAGAAGCTTCAACAGCCCCATCAAAAGAATCCGCCACGGGTGTACCCATGGAGGCGGGCAGCTCATCGGCTGTAGGACGATAGATGGAAAGGGGCTCGGGCTGATCCTGGAAAGCAAAAGAAATGAAGATGCAGAGAAGAAGAAGGCACAAGAAGAGGGAGTGAAGTCACCCTTTGATTTACACACTTAGAGGAAGCTTTTCCTTTTGTGAAAGAACTCTACTTGAAGAAAGTGAAGTGGCAGAGTTGTTTTGATGAAACTCTTTTCAGTCATCGGCTTAGATACGAAGGGGGTAGAAGACAACACTTTCTCTATTTTTAGAGAATGAATGAAGCCCGAAGTGAAGCAACCTTAAGTGGCTAAAAGAAAAGAAAAATGAAGACGGTAAGAAGGATCCTTGCTCCGCAAAGGTGTTGTTCGCAAAGTTGGCAGAAAGAAGAGTTAAAGAATCCAAAAGAGCCAATTTTGAGCATTCTGCAGAAATGAGAAAATGTAAAACATCATAATGAAGAAGAACCTAACAAGAAAGGATGAAGAGATGAAGAGATGATGCTAAGGAATACGTGGAGAAAGTAAGCAGTCAAGCCTAATTCTTCTACCGCAGAATCTGCTACAACCTTCACTTCCTACAGTATAGATGATGCTCTAGCAGAAGCAGAGTAAGAGGTGCATTAACACAGAGAAATAAGTGCATGTATTGCGGTAGAAAGTGTCTACATATTCTGCGGAAGCAGAAAAATGAGTATTTATCCCTACAAAAGCAAAGAAATGAGTACGTGCTGCTGCAGAAACGTGAAGAAATAAGTATACAAATTGCCGCAGACATGAAGAAATGAGTACCATTGTAGAAGTTCAAGATCACAAGGAATTTCCAAGAAGCAAACCAAGAAACAAGCGAAGAAATGATGAAGAGAAGGATGCACACATCATCATCATCAACACCTAGTTACATATTTTAATTAGACTATTTTATGATTTATGAGAAATGATTATTAGAATCATTATTTCATTTATTGTTCTTTGGTTTTGGAATTTGTATAGATATGGACAAGGAAGTGATTGAGGGTGATGATGACATCAATTTGGAATCATTTGGTGATGAACTTGATGCTCCTCCCGAATTTAGAGATAAAAATCATCCTATTCAAGTTGAAGATGAAGAAGATGAGAATGAGGATGATGATAATGATGCTAGTGGTGGAGCATTTGGTTCACACGATGATATTGATTTCAATTTTCTTCATAACGAATGAGGCTTGGGACTTAAAACTTAGTAGTTGTTTGTTTGAAACTTTAAAACTTATTTGCTATTTGGATGTAATGAAATTATTTGCTATTTGCCATTTGGATGTAAATGTAATGACTAATGAACTTATTTATTTGGTTTTGTTGAAAGTTTATTATGTTAAGGATGATTGTTTTGTAATGTTATTATGTTAAATTCTTTAAAAAGATGTTATATACTTATATACTTGTATTTTTTTTAAAGGAAACATATTTATTACTATTGGTTTGCTAGTTTTAGTATATTAAAAAATTATTAATTATTTATATAATTTAGGCGTAAATGCACTTTTAGTCCCAAAATTTTGGTTTTTTTTCCATTTTGGTCCTTACATTTTAATTTTACCACTTTTGGTCCCTAAACCAATTAACACGTGTTATTTTCGTCCTTTCCGTCAGTCAACCGACGGAAATATATGAGGTGGCATGCTAAACGCTGACGTGGCAAAATAATAACAATAATAAATACCATGTCAGCATCTATGTCAGCATCTAATAAGTTCTATCAAGCAAATAGATCTGTAAAATAATAAGTTGTATATAGATCAAATATGTTAAATCTTACAAATATATTATAGATGGATTAGAAATAATTAGTTTTTCTTATATCAAAGCTATAATTTACAATAGGTTCCAAAAACACATAAGCAGTTTCAATGACTTAAAATAGTTCAAATATTCAAACATAATTCATATTCTTAACAATCTTTATGACTATGGTCACGCTATATCCCCGTGACTAGGCATCAGATTCAGATGAAACTAGTTTTGTGCTAATGTATATCCCCCATTAGCTGGGTCTAGAAACACGATAGGCTCGTGATGTCCTAGATAGAACTAGTTTCAATACCAATAAATAACCCTCATTGGCTGGGAATCAAAGTCAAAACATAGTTAGATTGTCTAAAATCATATATATCAAATAATAGTTCAATAAAAATATATCTCATTCAAATACATACATACATACACACACACATATATATATATATATATATATATGTAGGGGCTCCGTTTTCGGAAGGGCACCCCCGACAATGAATTTGTAGAGAGTTGGGCGAAAGGGTTTGGCTCCGGCCGGCCTCTCGCCGGTCCTCCTTGGGCTTTTCCTTTGTTGTTCTTCGTTTGGGGTTGCTCCTCGGCTGGCGTCCGAGGAGGCCCCCCTTCACGAGAGGGGCTCTTTGCCTTATATACTCCTTGTAATTCGATCCTGGCCTTACAGCTGTTGGCCATCCAGGCCACTGCTTCCAGAGCTTGTCCCATCAGACAGGTTCTTCACCATGCTGTGGGTTGCGGCCTCCAAGGTTGCACTATGCAGGGGTCTTGTCACCATTAATGCAGCTTGGAGGGTCAGGCAAACACTTTAAGTGTGGATGTGAACACCTATTCTGGGTCTGCCCCCTACCCAGGATTTAGATTAGGCGTGCCGAGGAAGGGTGTGTCCTCGGCATGGGTCCGAGAAGGGCTAAAACCCTTTGGACGATTATCTAGGACGATTGTCCTCCTCGGCTTGGGCCTTGGGCCAGCCTACAGGTGGGCCGGGGGTTCCAGGCCCACAGGCCCTACAATAGCCCCTCAAAACCCTACTGCACGTTTCTTCGGATGGGGAGGAGGGTTTTGCAAACCTCGGTCCTTATGTTCCGGAAGGCCTTCCGCTGGCTGGTTCTTCCTCGAGTGGCTGGATCGACACTCAGACCCTTCAGTAGGTAGTCAGTTTCTCCGCAGGACTAGGTCTTTGGACCATGCAGCACCTCGGCTCCGTCGTAAATGGCTAGCTCTCCATAGGCTTGGGTCCGAGGACCGTGCAAGGCCTGGGTACGATTGCTGCCTTCAGAACGAGTGGCTAGCTCCCCGTAGGCTTGGGTCCGAGGACCATGCAAGACCTAGGTACAATTGCTGCCTTCAGAACGAGTGGCTAGCTCCCCATAGGCTTGGGTCCGAGGACCATGCAAGGCCTAGGTACAGTTGCTGCCCCCGATGGTAAGTGGCTAGCTCTCCATACACTTGAGTCCATAGATCATGCAAGACCTAGGTACAATTGCTGCCTTCAGAACGAGTGGTTAGCTCCCTATAGGCTTGGGTCCGAGGACCATGCAAGGCCTAGGTACAGTTACTGCCCCCGATGGTAAGTGGCTAGCTCCCCATAGGCTTGAGTCCGTAGACCATGCAAGACCTAGGTACAATTGCTGCCTTCAGAACGAGTGGCTAGCTCCCCGTAGACTTGGGTCCGAGGACCATGCAAGACCTAGGTACAGTTGCTACCCCCGATGGTAAGTGGCTAGCTCCCCATAGGCTTAAGTCCGTAGACCATGCAAGACCTAGGTACAATTGCTGCCCTCGCGGCTTCGCCTTCGTCCCCGAGTGTGAGGACACAGTGTTCACCTCTTTGGGCAACTCAGTCTCACATCGGATGGAAGTCCCTTCCACTAGCCCCTTATAAGCTTCTGGAGCAAGAGTTAGTGTACCACCGCTACACAGTTGCCTTCAATAGGAGTTCATCCTCGGATCCGAGAACTTTTCTTTTAGTGTGAAGACGTCCGCGGGTCGTTTTCCAGGGACTGTTTTTCCTCAGGTCGGATTGTGACTTCACACGTGGGGCTGATCTCGCCTCTGGTTCGTGTTCCCCGTCTTTCTGGTTTACGAGGCGTCGCTTGGCCTTCCGCGCTCCGCGTTTTGATGCTTCGGTGCCTGTAACGCGCCTTCATTAATGCCCTCGTGAATCAACACGAATCTGGCGGTTGGCAATCCCCTTGGAATTGGGTGGGAATTACTTCCCTTTGACAATCCCCCCTTCGAATTCTGCGTGGCTCAACTCCCACCAGTTTTCGCCTTCCATAAAAGGCGTTCTGGGGGGAGTGTTTCTCCTCATTCCATGAATCTTCCACCACAAACAGAAATATACACTTTCCCCTCCCTGAGCCCCTTTGACACCGCCGTCAGGATTGTCACCAAAGTTAGGAGATCTGGAGTTAAGGGCCGCCATGGCCGCAACCCCCACTGGGCCGCCGGCGCGGCAGAGTTTAGGCGTAACACTGGCAGGGCCTTGCACAGTGGCCAGGAAGGACGTCGTTGAAGTACCTAACGTCTCTCCCCAGAGCGCACCTCCGACGAAGGAGGCACGCGAACTCTCGTCATGGCTGGTGCCCGAGTATTGCCATCTCCGACGGTCAATGCTGGTGCAGTTCGGAGAGGGTCGAGGAAGCATCACGAGGGAGGGTGTTCCGGGGTCCCTAGGTCGGCTCCTCACTTTGTTTAAGCTTTGGTTTCAAGGTGAGCCAGCCCCCAGCCCCCCTTCCCGTGCTTTTACCGTCCAGTTCTCCCATTCTCTGGACGCTGGTAAAAGCACGGGTTGACACTTCCCTCATTCCTGATATTAATTCTTTGCGAGCCTCTTGCCCGGCTAGTTCTAAGATCGGTCCGCCTGGGCCTCTGATTGTAGGATTAGTTGGTAGGATTTTTTGTAAAACATGCCTGTCTGAGCCTCTGATTGTATTTGTAACTTTCTTTTATGAAATAATAAAGATTGTTGTATTTGTAATCTTTTTCTGAAGTAATAAAGAACTCTTCTTTTATTTGCTGTTGAATTTTCTTTTCGTACTGCAATTCTTCTCTTCTTCTCTTCTTCCCTTTTTTTTTCTTTGCACCGCCAACTTTTGAGTAGTAACTACTTTAGAGCGACCGCCGGTTACGCCGGCCAGCGCACTAACCCTCCTTACAGACAGCGCCAATTGTAGGGGCTCTGTTTTCGGAAGGGCACCCCCGACAATGAATTTGTAGAGAGTGGGGCGAAAGGGTTTAGCTCCGGCCGGCCTCTCGCCGGTCCTCCTTGGGCTTTTCCTTTGTTGTTCTTCGTCTGGGGTTGCTCCTCGGCTGGCGTCCGAGGAGGCCCCCCTTCACGAGGGGGGCTCTTTGCCTTATATACTCCTTTTAATTCGATCCTGGCCTTACAGCTGTTGGCCATCCAGGCCACTACTTCCAGAGCTTGTCCCATTAAACAGGTTCTTCACCATGCTGTGGGTTGCGGCCTCCAAGGTTGCACTGTGCAGAGGTCTTGTCACCATTAATGCAGCCTGGAGGGTCAGGCAAACACTTTAAGTGTGGATGTGACCACCTATTCTGGGTCTGCCCCCTACCCAGGATTTAGACTAGGCATGCCGAGGAAGGGTGTGTCCTCGGCATGGGTCCGAGAAGGGCTAAAACCCTTTGGACGATTATCTGGGACGATTATCCTCCTCGGCTTAGGCCTTGGGCCAGCCTACAGGTGGGCCGGGGGTTCCGGGCCCACGGGCCCCACAATATATATATATAATTATATATTCAATACTCAATATATTTGTGATAGTTCTTTATTCGTTACTTTAAATCATTGTAGCTAAAACAAATAAATAAAATTGTAATAATTATAAACAATTTTTAGTAGTTAAAATATAGTAGTAAAAACAAAATAAAACCAATTAAGATAAGGTTACTTACATCAATCCAATGCCTATTCAAAATCCTTGCAATTTCCCAAGACCAATCCAATGTAAACCCTTTAGCAAACCAAATAAAGAATTTACTTCAAATAAGTTTGTCACTTAGATCCTTGGACCTCAAATCTCAATGCCATCCAACACCATGGAGACAACAAAGCAAAGATGCTTTACACGTGAAAAGACTAAGTTAGCAAAAATGCTTTACATGTGAAAAGACTAAGTCAGCAAAGATGCTTTACATGTGAAAAGACCAAGTCCTTAGAAATCTTCAAATAATTGGTATTGGCTTCAGCTTTTATCTATCAGTAAGGAACCTTACATGATAAGTCAATAATGCCCATAATGGCCAACAAGCATATAGTTACATTGCCCTCAACAAGAATAATGGAATAAAAGTGATGTGCTTTTAGTGGTGAAATTTTGCTTAACTAGACAGCAACTCCTCTTAGAAATCTTTAGGCGTAAAAAGTAAAATTCTTAGGGTGGCTAGGGTTTACATGATGCAACTAGGGTATAAATATTACTAACCCCAATATCAAAATTACTAAGTTACCCCTAAAAAATAAATCTCCTATTTATTTATATAATTTTTTTGGAACTAGGTATCACAGCGTATCTTACTCTTCTCTCCTCTTTTAGAGTGTGTTTGTTTGGAGGTGAAATTTAGTTACATTGCCCTCAACAAGAATCATGGAATAAAAGTGATGTGCTTTTAGTGGTGAAATTTTGCTTAACTGATGTCGCGGAAGCGTAAAGAAAAGCACACACGATGCTCTCTTGATGGAACAAAAACTAAACTATTAGTTCCTGGGTAGTAAACCTCGAATCCACGAGGAGTTTCTTGAATCCACAAGGTGATAGGTTTGGAATCCACCAGATAACACAATAGACACAAGTCTGAATTTTTATTGACAATAAACTATGAAAAACGTTTACAGACTTAGGGGCCTATTTAAGGGCTCCTTAAAACTTGACAGACAAGAAAATATAATCTAAAATAACTCCTAATTGATACCTAACCATAACAGGAATCAAATTTGACCTAAAAAGCATTAAATGCACCCAAAAACAAGGAAATAAATCACCTAAACCTAAAATAACGTTTTTTTACATAAAAATACCAAAAATAATAAATTACAATAATTAAACAGTAAATTGTGTCCTACATCAGACCTCTCCACTTGAAACAAACTCGTCCTCGAGTTCATCTTTGAAATCTGAAATCTCCCATGCCAGGAGAACAAATACTTTGAATACTTCATCTTCTTTGTCTTCTTGCCAAACTTGAAAGTCATTAATTGGGCAACTTGAACTTCTTCTCCCTTGATCTTCATATAATTGACAATATTCACCAAATAAGAGTCAATGATCAAATCAAATCTTTCCACCCCAATAAAATCAATAAAGTTTGTTTCGGTGTCTCCCAATAAAATAATAGGAGTTTGAATGTTGCAATCATCTAATTTGATTTCATCAAAGTCGTTGACAACTTCCTCTATAATTTCTTCTTTAATGATCTCTACTATCTCAACCTCAAGATCTTTCTCTATAATGGGGTCTTCATTAATCTCCTCCACAATCTTGATTTCAAGTTCTTCTTCTATAATAAGGCCTTCATTAATTTCCTCAGAAATCTCTATATTTTCTTCTTTGACTTCTCTATATTCTTCCTTTAACGGTGGAATATTTGACTTTTCAAAATAATTCAAGTATGAACTTCTTGGCCGGTAATAATCTTGTATTGTATACGACAAGATTTCTTCACAATCCAAAGGATAAAATTTGATAGCAAGCATCTTTTTCATCCTTGGCCATGAACGAATTTTGTCCTTACCTAGTTGAATTCTATCAAATTGTACTCGTTCCCACCAACATAAGGCATACTTACTAAGTTTATACAAAGTAAGTCCAACTTTTCTCTCATAACAAATATTCTCATAGTCAAATAAATCCTCTAGATCAAGTAACCAATCAAGAAAATCTTCTTTTAAAAAATAACCATTAAAACTTGCAATTCTCTTATAAGGTCTATATGAAATTTGCTTACCAATAGGTTGTCCATAAGTTATGTCTCCGCTGCAGTTATCCCTATTGGTTCCATTCTTCAATGGCGCCATCCTAGCATAGATATTTGTGAGTGCTTGTTGTATGTCACGTAATACTCGCTAAGTTATTCGTCGTTGTTGCGGTGGTGGTTACCGTCTCGCCGGTTAGCAATCAGACCAGGGTAAGTCAAGGCTCTGATACCAACTAATGTCGCGGAAGCCTGAAGAAAAGCACACACGATGCTCTCTTGATGGAACAGAAACTAAACTGTTAGTTCCTGGGTAATAAACCTCAAATTCACGAGGAGTTCCTTGAATCCACAAGGTGATAGGTCTGGAATCCACCAGATAACACAATAGACACAAGTCTGAATTTTTATTGACAATAAATTATGAAAAACGTTTACAGACTTAGGGGCCTATTTAAGGGCTCCTTAAAACTTGACAGACAAGAAAATATAATCTAAAATAACTCCTAATTGATACCTAACCATAACAGGAATCAAATTTGACCTAAAAAGCATTAAATGCACCCAAAAACAAGGAAATAAATCACCTAAACCTAAAATAACGTTTTTTTACATAAAAATACCAAAAATAATAAATTACAATAATTAAACAGTAAATTGTGTCCTACATCATTAACTAGGCAACAACTCCTCTTAGAAATCTTTAGGCATAAAAGGCAAAATTCTTAGGGTGGCTAGGGTTTACATGATGCAACTAGGGTATAAATATTACTAACCCCAATATCAAAATTACTAAGTTACCCCTAAAAAATAAATCTCCTATTTATTTATATAATTTTTTTGGAACTAGGTATCACAGCATATCTTATTCTTCTCTCCTCTTTTAGAGTGTGTTTGTTTGGAGGTGAAATAGGGTGGATGAAAAACTTTGGAGAGAAAATGGAAAAAAAATAATAATAATTTTGGAGTGTGCTTGGTTGGGTGGGGAGGAAGGAAAATAAATGGTGGGACCCATGTGTTTTCTCCTCGGGCCCATCAAAAGATTTTCTTCCCAAAAGAGAAAACTAGAGAGAACATAAATAGATAGTACTCCTATGCAGCTGTGTTGTTGCTCAAAGTTAATTGGGTTTCGCCTCCTTCTTCTTTTTTTCTTTTTTTTTGGTTCAACTGTTACTTTCTTTTAATATTTAATTTCCTTCATTGGTTTTTGTTTTTTTCTATACTTCATTTGGTTTTTTTTTTTTTTTTTCATGTTCATTTGTTTTTTTTTTCACATGTTTTTTTTTTAATATTTAGTTCATGCCTTCCTTTTTTTTTTTTTTATATATAATTTGTTACTTTTTTTATCTAGTACGGATATAAAAGTAAATTTAAACAAACTGTATGAAGACGTGTGGATTTGAGTTTTTGTATTGAAGAGGATTTAACTTAGTGTGGAAGTAATTAGTCTTTTATTTGCAAAAATATAACATGGCACATCATGATTGGAGGGCATAAAAGTTTAGGCCTCATACGTACCAAATTTATTCTCTTTATCGAAAGTTTTTCTTTATTGGAGCTTTTACGCATCATCTGGATCGAATTTATTCACTTTATTAAAAGTTTTTCTCTACGGGAGCTTTTACTCCCCCGAATTTAATCATTTTATTAAAAGTTTTTCTCTAGAGGACGTCTCCCTAGTACCCACTTCAAGTTTAACTCTTCACTTTTCAGATCTCTAAATACACTTTCTCTCTGTTCAAGTTTTCAAGTTTAGGTTATCAAAAAAAAAAAAAAAAAAAGTTTTCAAGTTTAGAATATATATGTACAACAAACGGAACCCTAACCCTAAATCCAGATACTAAAATCGATTTGAGCCTCTCTCAAGTTTCATCCCGAATCCCAACCCCAAAACTGTTACCCTTAGATCATTTTTTTAAAAAGGCTCACATCTAAGAGAAAGGTTCGGCGATGCTAGGGTTATGGGGACCGGATGAATATGAGATCGCTGTCTGTGGGTATACGTCGGATTTGGAGGGTAAAAATCTATAGTCAAAATGGTATGCCATTAAGGTCCCGAACCCAGACCCATCCCCATCCCCATCCCCATACCGATACGTCGGATTTGGAGAGAGACAAATTGATCTATCTTCTTCGGCAAAGGAAAAAGAAAAGGTAAAAATTAATCCTCCTTGGGCAAAGGCAAATGTAAAGGGAACAATTAAGACGGAGCCGCTCCATCCGTTTTCGGTAGTCAGGATGATGTACCAAAGCGCGCAATATGCATCCCTTGACCTTGATCGATGTGTACTTGATCAGCATATGGATTCTGGATTGTCCTATCTGTATACCTTTGGTTCTGATCGATGTGTACTCGATCAGCATATGGATTATGGATTGTCCTATCTGTATTCCCTTGGTTCTGATCGATGTGTATTCGATCAGCATATGGATTCTGGATTGTCCTATCTGTATTCCCTTGGTTCTGATGGTGATGGTGATGGTGACGGTGCTCATCCATTCGAATGCAAAAGATATCGTAAAGTGTGGAGCTTAAACGTTAACAAGCCTGATGCTGGTTGGGAAGCTATTCTGCTCACGACTATGACTTTTCCTAATAGGTACAACCCTCAATCTGTAGCCCTCCGCCATAAGTTATATGTGTTGGGTGGTTTTTCCAGATCTCAATTTTCAGCTGCAAAAAGGGATGGCTGGATGGAGTCTTATCACCCCTTATCGGGATGGAAACCCTTGCCCAATCCTCCATCTGGTTTTTCCTTTAACGATGATCCTCTCATTTTCACTGCTCTTAATGATGAAGAAAAGATTCTTGTAGCTCAATATAATCATGACGATATGAACTGTGACTCTGCTACATTCTATGTTTATGATGTGAAGAAACTACGTTGGACAACACTTGATCCCCCGGTGCGCAAGCTACTTGCTCGGTATCCTGACCGGACTGGTAGAAGATCTGTAGCTGTTGGTAATACTCTGTATTGGTCTTCGTTTGAAGACGAGGATATCAATGTACAAGCTTATGATCTAAATAAGGATATTTGGTTCCACGGCAGTTTCAACATTCGCCCTGTTCTTGAGAAAGATGAATTTCTGGCTGATAATGTATTTCCAGCATCAACTCCTTTGCTTCATTTGGCTAATCAGAAATTCTGTCTTTTCTTGCTCACCTCCATCTATGAAGAGAAAAACTGCGAAGTTAGTAATCTTTACCTTAATTGTCTCATACTTGATGTTGCTCCGATTGATGATGTGGGTGACAATCACCAGCACGATTACTATGACCATGTCTGTTACAAAGTCCGTGGTGATGTCAATGTCGATGACAAGGAGTACAAGGCCAATTACCATGTCCATTTTCATGACCATTTCTGGAGGCTGGATATTTCCCCTGTGTCCATCCATAAGTATCCCTTGCTTAATCCCATACAGCTCTGGGACGCTGTGGTTCTGTAAGTTAATTGCTTTCTCTCTATTACCCTCTTCTCTGTCATGCCAAATAATTTTTGTTTATTATGTCCTTGTTTTTTTAAGTGCTGAAGCAGAGAGTGGTACCAAATATATATCCACTGACCATTGACCTTACAAAGCCTATATAATATTTGCCACCTCCAGGGGGACCTATTATCAGAATTTTCCCTTTAATCTTGCCCTTAGCATGCGCTAAATACTTCGCCCAATTGTAAACAAGCCGAATCGAGTATTAAAAGTTCAATCTTGTGTTTATTTAATTTTTTTTGAATGCATATCGAGCTCGAGCTTATTACCAAACAAGTTTATATGTTTAAACTTGACCCATTTTCTTGTCGAGCAAACTCAAGTTGTTCATGAGCTACTTGATTAACTTACTCTTTTCCTATATATTGTGAGACATAACTAAAATGTTTTATCTATTCACAATTCTATGAATATTTACTACGAATAGATTGTTTATATTATCAATAAACTACAAATAGTAATTTAGTATTATATGAATTTGTTGGCAAACTTATTCGGTCTAATTTCAAGTCTATATAAATATATTTTTGTACGTTTATACATATAAACATATAATATTATATATAGTTAAATTGAGCCCTCATATTCACAATCTTGTTTGCAAATACATTATTGTGTTTGAGCTTGGTTCGTTTAATAATCAATCCTAAACTTAAGTCTTGAACTTGACTTTCTTTTTTTTCTTTTTTTTTTCTTTTTTTTTTTTTTCTAACAAACGAAAATAATGTTATGTTTAGTCATTTATGTGTGAGTGCTAAATTGCAGGAAGCGTCCACTGTCACCCCCACTGTCGCAATCGATGTCAAGATTGAAGTTACGATTGGTCTAATCTGTGAAACATCTCCTATCCTTGAAATGGACAAGTCTAGTGCCACAACTTGTGGCACAACTTGTGCTACAACTCGCCCATGTAGCGAATTATAGCACAAGTTGTGGCACTAGACTTATTTCCTTGAAATAGGTATACTCTATTCCATGTTTTTACACTTTACAGTTACACTCTTAAATACTCCTAAGGAACATTAAAAAAAAAATGCAGAAGACTAAAGTGCAAAATGCACCCCAAAAGTTTGGTGGTATTTTGAAAACGAACCCTATCATTTCAGAATTTAGATTTCCTTACCTAACGTGTTATACCATTTTGATCATTAGCCCTTCTATCCATTTCTTGCTACTATGTCTATTGAGTGATAAAATGTATGGAAACATGCATTACTTGGTCCAATTAAATGGTTACACATGGATTTCAAATATTTCATGTAATTAAATGATCTAAATAAACTATATAGATTTAAAATAAATCCAAAAATCTAATAAAATAATTTTTTTTAAAGCTAAAATGAACAATTTGAGAAAATTCAAGCACGATGAACATGATATACAAACTAGGGCTGTCTAGAAACCTGACAAATCTGACTGACCTGATTCGACCCAAACACCCACGTATGGATCCACTACCCATCCGGGTTCAATGACGAGTCTACTACCTTGAAAAAATCAAGATATCAAGTTTGAGTTTAGGCCCCAAGATTCTTGACCAAAGAAAGTATCCTATGGCACACTCTCTCCATGTCAACAACTTATTTGGTGAGCCTTTCCAATCAAAATAGGACATGTGTAACACCTAAAAGTCATAATACCCTCACAAATTTCAATAGCACGACCAACTCCTTTAAGTTTTATTTATCTGAGTTTTTCAAAATTCAAATTTCATCCTATCTCTCTCTCTCTCTCTCTCTCTGATGGACTTTGTCTCTTCCAGTTCTAATCGATGGTAATCCACGAGATGGCGACGATCCAACGACGGCTCCACCCCAACGACGACACCGCAAAAAGAACTTATAACTTCTCCAGTTATACTCTGCCATTTTACAAATACCATGGTCTCTGACGATTTTGACAAGTTTTTTCTCAGATTTGCTTGCCTAAAGGTAATTTGATCCCATCTCTTTTTCAATTCGCTTCATTTCGTGATTTTGATTAAAGTATTGTTGAAATTTTTAAGATTTTTGATAATGGGTATGAAGCCCAAGTTGGGTGTGCATGTGTCGATGACCAAGGAGATGCAGGTTACCGGAGGCAGCTCCTTCTTCTTCTTTTTCTGGATTTTGTGAGTTTGGGTTGGTGAATGCCGGAGGCTGGTAGGCATTTGATGTTATTTGGGTTACAATATTATGTCTGGCTTTTGCTACGTCATAAAATTTAAAGGAAACACAAAGTTGTTTTACTTACAAATTCATTCAAATTTCACACTCATAATAAAGAGAAAATGGAATAAGTTATAAATTTTGACTTTGTATTCTCTTGCTTGAATTCTACTTTTGGACCCCTTATCACACTTGGTGAACATGATTGCTTCCTTGGTCTTGGACTGGGTTCTAGATTTTATTATACTGGATTATTATTATGAATTTCCCTTTGGTTTGTGAATTTTGATGGAGTGGTAGTTGCATTTGTTTGCTTATTACTACTAATATTGGTGGCTAGTCTTTGGTTTACAATCGGTGTTACTTTGGTGGTTTTTGTTGATTGAGTTGATGAAATGGTTGGTCTTTGACTCGGGGTAGCAAATCTCAGAGGGGCTTTTGGATTTGGACATGGAGGATTTGGATTTGGTTTTCCATTGCTTGCCTTTGGTGCCTCTGAATTGCCACCTTCAAACTGATTGGTTATATACATATATATATGACCCTTTAATCCTAAACTATAGACATAAATATCACCTTCAATTTCTTTCTTCAATTTTGGGTTAAACCGGTGTGTACTCTCTTAAGCTTAATAGAAAAAACTTAATCTTGGAATCATGGTTGAAGTTTAGCCTAATTAATTTTTGCTCTAAATTGACCTCACTAAAGTCTTTTCTTTTCCCAACCTTTAAAGTTTTGAATTTTTGGATTCTGAAAATTTCTTTGTTTTGGTTGCTAAACTTTTGATGTTGTCTACTATTGTGTAGGATTCTTGCAAGATTGGCATCTAGCTTCAAACATGGACTTGTATGTTGTGATAGCACCATTGGCAAAGCTACAATTTTATGTACTAAGGCTAAAGCTCTAGTTGCTAAGAAGCTATCATTGTTTAAAGTCTATTTGTTTAAAATAGCTTGAAAACATTAAGAAGGAAATTGTTGGGAAAATTTTCGCTTTTTAGATTTGATAGAGCAAATCTTTTGTAAATGATTTTTTTTTTTTTTTTTTTTTGAGTTAGTAAATGAATGGTTATTCATGTATAGACTTGTGAAATGGCTTCCCATATGTAATACATCTTGCCAAATGGATTTTGTAATGAATAAATTTAATAGCTTTTGGGCAATATCACTTGAGATGTCTATACTTTAAATGAACTTCTTATACTGGATTTCTATAATGTCCAATGAATTGTGGCATTTGTCTTTAGTAATTTTCACCTCTTTATATTTTAAAGAGGCATATGAATCCAATTGACACTAATGTATTTGTGTAAGGATGAAAATTTGACCATATTAAAACGTTGAAAATGACAATGAAGATAAAAACATGAATTGAAAAATGATCTTAAAGCTAGAATATAGTTATAACTAAAATTCTTTTGTTCATATATCCTATTTTCGCAGCCAATAAGTATTAGTATTCAAGAGAATGTCAAATAAATTTTTGAGAATGATTTGTTGTATCAAGAACTTGTGAACTTTGATTGCTAAACCTTTAAGCTGTTTGAATAGTTCACAAGTCCAATACAAATAGTCAAATACTACTTGAAAAACTACTACAATCAAATTACACATGAAGGAAAAGAAAGTGGCAAATAAGACCATAAAGACTGTAATAAAAAAAATATTCATTCTCACATATATGATAAGTGTATAGTTAGCAACTATAAGTTGGAATAGCTTCATAAGTCAGCTACAAATATTGTCCAAAAAGCTATTACAAATTGTGCATAATGCTATCTAAATAAAGCGGCTAGAAACTGTGTATAAAGCTATCCAAAAAACAGCTACAAGCTATGCTAAACCCCTTCTTTAAAGCGTATTCATTATACATTTTATATGCTTCTTCTTTGGAACTCACTTGCATTCCTATTTTGATTTCACTACTTTCAACAAAAGTTGTATTCTTAATATTTTCTCCTTCATTGTTGCCTCCATCCACATCAATGACATTCTAATTTTTTTTCTCTCCATCATTATTCTCAGCCACATCAATAACATTTCTTTGAAACTCCATTGCATTAGTCTAACGCAAACAAGAAAAGGAAAAAAAAAGCATTGCATAGAAACAATTAGAAAAGACAAAGGGGAGCTTTTAGAAAATTAGAAGGAAAAAAAAACATATACTAGTGCTTTTGTATCTCAACCATAAACATAGAGATACTAAACACACATATACTTTGTTGAAATCATAGATAGTAAACACACAACACAATAAATACTATGATGCCTAGACAAAGGGAAGGGGGCAATGCTCCTATATCTCAGCCATAAACACACAACATACTCAACTGGGCATCATCCCATAATCAAAATATTATAATTTCCACCTAACTAAAATACTAACAGAGTATTTACTGTATTTCCTCAAATTCCCTTTTTTTTTCTTAATATATGTAATATTTCATCAAAACTTATATTACAAATGAGAATGAAATGTTAAAAATTAGTAATTCATACCTGTTGATCAAGAATCAAAACCTCCAATTAAAAACAAAGGTCCTGCATAGCAACAACATAGAAATTTAAAAACAACCAATGAAATTTTTCAAAATGAATAAAAAATGGAATAGCCACTTAACAAACTTACTATTGGTTCAATAAGGCCCTAAGTAGAAATGAAGGAACTGGGTTCTTTTTAGGAGGTCATTTGACGAACTGGAAAAAAAAAAAAAAAAAAAAAAAAAAAAGAGAGAGAAGGAAGAAAGTGCTACAAATAAAAGAAATTGATGAACTTTGGCAAAGAAATGATACAAGGCAATAACCAAAAAAAACCAAAAATGTGACTTCAAAATGTCCTCACCATATCTAGTCACATTTTTTTTGGGTGGATTTTGAAATAGAGGTGAGGTGGGTGGTTGAAACAATCAATCCACCACTATTCAATCGGAAAAACCTTTACCCTGGTGTTTCACGGTGTTGCCGCCAAGCTGGAGTAGTTGTCGGAACATTTTTGGGTGGAGCAAATTGCCGGCAACAACAGATATGATTTTTCGTCAGCTAGAAGTGATAAAGAGTGTGGTATTTCTTGTTTTTATGAGAGTTGTGTTTCTGAATGTTGAAAAAAAAAAAAAAAAGCATTTGGTCAGTTTCAGTGACCAAAAAGTGGGAAAAATTGGCGGGTTATTGAAAATTTTAAGGATATAATGGTATTTTTATTTTACTAAGCATGTCCAATTTTTAGTGGATAGTCTCACCAAACAAGTTGCCGACATGGAGGGAGTGTCCCAAAGGATACTTTCTCTCCTGATTGGAAGGACCCGCCCTAACCGAAATATCTATCAAGTATGAATAAAAACCATTTAGTGGGGGTGATTTTGAGCTCTAGTGTTGGAATGGGCCAACCACTCCTCTGATGCTGTTGTGTGATTTGATGACCAAATCAATGGCGTTTCAGAGATCGATCCTCTAGTTGAAGGTACTCCATTGTCTTTTTCAGTCTTTAAAGTTCTCCGAAATGCTGCTGCCACCACATGTTGGGTCCAAACAAATTTTCTCTTTTATCTAATATGGGTTTTGACACGAACGAGATTGCGGTTCCTAGGCTGATTTGGGATGATTCTTTTTCTTCGAATAAGGGCAACGAGGCTTTCTATTCTTTGGATGTTGCACCATTGGCTTTGTGGGCTCCTAATGGTGGTCTCTATCTAGTCACTGAGGAGGTGAAACAGATGGGTTTTTTTCAGAGGATGAATTGGAGCCTTCGGAATGGGTGAGAACGATGATCAAAGGTTTTGGTACATTTATGGGATTCCCTATTGCTTGCTATGAGAGACAATGTATTGCTTTCTTTTAACAATTTGAGAGTTTGGGAAAAACAAGCTACTATTGTTGACACTCGTTGAGCAGGTAATTCAAGCCAAGCCAAAAAGATATGAGAGAATTTAGAAATTTGATTTCCATTATTAATTATGATGGGCATTCTGGTAGAAGTAGCAGAGGTAGTTTGAAATCCTTTGGGTCGAGATGCTCTGTTTGTCCTTGACTTTGAAACTTTTGTCTTGGAATATGAGGGGATTGAAGAATCCTCATACGAGGGATGTTGTGTAGACTCTACTAAAGGAGTTGAAGTGTGATATTGTTTGTCTTCAAGAAACTAAGCTAGACAGTGCCATCCCTAATATGGTTAAAAGTCCTTGGGGCTGCCCTTTTGTAGACTGGGTAGTTTTAGATGCCATTCACGCAGATGGGGGTGTACTTTTGATGTGGGATAGAAGGGTGTTTGTGAAAGTTGACTATGTGGTTGGTAGATTTTCAGTCTCTATTTTATTGAAGGGTGTGGCAGATGGCTATGTAGCCAAATAAGACCACCACAGGTATCCTTATGTATCTCCAGTCCACTTGTTACCTCATTGTTAAAAGTAAACTCAGCCTATTTTAGATATGCTTTGAAGAGGCTCCTGGTTGGCTTACAAGAGATCTGAATGGAATTATGCAAGCTAAGTCTAGGCAGGTAACCTCCCAACTGAATCATACGATTGTAAATGCTACATGCTTCCTCCAAGTATCCTTGAATGGACGAACTAAGATAAGCAACAATTAATAAATGGAATGTAGATTCACAAGGCACCCGTCCCTGGTTGATTATATCATTGAATATCTCACCACATTTTGAGAATTTTCGCTCCTTACACGCGTAATCAGCTAGCTGGGTAACGAGAAAAATCAAATCGATACCAATGCTGTTGCATCATCCATTTGTACACCTTGGGAAGAAAAAGAAGAGTTTAGAAAATAGCTCTAGTTTAGGGTGCCAATCTAGAATGCATTATATATATATATATATATATATATATAGAGAGAGAGAGAGAGAGAGAGAGAGCTAAGTTCAAGTTACACCTGATGTAACTCTGAGCAATGTTACACCACTCAATACTTTTTAATTGAATGCAAATATTGACAAATTTACCTTTAAATTACATTATCTTTGTATATTCTTTATACTTGCAAAATTTTAAGGTGATAAAAAATTAATATCCATGTCATCAATCAATTATTAAAATTCAAATTTTTGTAGTTTAAAATAATGTATAAAATATGAGTTTATGAATCAAATGGTAAATAGCATCCGATTGATATGAAAATTGGCATGTATATTAAGAACATATAGAACATGTAATCTAACGGTTAGATTTTTAAAATATTAATTTAATAACAAATTATTATGTGGTGTAACATTACTTAAAATTACACCAAGTGTAACTTGAACCCAATTCAAAATTTAATAAAAAAGAATTTTTATTCTTAATAAAACCGTGAAAATGAAAAGCATATAATCATTTTATTAAAAAAAACAAACACACACACACACATAGATTTCTGGGGTTGAAACTAGATGATAGACAGGCTCCAAAAATTACTTTCCCCCAAGTACTTCAAAAAAACAAAGACACACACACACACACACACACAAACTTCGGGTTGAAACTAGCTGGTATAATGAAAAGTGCTTATAAGCTAGCCAAGGAGATTTTTTAGAAAATAACTGCAAAACTCAAACAATATTATTAGTTAGGCAACGTTTCAAACATATTGCATTTCTAACAATTCGACTTTAGAGGAGTCGATTTTACTGTTTATATCTATTTTTTAGATTAAAAAAATCGAGTTTTTTGTAGTCATTTTTTATACATAGAAATCGACTTCAGTGGAGTCGTTTTCTTTGTCCAAAAAACACCATGTGCCGACGAACTCAGAAGATCCCATACGCCAAAAAACCCCATGCCATCACAGAAGAACCCAGCAAACGAACCCAGCAACACCGACAAGCAAACGAACGCAGGCGCCGACTAACCCAGGCGCCGGCGAGCGTGTTCTTCTCCTCCACTGATCCGATCTGAGCGTGTTAGACATTTGCTCGTCGGTGTTGCTAGGGTTCGTTGGGGTTTGGTGAATCGGCGCCTGGGTTCTTCATTTGCTCATCAATGTTGCTGGGTTCGTCGGGGTTTGGTGAATCAGCGCTTGGGTTCCTTCGTTTGTTCGTCGGTGTTGCGGGGTTCGTCAGTCAGAATCGGTGCCTGGGTTCGTCAGCAAGAAACCCAGGCGCCTAAGTTTGTTCGTCGGTCACGGTAAGGACTGGGTTTTTACAGAACGAAGAACGAAGTTGTGTGGAGTTGGTGGTGCCGTGTCTTTCGGCAAATCGACTTCAGTGGAGTCGTTTTCAATACAAAGAAAACGACTTCACTAAAGTCGTTTTCTTTGTATTGAAAACGACTCCACTGAAGTCAATTTCTATGTATAAAAAATGACTACAAAAAACTCAATTTTTTTTATCTAAAAAATAGATATGAACAGTAAAATCGACTCCTCTAAAGTCGAATTGTTAGAAATGCAATATGTTTGAAATGTTGCCTAACTAATAATATTGTTTGGGTTTTGTAGTTATTTTCTAAAAAATCCCCAGCTAGCCAATGAGAAAGAGGAAAGTAATCACATGTTTGGAGGGCATTGGATCTGGAAGCTTAATATTTTGCCAAGAATTCAAATTTTCTTGTGGATGTGCTATCACAATAGCATTGCAGTGAGGGAGTGCATCGCCAAGAGAGGCATGATAGAGTCTCTTGAATGCCCAATCTGCACTAGCAACCCAGAATCTATAATCCATGCTCTCTGTGATTGTAGCTTTGCAAAACTTTGTTGGAATAAGCTGGGGTTCTCCAATGAATTTTCAAAATTCTTTACTGCAATTTATGTTCTTGGTTTAGATATTTTAGCTAAACTAACAAAGTTATTCAACATCTTGCCGTAAATTGGACCACTGTGTTCTTGTTTGGTGTATGGACATTACGGCAGCACAGAAATAACTCAATAAGATGGTTTTTCAGTACAAAACCCACATTGTTACCATCTATGAAGAGATTATGCACAGGGTAGTTGAATGCAGCTACTGTGCTTAGAAATATAAAGCTTCAACTCCTAGGATTTTTGTTCAACTCAGATGGGAGAAAACTCGACAAAATTGGTACAAGCTTAACACTGATGGAGCTTCTTTGGGAAATCTAGGTACATCAGGAGGTGGTGGTGTTATAAGAAATGAGGCGGACCATGAGATCCAAGGTTTCTCTAGAAACATTGGTACTACCACCAGTCTAATAGCTGAAATTTGGGCCCTTAGGGACTGGCTGAATCTCTGTATTAGCATGAACCTGGAAGCTGTTGAAATTGAAGTAGATGCTAAATCTATTGTAGACCTGGTTGCTAATAACAACGGCACTAATCACTTTATTACTTCTCTCGTTGATGATTGCAGGACCCTGGCTTCCCAAATTCCCCATAAGAAGATTGTCCATTGTGCTAGAGAAGCCAATAAGTGTGCGGATGCTCTTGCCAAGATAGGAACAAGCCCAAGGTAGTCAAAGGCAAAAGGTGACCTTAAGACACCAAGGCCTTGTATCGCCCGAGGTGTGAGGCGACAAAAAGGTGCAAGCCCGAGTAAAGCAAGGCGCCAGCCTGAGTAAAGTAAGGCACCAAATTCTTAATATATTTATTATACATATAGAACTTAAATTATATGTACCTAGTGTATTATAATATTATAATGAAGTGTTTTTAAATGTACAGCATGAAGAAATTAGGTCTATCAAATTCTTTCAAAATAGGACTAACATGGTTTAGGCTAGTTAATTCTAACAATACATTTGCAACAAGCTTCTATATAACAATAAGTTTTACAAAAAAAATTGTAAATTAATTTAACTAACAATAGCTTTTATAACATGCCTTTTGAAATCAATAATCTAAGAATAGGTTTCACAAAAATTTAAAATTATAATAAAATAAAATAAAAAAATTCGAGGCTCTTGCCTTAGCGCCTTTTTCATGGTTTAAGGTGATCTCCTTGCTTGTCTAGGCTCTAAAGGTGAGCACCTCACTAAAGGAGCCTTAGTGGTGCCTAGCCTCGTCTGAGTGCCTAGGCAAGCGCCTGGCTCGCCTTTGACTACACTGAGCAAGCCAACCTGTGGACTTTGTCCTTTTTGATACTCCTGCTATAGGGGTTGTAGATGTTTTTAATTCAGAGTTGCTTGGGTTGGACTCTAACTGGCATTGTCCTGAATCTATTGTTGTTTCCTAGCTAATGAATTGGAGGGTTTATCTATCTTATCCAATTTGCAAGAAGGCTTGATTCAGGAGCAAGAAATTTTTGTCCAAATGGCCTCACTTTTGAAATCTAGGCCCAAAAAGAGAAAAATGATAGGATGGACACAGACAGTGAGCCCAATAATGTGACAGTTAGACAATATTTTGGAGCTGAGCCCACAAAAAATGCTACATGTCAAGTTACCAATATTTCCAAAAAAGGTCTTGGTTTTTGTTATATGAGATTGAAAATTTTATATACAACATTTATTTTCGATCAGCTAAAGAATTTTATAGGTTAATTGGTATCTTTTCATACACAAAATGTTTGGAGGTTTAGGGAAAAAAAAAAAAAAAAAGAATTTGAGTTGTAGAGATAACAGCATATTATAGCTCCATTTAGGATCCGCTTATTTTGCTAAAAATACCATAAATAAAGGTAAACGTTAGCTGCAATAGCACAATGAGACTCATGAATAGTACGAGAAAGTGCAGTAAGACCCATGAATAATAGTAAAAATAAGCTAAATCGTACAATAAGTTGGCAAAAATATTCTTTGCCAAACGGACACTATATAAAAATCTTTGACAAAAATATAACTACTTAAAAATATATATAGATTATTGTCAGTGCCATCTTTACGTGGATATAGAAAGCCATGTATGCAAAATCTTTTACTCCGTATTTGCTAATGGTTACAAATGTGTGCATGCAGGAGTAAGAGTTGCTGTTTTTTATTAGAACTGAATAGGAACATGGGTTCTCCATCTGTCCAACATATATAGGGAGCCATCTCTCGGTTCCTTCTCACCTTTTGTTCAGTCCAAGCGTAACACTATATAGTCACTCAAACTAGAGCTAAATAATCCAGAAATATTGAAAATATATGTATCCATGTGGTGCAAGTTAATCCAAAATCAGATGATTGGATCTTGGAATGCGACCAAATTGTTTTTATTAATGATTGTTTTGAAAACCTATCCCTAACATCACACAAGGCTCTTGTTGGGGCAGCCAAAAAATAAAAACAAACAAACATTTTTCACTTCTTGCTGACTTGTCACTTTAGGTGAACATCTTTATGACACATGTTTAAAGCTCAAACTCAAGATATAGATGATACTGCAGGTGTCCTTGATAGAACAGCCAGTTTCCCTATATGTGAGGCAACCACTTTCCTTCATCCTAAAGATTGGGCGGCAGCAGCAGCAGCAGCTTTGTTGGCATTTACATTTACAGGCAATGTTATCAGTCACACAACTCATCTACGAACGATAAAGACAGCACCGAAAGATTCTCATTTTGATCAATGGGAAAAAAAATAGATTTATCATTGATTACCTATAATATTTGTTTGATAGGTCCATCATAGATGCTCCTTGTAACATCCACATCAAGTCAAGTTTCAATCAAGTTTAACAAAGAATAATCACACATTGAACTGTTTCAAGTTTAAGAATAACCCCCTTGAACTTTAATGGGTGCTTGTTAAATCAATTTGACTTTTATCAAGTTTTTAATTTTATTATTTTATCCTTACCTTCCTCCTTATTAAGAAGTATGAACAATTGATCACAAATGGCCATTGGTAAATATATACTAGACTTACTTGTCATGTTACGAAAATTTTAAAAAGCTCTTTAGTTTTTGCCTCTATTTCTCTCTCTCTTTTTTTAATTACAACAAATCATTTGGCTATAGCGTGGACGGTTAGATATTTGTTAAACATAGTATGGCATCTAGGATATAAATTCATTAATCTAGAAATTGATTCCCAACTAGTACTTGGCCAATTTTTAATGGTGTCCTTGCACCATATATTGCTATTTTGGTTTGTGATTGCAGGAACTTAATGGACCAGGATTGGAATGTTTACCAATGACTTGTTCCGTGAGGCCAACAACTGTGCGGAATGCAGATGACTTGGCAAAAAGGGAAAGCGACCAAGCAAGCAGTGTAAATAGAATATGACAACTGTCTATCATTATTATTATTATTATTATTATCTTTTTTTTTTTGGTTAAGGGCATGATGAATTAGGCACCCCACGCAAGTTCCCAATGAATGCTCCTCTTGTATAAAACTTTATAGTAAATAAAATTTTCCTTTTTTGACCAAAATACTTTTAAAAAAAATATCTATCAATATAAAAACAAGAAGCCCCTATTATAGGTTTTCTCACAGATTAGTTAGTAGCTTGTACAATGTATAGAAAAGTTTTTAAAAAAATAAATTTTTTTTTCTTGTCTAAGTTTAAAATTTAATAATTACAGTCATTATTAATTGGATATTTATTGTGATTTTATTTATATATGGAAGAATGGAATTATCTATTCCACCATTTTTTTTAAAAACATATGATATGACAAGATTAAATTAATATAAATTATGACTTTAAAATAAAATTAAAATAATAACATGTTAAGTCAATCATATGATTGTATTGATTCTATCCGTCAATGTAGAAAAAAATCATGTTATCTTAAGAAAAAAAACAATTAAATTCAACCATATGATTTATTGTGTGTTCCAACTAGCTCAATTGGTAAAATCTCTTATATCAAATAAGAGATTTTGGGTTCAATATCTACATGCACCAAAAACTAATTGGTGTCTTGGTTTAGTGATAACGAGTAATCGTCATGAGCAGACACTATAAGCCCAAATTCAATATATATATATATATATATATATATATAATATTAAATATAACTAGTCGATAACCCGTGCGATGCACGGGAAAGCTATTGGGTACGAAGGTTTAACATTCTCAATTATTTAATAAATGTATGAAAGACAAATTTAAAGAACAAATTATTCAATATTTCTAATTAATCATGATGAACCACAACAATAGCAAACATGTTAACCCATCCAACAACAAAAATACAACTCATAAGCTTAAATTATATCCAAACATAAACAAAAGAAAAAAAAAAAGTCTCATATTAATACAAAGAGAGAAACAAAACAAAAGGCTAAATGTAAATTAAAATTATAAAACATTAATAGTGATCATTGTAAACCACAAAACATATACACGGCTGTTTAAAATCACTACTATCAAAAGAACTGTTAAAAGAGGTAGCACTATATATATAGATAAACAATCAATACTTAATATAAAATAATATAAATAATAAAATAAACAATCAATACTAAATATAAAATAATATAAATGATAAAATAAATAATGCAAGCACACGAAGTTAACACTTGATGGACGTGGCAGAGGCATATAAACTTGAATTTGAAAGCTTCACAGGCTTGGTCAGGCAAAGGCACACAAAACAAAATAAGGTTGAGAAGACAAAAGAACAAAAGGAAAAAAGAAAAAAAGCAAAAAGAAAGGAGCTTGAGCAAAAAAGAAAATAAAGGAGTCTTGGCGGAGAAGATGAAGAAGATGGAGGTGGTAGCATCTATTTGGTATCGACTTCTGTTTTCCTCTATGGGTTTTTTTGTGTGGATAATATTTAAATGATTAGAGTTTGGGGGGAAGGAGATTGTAGCGTGAGAATGTCAAAAGAATAATTCAAATGTTAAAATATTGAGGTTTGTATTGGTTTTATAGTGTTCATGATGGGTGGTCTGAGGAAGGAGATCGATTATGAGGAAGAAGATGTCTGTTGGTGGGTATTGTGGGTTTTCAGATGCAATACGATGCGATGTGATGATGCTTTATTGTTGGCTTGCCGTGGGTCTGATTGGCTTGTCGTGGATCTGATTGAGGAGGAGCTGGGAGGAGCTGGAAGAGAAGACACATTATCGTGAAAGGTAAAGTTAGGTCTTCGTGAAAGGGATATGCAGAGTCGGGTTTTAAAAAATTCAATTACGGTTTTCTTTTTTGTTTTTTTTTAATTGCGACTTGGAAAATTGTGAGAATTTCAAAAGTTTTAGTTTTATATATATATATATATATATATATATATATATATATATGTATATATATATATATATATTAATTAAGAATCTTAAGGTATAACTTTTAAGTAACTATAGTGTGAGTTTGAGAACTGATTAAAAATTAAAATTATTTTACTATTCAACTTATTTTTACTACTATTCATAGGTCCGCAGTACTTTTTGATACTATTCATGGATCTCATTGTACTATTTCAACTAACTTTTACCTTTATCTACAATACTTTCAGCAATAAGTTTTCAGTTTCAACAAAATAAACAGTATTTAAACACATCTTATAACTAAGACTTTTAAAAAAAAAAAAAAAAAAAAATTTGTGGATTCCCTACCCAAAAAACCAATGACATCTTAACTTAATGATATATAGAAGGCAATCATAGTAGAGAGACACTATAGGTTAAATGTATTTATAAAAAATGAAAAAAAGAAGAAGATTTTTTTATCTAAATTTAAATAATACTAAGTGGATATAAAATTTAGATTTCATTATTTGAGGGAAAATACAGTATTCCTTAGCAAAAACATAAAGACAAATCAGAGTAAATTATGAATGAAATGCCAACCTAACTTATTGGGGACACAAAATTTTATCAACATTACAAAAAAATCAAAACATGACTTCAGAGTGTTGACTATTTTGGATAAGCTACAAAGTACAATCAGACACCAGATACCATGATTAAAAATATACAATATTGATTATTACTGAGCATACTTCATCACTCTTCTTCTATGTTTCTTCTGCTATATTATGTTATGTGTGGTCGAAATCATCGTGGGGGGGGCTCCTTCAACTAGTAATACCTACTCTTTTGACAATTCCAACAAGTGACTCAATTTTCTTAGCTAAATCCCAAACCCATTTCACAAAGCTAAAGGGAATTATGTCTGACAATATCATTCTAAAGTTTGTCAAATCCTACCAACATTTTTTCTTTTTGGGAGAAAATTGATAAATATGTAGACAATATCATTCTCAAGTTTGTCAAATTCTACCAACATTTTTTCCTTTTGGGAGAAATTTGATAAATATGTATTTATGCATACTCTGTTATATTTATCTAGTCTAAGAAAAATTTCATTATAGTTTAATGATTTTGGGGGTTTAACAAGGGATCTGATTTTCCAAGCATTGGAATGCAATTATGTCATTGCTTCTTGATGACTAAAAACATGCATGTTAGAGTATCTACAGCAGTGGAGCTTTTAGCTTTTTAGCACCACAAAAAATCATTTTATCTATTTTACATTCTCACATCTTACAGCAGTAGAGCTATTTTAGTTTTTAACACAATAAAATAATATAAACACTACAATAAAATAATATTTCATTCAACCACCAACACACAATTACAACCACCATCAAACCCATAAAAATCACTGCACAACCACAACCTCATCGTGTGCATAAAAAACTAGAGAAGAAGAACAAAAAAAGAAAGCAAAAAAATTAGCACAACCAAATCGAAACTCATGCCCGAAACAAAAATCCAGCTCGAAACATAAGCACAGCCCGAAACACAAAGCCGAAATGCTAAAAATAGAGAAAAGAGGCCAAGATGGGTCAAGTCGGCAACCGAGCATAAGTCGGCGACAATGAATATGTGGTGGCTGGGCTCGTGCAGATCAACGATGGGTCTATGGCAGCTAGGCTCGTGCAGATCGACGATGGGTTTGTGGAGGAAGAAAGAAGAGATGGAGAGGCAATGAGGAGAGAGACACGGAGAAAGGAGAATGAAATGCAGAAAGAATAATAATAAATAAATAAATAAAGTAGTGTGAACGCAAAAAAAAAAAAAAAAAAAAAAAAAAAAGCTCTCAGCACAACCATACATAGCTGTGCACTGTAGCAATGAAGGTAAAAATTTTACCATCAACTCCACTGCTATAATATGGATTTTTGTGTTTTGGTGAAACTAAAATAGCTATATAGCTAATTAGTTTCACTGCTATGAGTGCTCTTACTACAATATCACCTTAATTATTTTTTTTTTTGGGGGATAAACTGGAGATTTAAACTTAAAATTTCAATTTTACACGCATAATCCTAGCTTATTATGCTTTGTGACACATTTTTTAAATTTAGAAGTGTAAGAGCATTAACACTTTGCAAATTTCAAAACAATTTTTTTAGCCAAATTAAAGAGCATTGTCGCCAATAATTGTAAAAAGAGGTCTTACGCTAAAAAAAGTTTCTCTTTAAACTAGTTTGGAAAGAAATTCTTCAAACTTTTAATATATTTCTTTTTCGGGTGTGAATTTTGAAAAATTAACCATTGAATTTCGTATTTCTTATGTTCTTAATATGCATATCAAATTTCGTTCAAATTTGATGTTATTTATTATTTGATCAATAAACTTATTTTTTATACACAATTTTAGATTATAAAAACTTGATATTTTAACATTTTTTTGATGACATGGCAATTGATCTTTGATTTTCCTAAAAATTTTTAAGTATGAAGGATATAATAAGAACATGCAATCTAATGGTTAGATTTTTCAAAAGTCACACACAATATAAAGATATATAAGAAATTTGAAAAGAAACTTTGTTCTCTCACTCTGGCTCTCTAACATTTTTCAAATTTTTGCAAAATGTTACAATGCTTAACAACTTTGGAGAGTACTGGTATATTGTTTCCCAAAACTTTTTCTACATTTTTTTTATTATTGAAAATTGCTCTCTTTGTTCTACAAGAAAAATGAAAAAAAGAAACAAAACAATTTGATGAATATTTTAAGTGAATGTTATAGGAAATGAAAAATTGAACGTTGGTGTATTTAAGGGTAGCTAAAATAGAAATGTGGGTATTTACTTCAAAATTGGGCTAAAGTTTAACTAATGGAATGTGGATGCTCTAATTGCTGGAAATTAATTAAATACCTTTCTAGATATACTAAAAACTCTTCTCTCATATATAAAAAACAAAAACAAAAACTAGTGGTATTGTTGTGAATTGTGATGCACTTATTAATTGACATCATGTGCAAAGTAAAGAAAAACCCACAAATATTAGTGAAAATAAACAATAAAAGATTTAAAAAAAAATTATTTTAAATTATATGACAAATTTTTAGCATGTTCTATCAATAATTTTTTTTTTTTTTTTTTGGGGTCAAAACTAACAATAAAGCTAGATGAACAAGAATTTTTTTATTAGGGTAGACTTAGCTTAATATTATATTATGGTATTTTTTATTAAAAAAATTAGAAATATAATACAAGGGAAATCAATTTATCACAAGCGCAGCTTTTATTAGATTGAATATAATACATGTTTTTTAATGCTAAAATAAAATGCGCCTGTCAGCTGACCAATCAAAGTGTTCAATTTCCCAACTAAACCCGAGTAGCCAACCATCACATTGTGATTCCACACCTGCCACGTTATCCACAAACACCAGATCAGTCGTATAAAAAGTTCTCTCATGACTTGTGAGCCTTTATCCTCTTGAAGCCACATTTACACCACTTTCACTCTCTTTTTCAATAATGCACAATTATTTTTATATAAAAAAAATATACTCCTATATAAATTATTTATAAAAAAAATCAGTTTTCCTTTTCTTTTTTCATAAATTTTTTAAAATTATTTTATAAACTAATATTTTAAGGAATCTGTTAACAAAATTCATAATTTATTAAGATAATAAATTGTGATGAATTTATCATTAACACCATTTTGTTTTAGAATAATGTTGAGTCAAGTAACCCATTGCCAAAAAAAATAAAAAGAATATAAAATTTTGTGTTCTTAATTTCTAATACATACAAATCCTCATTCTCAAAGACTATGATCAAAAGCTCAAAACCCACCTCATGACTTGCACCCAAAAATCAATGCTAATTTTCCCATCCACCGTATTTGATTGAGTTTAAAAAATCAACAAAAGCACATCTAATAATTTTTGGTCTATTCAATTAAAAAATTTGCATAAAAAATCGTTTTTTAATTGAATAAAAATATAGTTATTTCTTTGATTTAAAATCTAAGACAATTTTAGAACCTTGTGTTCAATTATATTGTCTAGTCATCCAATAAAAAAGAACATGAGTTCAAATTCCTCTTCCTCCACTTGTTAAAAAATTAAAAATTAAAAACAAAAAATTAATTCATTAAACATGGGTTTACTTCTAGCTACATGTTACATGTTACAGTCAGATTAGATTTAGTGCACAAAGCATGAGCATCCTAGTCAAATACATTAAAAAAAAAATTACACTTTATCACCCTAAACTATACCTTAGATTACACTTTACACTGTAAACTTTTCGAATGCATATTTTGCACTTTAAATTATAACCCTTGTTATACTTTGCACCTCGACGTTAAGTTTGTCGTTAACTTGGATGGAAAAGTATGACATAATATAAAATGACCTAATTGCACCTCTTCTCAATCCATTAAAAACAAAGAAGAAATTACACTTTATCATCCTAAACTATACTCTTAATTACACTTTGCACCCTCAACTTTATATTTCCATCCAAGTTAATAGCAAAATTAACGTCGATGTGCAAAGTGTAACAAAAGTCATAGTTTATGGTGCAAAACATGCATTCGAAAAATTTAGAGTGTAAAGTGTAATCTAGAGTATAATTTAGGATGATAAAGTTTAATTTCCTCTAAAAAAACCATTTTAATTTTAAAAAATACGATAATTTTTATATGGGTCCAGTTAATGTGTGCCTTAACGATATACGTTAGTAAAGAAAAATTATTAGGTACTCCTAGAGTAGCATAAATGTGTGCTCCTCCCTCTCACATAAATGGTAAATCCCATCATGAATTTAATTAGTAGGATCCACAATTTATGTAAGAAAAGAAAGTACGCATTTATATTACTTCAGGAGTACGTAATAATTTTCCGTTAGTAAATCCCTTTTTAAATTTACAGTGTCAGTTATATAATAATTGTTTCTAATTATTAGATTAAGACATCAAATAAATTGAAATTGAAAGCCAAATCTAAGAAATTTTACGCACTAAGCTAACTAGAATCAACCTTTAAGACAATAAAATAGTAGCATTGGGCAATGGCTTAGTGAAATAATTAAGTAAACAACAAGAATTCTACTACTCCTACTCCTACTCCATCATTGTCCACCCAGATTAAAAAATATCTCTTTACCTTCTTCCTTTGCTTTCCTTTTGGATAAATCCACTGAAAGAAATAGATAGAGAAAGCGTGTAGTAGAGTAGAGCTTTTTTGTGTCTTCGAGAGACGGACACAAAACACAAAGCACGCACGCACGCACTCACAGAAAAAAAGGTGGATGAGTTCACGAGCTGATGAGCTCTGTGAGTATGTCTTTCTGCAACAAAAATCTCAGGAAGTGAAAACTCTGTCATCAGTACTCTCACGCCAAGTGTTGAGAGAAAGAGAAGTGGTTGAAATCTTCACGAGCTCCAACACTTCCATACCCATCTTTTGTAGTCTCTTTCTTCTTCACCCACCACCCACTTCCCTCCACCTCATCACCTCCACCACCTCTCTATCTCTCTCTTTCATCTTAGATTTCTGGGTCCTTTGTACCTCAACCTTTGTTATTGCCACAACAAAAATGATAGTAATGTGAGAGATTTTTATAGCTTCAGTTTCAGCTTCAGCTTCTTTTTAAGTCCTTGTTGTTTCATAGTTTGAGAGAGATGGATCGGACAGCAGTCACAGTGGGGCCAGGAATGGACTTGCCGATCATGCACGATAGTGATAGGTACGAGCTGGTAAGAGATATTGGGTCAGGAAATTTCGGAGTGGCAAGGCTTATGAGAGACAAGCAGACTGATGAGCTTGTTGCAGTCAAGTACATCGAGAGAGGTGAGAAGGTTAGTCTCTAAATTTCACTTTCTTTTTTAACTTTTTCGTTAATGGGTGCTTGAATTTAAGCTCAGTTTGATTATTGGGTTGAGAAATTTGAGTGCTTTGTTATTATTTGGTGTATTTCATTTTGAGTTTTGAAGAAGTTGAGAGTGCTGTATTGGGTTCCATGGTAGTTGAAGTTAAGCACGTTTCTTTTAGAGGATATTGTGTGAATTTTTGGATTCTTCATATTGCTTAAATTTATTTATAATTATTTCAATTTTGTTTCCGTTTGCATTCTTGTGGAATAAAAATGGTTTGTTGGTTTTTGAGGATTAATGTGTTTCTTAATTCTCTTGTGTGATTTTGAACGGAGTTAGGATCAAAATTATTGCTATTGCTAGCTGTTTGAGGATTGTTGTGTATGTGTGTGTGTGTGTGTATGGGGGGTTAAATTTGCCTGGGATTATGCCCAAATATGTGCTTTTATTTAAATTTCACCTTGTTGGGTGTTTGTGCTGAGTTTTATGCATATTTGATTTTTAAGGATCAACAGAATTTTTTAAAAAGATTTTGCAGTCTTTTCTTTATGAAGTTTAGTCGTAGGGTCGATGTGTAAATTTGTTGAAATCGATTGTCTCTTTGGTTAATAAGATTTTGTGGGAAGGGGAAGAAAATATGGTACTTTGACAACTTAAAGACGATATAACATCTACCCTCCATTTGGTTGTTGAGTGATGTATAGTTCTTGTTAATTTGCTAATCAAATTTAGTGAAATGCACATCAACAAGACGGTAATTGTGTTAGATTATGGATATTGTCTGGATTCTCAGAGCTGAACTGGTAAAATTTAAATTTTAAGATTTTAGTTTCATGTCTCCCTGCTACATCCGTGCATGTTGGTTCTTTTGTGGTCTCTAATTTGGGATTGAATTTTCACACTTTTAAGAGTTGGACTAAATAAAAAAATGCATATATTGGTAACATCTATATTTTCGCATTGGTTGTTTAATTCCTGAATACTAGAAACTGTTATTAATATGGCACATTAAGGAATTTAGACAATATTAGTAAATTATTTTTTTGTTTGAGTTTCATCAATTGTGCAAACCTCCTTAGACAGTGTTGTTCAAGTTGTATGCTAGTCACCTAGCATAAAGTTTTTATTTTTTTGGTTGGTGAGTTACATATACATCGTGGATTTTGAACACATGACATCACCCTTCATCCCATTACTATAGGAGGAGGAAATGCCATTTGAGCTATTGCTCATTGGTGTACCCTCACATAAATTTATAATAGTTATGAACTAGCTTTTATATTGTGTTAACAGATAGATGAGAATGTACAGAGGGAAATTATAAACCACAGGTCATTAAGGCATCCCAACATTGTCAGATTCAAAGAGGTCGGTTCAATTCCACTATATTATCATCTGTTCTCCCCAGGGAGTATTCTGAAAGTTAGTAACATTATGATGGTGCAATTATAGGTCATATTAACACCAACCCATCTTGCTATTGTGATGGAATTTGCATCTGGAGGAGAGCTCTTTGAACGGATATGCAATGCTGGGCGATTTAGTGAGGATGAGGTTCTTATCCAGCGGGTTGATTTTGTTTCTGAATGCACCTGGGTTTATTTTTTTAAATGTAGTATGTCTTGGGTTGCAGGCACGCTTCTTCTTCCAGCAACTTATATCAGGAGTTAGCTATTGTCATGCCATGGTATGTGAATTAAATTTTCTATTTATAATGCATTCTTAAATAATACTACTGTGTCTAAATTGGACTCCTTTCTCTGCATCTCTTATAAAGCAAGTATGCCATCGTGACTTGAAATTAGAGAATACATTGTTGGATGGAAGTCCGGCTCCTCGTTTAAAGATTTGTGATTTTGGGTACTCCAAGGTAATAATTTTCTTTTCTTGTTGTTGCCTTTATTTGTACATCTCTGGTGTGTTTTTGTGATTTGGAATCTCTGGTCTTTGCATTTGAAACTTACAGAAGCACACCATAGGCTGGTATTGATACATTTCCTGTGGTTTTTTCCTGCTAGTGAGTAGTGATTTCATTAAGATATATTTGCCACCTTTGAACAATATGGTGGTTTGATGTATAGGGATTGGTTTCTCTTCGAATGTGCTATACCTTTTTTTTTTTGGTTGCATCATTGGTTGTCAAATATGCATTTTTTTTATTTTTGTCTTCTTTTCTTAGTCCTCAGTGCTGCATTCACAACCAAAATCAACAGTTGGCACCCCTGCATATATTGCTCCTGAAGTGTTACTTAAGAAAGAATATGACGGCAAGGTAATATAATTTCTCATTGACATGAATTGTTCTATTTAAAATGTTGAATCTCATTCAATGTTCCATCATTATATTGTTTGTCAGGTATTCTAGTTCTTTCTGAATGTACTCATTTATAACTTGATTATCATGGCTTATCCAAATTTGCATTGTCATTCTGCAACCATATGCCTTGGCATCATGTGACAACGATAATATAAGGTTAATCTGTTTGTATCTCAGTCTTCAGCGCTATAAAATTCAAAGCTTTGAGTTACTTTAACCACATTATAATAATTTCATGAATGATAGGATCAAACTTTAACACTGAAGGCCTTAACAATGCAGTTGCAATTATGAAAATTACAACTAGGTTCACCTTGGCAAATTTCAAAGCCATGACTATGGGTGACTAACTCCAACAGTCAGATGAAGTGGCCTTTGTTTTGACAATTGGCTACCATTTTTGTTTGAAAAAGAGAAAAAAAAAGGTTTTTGATTGTTAAGTCAAGAGTTTACCAGGCTTTCTAAAGTTCAATTGTTTTCACTGCCCAATTTAGATACGACTACGGGAAAGTAATTCCAAATTTTTTTTGTTCTCATCATAAGAGCTAGTACCTATCATCATTGCAGAAACACGCACAAACACTCATAAACAAAAAACCTGGACAAAAACGAAACCAGTATTTTTGCTTTAAAATTGTATTCATTGTCATTTCATTTGCACTCAATATATGCTGTCTCCAGAAGACATGGGGTGGGGGCCCATGGATTGGTTGAAGTACACTGGTAAAGTAATGCGTCCCCAAAATTTGATGCATGAGAGAAGAGTTTTATATTTGATCTATTAAAATTTGACAATTGAGACAAGTTTTAAAGTTTATGTAGCAGGGGAGGTGGACAATAGGGCTGCTGACAAAGAACCTTCAACCGTAGAATACCCTTTGGCATATTTTCTTCTGAAAATGTCAGTGATGAATTGATTAATTTAATAGTGTGTTTGGCTTTTGCTTATTTCCGGTACCTTATTTGTACAGTGTTTACTTTATCAAAAGATAGGTTTTTTGGTAACTTTTGTGTTAAAAGTGATACAAAAAATTGAAAGCTAATTTATTTCAAAAAAGCTAAAAGTTAGATTATTTGCAAAAAATAAGAGACTAAATAAAAAAGCAAAAAAAAATTTAAGCAATACCCAAACGCACACTAATGTGATGTTGTGATTGTCTTCCTAACAAAATAACTGGATAAATATCATGTAATAGTACATAATTAATGGATGAAGTATATCTATTTTACCTTGCTCTCTCTCTTGCATTCGAAATAACAGTTTAATATAGTGTACTAATATCTTGCTTCATTAAATTCAGATTGCAGATGTGTGGTCTTGTGGGGTAACCTTATATGTCATGTTGGTGGGTGCATACCCTTTTGAGGACCCTGAGGAGCCTAAAAACTTCCGAAAAACTATTCATGTAATTTATCGAGCCTTGTCATCAGTGATTGTATTAGCTCCACTGAAATGCTTGACTAAAATAATTGGATGTCTTTGCAGCGCATTTTGAAAGTCCAGTACTCCATTCCCGACTATGTTCATATCTCTCCTGAGTGCCGTCATTTGATCTCAAGGATATTTGTAGCTGACCCTGCAAAGGTCTGTGCACTTTCCAAGTACATGAGAAATTATATATGTTGCTTTCTGTGGTACAATTGCTACTAGTCCTCTCCTTCTGTCATTGTTACGCATGTATGCCATTTGATATTAGATTTAGTTGTTAGTATATAATTCAAGAAAAGTTATAGTGTGTTTATTTCTTGCTTGTCCTCTCCCTTGGTATGTTTGTCAAACATTAAATAGGTTCAAAGTGAAGATCTTCAATACAATTGGCATGCATAAGCATGTACACAAAACACATACCTAATTCTGCCTTCACGCTGAAGAATTTAAAAGATGCAGAGTGGCTACCAATCATTTCATAGGCCATTGGCCCAACTGGTTCTCCCAGCTGTTTGTGTAGAGTTAATGTAGTATATAATACAATGTGAAGTTAGCAGTGTTACCACAATGTTTTAAGCATTTATAAAAGTTGATTTTTTTTATTCAAAAGTGAGGGTGTAAAAGTGATATTATTTCTCACTTTTAAAGGATGCATTTATCTCCACCCACTAGGATTTTTGACCCTTCCCTCTCTTGCTTCTTCTTCATTTTTCTCCCCATGCTTCAATTACTAATAAGTTTATGATTTAACAAAAAAGAATTTGTTATTGTTATAGGGTAGAAAAAATTGGGGTAATTCTAAATGTTCACTACCCCCGACATGGGATCATCAATCATTGATGAAGTTGCATCATGCATGAGTGTGGGAGTCGAGCCATCACGGATGCTCGTAATTCTAGAGTAACTAACTGTAGTCTATACTCGTGCTTCTGATTCTTTATTTAATTGCAACACTTATCCATATTATCATATTTCGAGTATAGGCTGCTTTTCTATATGATAACTATATTCCTTTCAGCTTTGTTAATCTTTGTGCTTTATATTCTGTACCACGCTGTCCCTGATTGACTTTCTAATTTGAGTTCCCATGAATTCACTTGGGAACAGAGGATAAGTATTCCTGAGATAAGGAACCATGAGTGGTTTTTAAAGAACCTTCCGGCAGATCTCATGGATGAAAGGACAATGAATAATCAGTTTGAAGAGCCTGATCAACCCATGCAAAGCATTGATGAAATCATGCAGATAATTGCTGAGGCTACCATTCCTGCTGCTGGGACCCCCAGTCTCAACCAGTATCTGACTGGCAGCTTGGACATTGATGATGACATGGAGGAGGATCTGGAGACTGATCCTGACCTTGACATTGATAGCAGTGGAGAGATAGTCTATGCAATGTAATGGGGTCGATTTTCTGCCGTGGTTGAGGCAGGTGAGCTTGGAAGGGCCATTTCCTTAATGAAGTTAATATTCATCTACTGGGTTTTGTTTTATGCGGGTGTGAAAGATTAGAGGCAAAACTTTTACACCTTTGCAATGGAGAATTCTATGGATTAAAATTTGTACATGTCAATGTGAAACTGTTCCTCTTGTTTCTGTTCTGTGTATCACCTTTTCTAGTGATGTATATGTACCTCAAATTTGTAATTTTATGCTTTTCCACTTTCCAAGTGGAATGTGTATGGCACTGTGTAACATTCTTAAGAAAGTAATATGTCAATATATGCCAGTTCTTAGGTTTTGTTAGACGAATTTGTTTTTGTTTGGTTTATTTTGTCTGGAAAATAAGCGCTATAATCTGTAAGCAGTAGGAGATTGGTTTAATATATTTCTCGAGGAGTCGAGCTCAAGTGAGAAATGCATGCGTGTCTAACACCACCTCTATTGATTCAAAATCAACTAGATTAGCAAAATTACTCAGCAAGGAAATGGGTCATACTTGCAGTTGCATTTAACCCCCAACTAAAAAGCCAACACCCCATATGTAAAAACTCTTGTGGTCTGTTTAGATGCCCAAATTTGGCCATGGATTTGGATTTGGACTCTGTTTGAGACCTACAAATCCGTTGATTTGAAAATTTTGGAAAATCTTCCCACAAATCACTTCTTGTCCATCCTTCCTCAAGCTGCAATAACGCTTAAGCTGAAACCACATTGACATTGAAGTTTGTCTCTTTTAAGTTTGTGGCTTAGTCTCCTTTTTTTCTTTTTCTTTTTTTTTTTGGGTTTATATTTGGGCTGTGTGGGTTTCGTTTGGATTTGTCTACCTGGGTCTGTATCTATTGGTAAAGCTGGGACTTGGGAATGGCAATGCTGTTGAGATTTTTAATTTTTTTTGCTATTGTATAAGAGGTTTAGCGAACTGGGTTGGTCTAGTTTTATTAAGGAATTGTTGGATTTTTTTAAATGTTTTTAGAGTTCAATGTTGGACTAATTGAAAATGCAAATTAAGTGTTAGATGAAATGACTTTGTGAGCGCTGTGTGATTTAATGACTGAGATGACTTTGATATCTTTCTCCAATTACTATGGTTACTAGGTCCTTAGAAGTATTTTGCTTGTCCAAGCTAGGTAGCAGTTTGTGTTTTGGCTAAGCTGTGTATGATATTTTTACTTCGATTATATATTTTCTTTACATGAAAATTTTACTTTTGCCTTTTGAGCTTTTGTAAGATCATGTATTTTTTGAAAAATTTGCCTGTGTTTTCCCTATCATGTTTCTAATAGCATATTTTCAAAAGTGAAAAAATACAATTGAGTTGAGCGTTTAGTAGTATTATGTGTTTTCAAGAAAGAAAAAAAAAAAGAAAGAAAGAAAAAGTATTTTGTGTCTTGTCAACATCACGTAGGTTCCACAAATTTCAAGACAATTACAATAATGTCACTCAAAACTATTACTGAAAACTGTTCTTGAAATGTTTCCAAAATATAATGTCTAAACACTCTAAATTGAGAACAATAACTCAAAACACTCTTTGTTAAACTTTCCTACCAAACTTTTTTTTTTTTAACATTGTTTTAACTTTCTGACTAAAGAAACCCTAATTCTCTCTTTATCACTTTAAATGAGAAACAAAATATATTAGTAACAAAACTGTTTTAATCAGCTAGATTCTAAAAGCAAAATTTAGAGTTTAAAATTTGTATCTTCTAATAAGAGAGTTTACTATTATATCTCTATAGGCATTGTTTGATCACTGTAATAAAATAAAATAAAATACAAAACAACTATAAATAATTCTTCATGTGCAAATATTATGTGCAAATATTTCTACTAGTTCAGAGGCTCTTGTTACAGTGAGAGAATGTAGTCTTGAAAAACAATAAATGGCCATGGGAAAGAGAGGTTGTAATTTCTTGCAGCCTCTTAACTATTACTATTTCCAATTTAGCAAAGCATGGAGATTGGAGATTCCTATCTTTTTCATCTTTAACAATCAAATGCTCTGTCAGTTTTATCCTAGAGTTGGGCTTCAATCAGTCTATGTTTGAAGGTGACTCGGAGGTTACAATCAAAGCCCTCAATGCCGAAGAATTTTCTTTAGCTAGTGTTGGTCACATTATTAAAGACATTTGGTCTATGTCTGGTTTGCTACAAACCAAGTCCTTCTCTTTTGTAAGGAGGCAGGGTAACTCAATTGTCCATGCCTTAGCTCAGAGAGCAAGGTTTTCCTTTCCTGTACTAGTCTGGATGGAGGATGTTCCACCTGACATTTATCGTTTTGTATGTTCTGATTTCAATTAGTATAATAAATTGCTGACAAGTTCGGATTCTTAAAAAAAAAAAAAAAAAAAAAAAAAAAAAAAAAAAAAAAAAAATCAAATGCTCCAATTCATTGCTGTCTTATATTCTAATAAATTTCAAATTGTGTAAGCTCCAAAAAATGTGGCTGTCAAAAGAGTTATCAAATTCATACGCCCAAAAACTCCTAAACTCTCAAGATTCTTAAGATTTAGATGTTCCGCTGTACCTTTCCATATGCACTTTAGTTCAAGTTGACTGCACAAGTTGATCTCACTCAAACTTGATAGCAACACATTTTGTTGTTTTCTATTAAAGAGCCCTTTGAGATTAAACACCTCTTGCAATCCTTCACCATAACTAATATCTAATTTTTCCAAACTTAATAGACTTTGCATCAAAATGACAGAACCTCAATCCCAATCTTCCGCATACAAGAGCTGTAATTTCTGAAAAGTATATACCAATTTCATTAAATTGGCTATTTTTAAATATATCTTTAAAAAATATATTTTAAGAAATGCTGCACAAGTTTTAACAAGAAAAGGAGTTGCAAATTGCAATATATATACAGTACGTAATAATATATACAAGATTCCAGTTAATGTATGTCCTCATGGCATATATTAATCATTCAATTTAGAAAATTTTTATAAAAAATTGAAAAAGTTGTCAAAATATTCAATGAACCCCACACACGACCATATTTTAATATGTATCCCACAAATCAATTTACCAATATTAAGAAATACCTTTCTCCCATTGTTAAATTTAGGATTCTACTAGTTGTAGGAACTCCTTATTCATGACACAAAATTATCAAATATCCACACAAATAAAAACATCAACATTAAAAAAATTTGCTAACGTAAAATATTTAAAGAGGAAAAGAACGAACACAAAACAAGTATTTGTCACTAATTTACAATTTTTAAATATATAGCAAGTAAAAAAAAAAAATACCATCCAAGAGATTACCGGCAAATAGCATTTTTTTTTTTACACGTCCAAGGGTGATTCAAAAAATCTCTCTCTCTCTCTCTCTCTCTCTCTCTCTCTCTCTATGTATATATATTTGCAAAAACATATTAAAAAATACGGAATATTAGAGGAAATCCAAATCACACATGCCAGTATATGAATGCACAAATACTCACAGACAACATAAACAAAAGCCTTATCCCCTTTCTTTCTTTTTTTCTTTTTTTTTTTTTTTCTTATCCCCTTTCTTAATGTTCTTTTAGCACCCAAATAGAATTTTTTGGGTATCATTTCTCGGCAAAGTAGAAGAATATAATGAAAGCCTCATGAAATATTAAGCAAATAGACATTTAGAAAGTAAAAATCAATTTGAAAAATAAAACAAATAGGAAAGTGGAAAAAAAAAATTGTGGACATTAAACATGTTGGGATGAAACTCATGAGAAAGGCATTTAAACCTCATGAGAAAAGCAAATAAAAGGAGTAAACAATTAATAATTAAAAAAAGGAAAGTATTTTCTCTTAGCTTACTACTTGCCTTTCATTTTTAACAAATAAAATTAAACAAATGTATTTTCATGTTCCCTTTTTCTATTGCTAATTAATCTAAATCCATTTTTAAATCTTTTAATGGCACAAAACTTTTTCTTTTTTTTTTTGAGGAAAGAATGGCACAAAACATTGTTTAACAAATTTTAAGTAACTCCAAACCCAACTACCCAACAGTATCATATATCAAGCCAAGACCCTTGTAGGCTAGTAGCTCCACTTGCTAGCAACTCTTGCTATTTATACAAAGGCATTTAGGATTCACATCCCTCCACCGCCTAATTATCAATGTATCAAAAAAGAAAAATCACATATTAATGAAATTTTATTTGCTTTAATCTAGAATTATCTGTATCTGTGTCACCATCAACCAACACCACCTTCTAAACTTACAGAATAAGGTTCCAAGTGCCTTCATGTTTGAGTAGAGTGGTTCAATGATGATAGAACAATTAGAAGGTAATTAGTAATGGTGTGAACTAATGTAATAATTTAGTATGTAATGTAAAAAAAATAAGTGCTCGGATATTACAACCAGGACATTTAAATTAAGACCCTGCTTGTAAGATGGGTTAGATTCGTATTTGAGAGAATGGTGAAGAAGAAATGTTATAGTAAGAAGATGGGAGAGGATGTTATGTTAGAATTTATAGAAGTGGAGACGTGGATAAAGATTGGAATGATTGGTTGTGATCCTTTGGGAGGTTTTGCTGGGTTCAGATGAAGCAGGGGGCTATATAGTAAAAGGAAAGCGGTGAAAATCTTACTTCAAGTCGCTATTCACTATTCGTAAAAAAAGTCATCATTCACTAGAATAACCTTGATAATAATATAATACACTAATTTTTCACAACTTGGTCCATGTTTTTTCAATTTCAAGGATGAGTCATGAGTGTATACACTTGAAACATGATATATCATTTTCTTTTTTTTTTCTTTTTTTTTGGGTAAGATGAACAAGACTTTCATTAAAAACTAAAGAGCAGAAGAAAGTATAAGCGATTTGAGGACACTCTAGTAGAGTCTAAACTAAGTAATAACGAAATATCTCCCCGGGGTTCTAAGGAAACAACAAAATCCCGGGGAAGCAAAGCTCCCAATAGCAATTCTTGATTTGAAATTTTGAACCATTGGTATTTTCCTTAGGCCGACCTTCCAATCACTAATATACTGTGTGAATGGCCTTCATGCTTCTTTAGAAGATCCACAACCAACTTCGCATCAAGTTCAATGATCAGTATATCATCTTTGTTTTAACATACAATTTAACACTATAAACATATGGTAGTTTGTCACCAGCTCTTTATTTTTTCTAGTCAAATAAGTTAGAAAAACTAAATTATACTAACTTGGAAAGAGAATTATAACCAATAATAGTACAGTACATCTAAATCAGAAACTCATTAATTAATAATAATTTATTATGATTTTGTTAAAAACTGTAATAATTTATGATAAATTATGATAAATATCACAAGATAAATATCAAAATATCACACGCTTATGAGTTATGAATGATGCATGCCTTTATTCATTTCTTGATAGGAACTCTTTTGTAAATCTATGCATGGGTTTAAAATATTAGCCCTATAAATTTGTGGTTTTAAAAACATTTGAATCAATTCATGCATAAATTCTAATTTATTTTTAGCATTAAAACTTAATTTTTCTATTTCAAAAACCACTTTTCAAAAATACCTAATTATTTATTCTAAAAGTTATTTTAATAAAATATTCATTTTTCATTCTCAAAATCACTTTTTTTAAACTTCTACACCACTCACACATGCATACACACCAGCCAAGTGAATTAAGAAATAAATAAAATATACTTCTTCCTGCATAAACAATAGTTATGTAAATTTATATGGATATTCATAATTAAAAATAAAATAAAATAACTGATATGGGTAATTATTTTTGGTTGATTGATCAAAATTTTACATTTTACATTGATTGATGCAAGTGTTATGAAAGTGAACAGTCGAAATCATTTTAACAAGCCAAGCCGCTATAGTAAAAATAGTTGTGTTGACAGTGTTGTGGTTATAAAGAACTAGTTAATAATCTATTTAAAGAAAATTTTCATGGGAAATGAAAAAAAAGTAATTAATATTTTGACATCTTTTTTCATTTTTCATAAAAGTAGTATTAAAACTTTCGTAAAATTGATTATTAACGAGTGTCCCTTTTTCTAAAGGATGATTAGGGGAATAGGATAACGGATCCTCAACAAGTTAAACAATTAGCTGTGGGATAATATTATCCAAATTTATTAGACACCTCTAAGTGGCATCTGGCTCAAGAAATTTGGGTAGAATTTCAACAGGTTCACCAATTTCAAGTTTGGAGATCCAGCAAACTATGTTTTCTAGGATGGATAGAAGGCCCAAGGTCCTGATGGGTTCACAGCTTGTTTTTTCAAAAAAGCTTGGCCTATTGTTATCCATTCATATGTAGAGCCCATGCCATCCAATCGTTTCTCAATTCAGGTAGGTTACTTGGAAATGTGAATGCAACAATTATTATACTTCTCCCTAAAGTGAGCAATCATTCAAGCATGGGGGATTATAGACCAATTTCTTATGGCAATATCATTTATAAGTGCATCACAAAGAACTTGACTAATAGACTTAAATCACGCTTGAATGATATTAGTAGCCCAATCAAACTGCCGTTGTGCCTAATAGGAATACAACAGAAACTGTGCTATTTGCTCCTGAAATTGTTAAGAACTACCATAGAGAAAAAGGCCTAGGCAGGTGTACCATCAAGGGTGGTTTATTTTTTCCGCGCCTTCAAATTGTGGGGTTTCCCTCAGGATATGTTAATTGGGTGAGGGAGTGTATTACGACTCCTATGTACTCTGTAGCTGGTTATTTTCAAGGAGCCAAAGGGATGAGACAAAGGGATCCATTGTCCCCACATTTGTTTTTGCTAGCAATGGAGTTCCAAAATCCTACTAAGATGCTAAAACAAAAGGATTCTTCTTTTTTTTGATAATTAACGAAAGTTTTATTAAAAAACTAAAAACAGCCAACCCGAGTACATTGGAAATGTACTATGGGGGCATAAATCAATAACAAAGATTACAACAATCAAGTAAAATAGGAAGGGAAGAACAAGAAAAATGACAAAAGATCACACTCCAATCGAGAAGCATGTGTAAAAAAAAAGACTTAAACTCTAATATAGAGCGTTCACATCCCTCAAAGCTTCTAGCATTCCTTTCACGCCAAATACACCATATCACGCAATGAGGCACAATTCTCCACAACTCAATATTTCTATGTCGACAAAAGGATTCTTCATTACAAGGACTTCAACTTCCATCCCAGATGTGAGAATATGCAGTTTATTAATATTTATTTTGAAGACAACTGAATGATTTTCATGAGAACTAATCTATACCCAGTCAAATTAGTGAAAAGTGTTTGGAAGACTTTGAAGTGATTTATGGCTTGTAGATTAATACTCTAAGTATTATGTGCAGGTGAATTTGCGGGCCTAAAGAACCAGATTTTGAATGCTCTTCACTTTAAGGAGGGTATCTCAGTTAGATATCTGGGTAAGCCTCTAGTCCCTAGTTGGCTGAGCTATCATGATGCAGGCCCCTAATTGAAAAAATGACAAGAAGAATAAATTCTTGGACATGTAAATACTTATCCTTTGCAGGTAGATTGAAGTTATTACAATTATTCTTGTATAGTGTGTCTTTGGGGAGTGAATGGATGTCACTTTTTTCTGGGAAATTTAAGATTTATGAAGAAAGAAGGTACACTACACACAACTATAAAACGGAGGTGGAGACTTTCATGCACTTGTAACATTATTTGTTATTATAAACAGAATAATGTTTAATGGAGTACAATCTTAAGTGTGGCCAATACTGTGCCAAAAAAGACAGTCATTTCATCAAACACCAGGTGAGCAAGACACATTCCCTTCATCACATTGGAATAACTGGTTGATCCAAACCACAATATAGACCTTTATGGCAATTGGATTTTTGATCTTCTAAAAAAAGATCTCCATATTTATGATAAGAATATGTTTCGATTAACTTTTGTAATGACTGCTCTGTGCCTAAGTTATAACAACGGCATTAAAAGTTGAACATGTACTGGTTGTGCATAAGCAAGAACATGGACAAACAAAAACACGATATAAAGGTTTAACTCCAAAAAGTGAAAAACTCCCATAAATTAAAACAAATAAATAAAAGAAGATAAGATTTCCTGAAGAAAGTAAGAATGTAAGAATGAAGGTACCTGAGCATAAGATGTTGAAAGCATAGCATCTCTAAATTTCCGCCCAGTATTTTTAATGAACCCTGCTGGAGACTAAAAGACTATCTGCATCTGCACATCCAAGAAAAAAAAGAAAGAAAGTGTAACCCAACAAGGGGGAAAATTGATTCAAATATGACCAAATGGAAATTACAACAAGGAAGTAGAATAAAATTCAAAATTTGTACAAATGCATCACTCTAAAACCACAACCTAAGGCTTGGTATCTTACGTACGAGCAAATGAAAGTTTTTGAGTGATCCATTTATACCAATCATATATTATAGACTCTACTCGAAATGAACGCTAATTGGTTCCTTAACTTCACTCCATCACTCAATGACTATAAATAATGGTGCAATATAAAATAAATTAAAGGCTCAAATTCAGATCAAACCAACAGTCAATGCAAAAATTAGAATTGCCATAGCTAATGATAAGTCTGCATCTACTAATGTCCAATGTAGTGACCTACAAGATGACATGACACTAGTAATTGGGAAGGAAACAAAAGGGAGTAAGAAAGTGTCCTAACCAAGGAAGTCAATACTGTACCGGAGGTTGTACCGATTTAGTCAGCGGTACGATATATTTCGGATACCGGTCAATACCGGTGTACCGTTTCGGGTTTACTACTATTTTATATATATATATATATATATAAACACACACTCATTAGGACCATAATAATTTATATACATATATATATATATATATATATATATATATTAGCAAAGAAAATTTATAAGTTTAAAGTTAAAAAAAAAAAAAATTATCTAGCAAAGATATAAATTATAAATTATATATATATTAGCAAAGATAATCTATAAATTATCTTTGAGATATATATATATTAGCCGAAGTCTATATATATATATATATATATATATATTAGCAAAGATAATCTATATCTTTGATATGAGTTATGGACAAACAGCCCCCACCTATTCATGTAACCAAACATAGTTAATTAAAAATAGATCAAATGGTGTAGAAGCACCTTTAAAACCCTTGAACCAATCTGTACTGTCCATTATTAGGTCAACTGCCTACAATACACTTTTGCATCCTCCTGTGTCTCATATTCTCAATGCCGCCTCTGTCTGAAGTCTATGGTTTTTACTTTCTCAACGCAGCACAGCGTAGCTTCACAAGATTCGGCCTTGTTTTTCATTTTTCTCTCATACTCTCATTGCTGCCTCTGTCTGAAGTCTATGGTTTTCACTATTTGGCCTTGTTTTTCATTTTTCTCTCATACTCTCATTGTTGCCTTTGTCTGAAGTCTATGGTTTTCACTCTTGCAACGCAGCACAGCTTAGCTTCACAAGATTCGGCCTTGTTTTTCATTTTTCTCATCTGGGTTTTTGAATGGGTAGCCATGTTTTTCATTTTTCTCATCTGGGTTTTCCGTTTTTGTTGTTTTCATTTACTGGCCAAAACAGCCGAATTGCACCCGTATGGCCGGTTTTTGCCGGTACGGCCGATACGCAGCCGGTACGACCAATAATTTTTCCAATACGAAACAGGGATGTACCTGTACCGGAGCATTGGCCGGTACGGTACGGTATTGACTTCCCTGGTCCCAATATAAATAAGTGTAGCATCTTATAGCATGCGTACTTGATTATGATGTATACTAAATACCAAGTTATTACAAAATGAGCTAACATGAGTAACACTAGAAAATGAGAGCAGTTTTGAATTTCATAGAAATTTGATCTCTGTTTTGATAGGAAATGAATGTCCAAAGGTTGGGTGTGAAAACTAGTGTTCAATAAAGTTTGCAAATAGCATTCTTGTGCTATTAGCCAATAACATAAAGTTTCAAGTATTATATGTGTCAAACAACGATAGTATAACTTTTGAAAGTGATTAATAATTACAAAAATATAGATACCCGCTTCATTCATTTGAAATTTTAAGTAAAACTAAGCCAATCAATACTAAGAAGGTCAAGAACTTCATCTTTGATATTTAACAGACCGTTTAAATTTTAAATAAAAAAGGAACATGCCTCTGAATCTAACCAAGCTCACCAGTTTCATTTTCAAAATGATTCTCCATTTTCAGGCCTTCTTTGTTACCCTTGACAAACCTAGTGGAGCCTCCATTCTCTATTGTTTATGACCTCAAGCTGAGTCTTCGATTTTGGGCTGTCATTATTATTTACAAAGCTCTTGGTTTCTACTGGCATCTAAGAACCATTCCATTCCGTTTATTCTCTCCCATTGTGAATTCTTGCAGGTTCTCCCCTTAAAAAATTGATTTCAACATTGTAAAATCCTACTAACAATACAATCTTTGGAAGTGTGATGACCAATGAAGGCTCTTGGAACTCATTCATGCAAAATGCAAGGGATATAGTTTGAGTAAAAAAAATTACTATTCTTGCAAGGATATGATGTGGTTTGCCATTGGTTATCAAGACTGTGGGTAAGTCAATGAAGAAAAAAATATGCACTCAACCGTCTACAACTTCCTGTTTCTCATTATGGCAGCATTGAGAAGGATATATGTGTGCCATCCTATGATGCATATTGCCAAGTAAGAATCTACAACATTGTTTTTATATTGTTATCTGATTCCTCCACAAAGTTGACCTTGAATTATCCAATCTATTATAAAATCGAATCTTAAATGACTCTGCCAAGTAGAAATACTTAAGACAAGTACAGATCTTGTTCTTCATTATTCCTGCGTTAATCAACCACATTAATCAGGTCCTGTATAACCTTTTTCTGTGCTCTCTTCAAAGCATTCTGCATCATGCGATATTGATCATATTCTATCCCCTGCTTCTATTGTCCATTTAACTCCTCTTTCTTAGACCTTCCCATTAAAGATAAACCCACCTTCTTTTAAGTACCAATATCTTAGCCAGAAATAGATAGTTAATCACCCATCACTGTTATCTACAAATAGGGTTATAAAATGAATCCATAAGTTGTTGTAGTATTTCAATTTTGATCAGATTTGGCATCTTTAGAGCTCACTAATCAGTTACAAAGTGGAAAACTAAAAGATTACACAAATACATACAATTCATAAAAGATTACACAAATACATGCAATTCATAATTTGCAACAATAAAAGAAATGCTGAGTTACATATGCAATTCATCAAAGGTCATAAAGAAATTTCACCATTATAGAATTGGTCTCAACTTTTTTGCCCTTTTAGATTAACGAAATCAGTTGCCTCCATGTGCTTGTCACAAAAACTTTTTGCAATTCCAATGAATAAATATTACAAAACTTTATGCAATTCAAACGAATAAATACTACATACTCTAATAAATCCCATACATACATAAATACACCATAATGTGATGCATAGCTATTTAAAGGAAATATAATATTTAAACTCATACAATATTATTCAAGTCAACAGATGGGTAAAGGAGCAATTTCTACTACATGGTGACATCATATCTCCAATGGTCTAGCGGGTCCACTGCCAAAAGAAAATTAATAGCACATAAGGGAGATAAACAAAAAGAAAATGGCTTAATTGATTAAAAATTCAGAGGAAGATCGACCGCTCTATTCTTGGTGGTTTGGCTACCAGCTTTTCTGGGTTCATCTCTTCTCTAAAATTTTATAGATGCCCTCATAGACTATTTTGAAGGCCACAACATTTTCCTCCATGTAAGATGATTTGTCCGTACTTAATATGCAACAAAGTTGATATTTTAGGCAGTCTGGGTATTATTTAAGCAAAATAGTAGACATCTTTTAGAAGAAAAGTCCAGCTTCACATTTTACTAACAATTACTTGTAGGAAATTTCATATACCTTAAGAAACTTTGTAAGTAGGAATAACTATTAATTATGGTTGCAAAAAATAACAAGCAAATTTACCAAAATCAATGCTGCATTTTTAAACTTATGAGCCAAAGTTGTTTGTATATTATATAATTGATGCAATTTAAGACTTCAGGTTTCTAAGGAATTTTGTCAAAAAGGTAAAATATAGCCCAAACACCACACATAGCCCCAAAATGGTCACATCATCGGCAATTGACCAAAGTCCCAGCAACTAAACATATATACACACCAACATCTAGCTCAAATGTTGTTCAAGACACCCAAAAATACTATAAAAAAAAAATAGAAAAGAAACTCACCTAAAGATTATTGCGAACATCAAGATTGGTTGGTTCAATGAATAATTCAATAAGCTATTCGTCAAATTGAAATTTAACTTTAATAAATGTGACAATACATTAATTGTTTTGGCCATTTGAGAGGTATGAAACAACAATCCTAACAAGCTTAAACTCAAAAGGAAATGAAATAAATAAAAGTTCCCCCCTAAACTACAATAATGGATTTTCTTTAGAAAACGTTCAATTTGATAATAAAAAACCAAGGCAGGTACAACAAGATACAGACAACCATGACTTGGGTAAATGTATTTATGTCCAATCTTAACCATGATGCCAAGAAAGAGGATTAAACAAAAATATTGTTGTACCTGCAACTAAACATATATACACACCAACATCTAGCTCAAATGTTGTTCAAGACACCCAAAAATACTATAAAAAAAAAATAGAAAAGAAACTCACCTAAAGATTATTGCGAACATCAAGATTGGTTGGTTCAATGAATAATTCAATAAGCTATTTGTCAAATTGAAATTTAACTTTAATAAATGTGACAATACATTAATTGTTTTGGCCATTTGAGAGGTATGAAACAACAATCCTAACAAGCTTAAACTCAAAAGGAAATGAAATAAATAAAAGTTCCCCCCTAAACTACAATAATGGATTTTCTTTAGAAAACGTTCAATTTGATAATAAAAAACCAAGGCAGGTACAACAAGATACAGACAACCATGACTTGGGTAAATGTATTTATGTCCAATCTTAACCATGATGCCAAGAAAGAGGATTAAACAAAATTACTACATTGTTATTTGACGAATTTCATGCACCAAAAATTTTGTGGACTAAGTCCAGTATAGAATAAAAACAAAAACAACATTTGTCTTTCTATAAACAATAATAGTGCATGTTGAAATTACATTGGCCACATTGATAAATCAACTTTTCTCAAGAACTATTATAGCTATTACATTAAGGGTGATCTTTGATTTCCTCAATGAAAGTAAAGGGGTGTGGGTGATAGACAAATGTGCAAACACCTCTAAACAGGTGACTAATGTTACTTGATATTTGGGTATTCCCCAAGAATACATTTGGGATGTACAGGATACTCACAATTTAAATAACAGTAAAACCAATACTTTGGATTGTGCTCTTCTTCACATATATCACAATAATATTCACCGGAGTCATCTTCATCAGTATAATAGAGAGTGAAGGGATGCTCATGTTGATTGTACCTTACGGTTAGTGGTAGTGTAGCACAATTGAAGTCCAAAGCAAATTCGCAAGTGGTACAACAGAATATTGGGTAAATTTTAGAATCACAACAACTACAATTCTGTTTAGATTCTGTGCTTGGGAGAAGAAGTCGATGCTCATGACCATGGTGGGTAAGGATGTCTAAGTTCAAACTACATGGAACATCAATTATAAAATAGCATGTCTCACACTTATAGTTGAAGCCATAACAATAACACTTACATAAAAAACCCACCTCAAGGTTAGTGCCGGCATCCAGATTGGTAGGTTCAATGAAGAATTTAGTAAGTTGCTTGTAGGACTAAAAATTAAATTTAGTAAATGTGACAATACATTAAATGTTGTGGCCATTTGAGAGGTATAAAACAACAACCCTCATAAGCTAATAAGCTAAGCTTAAGTTCAAAAGTAAATAAAATAAATTAAGTAGAATAAGAATTACAAATTTCATGCACCAAAAATTCTGTGTACTATGTTTAGTATAGAATAAAAATTTAAACAACATTTTAATTTCTATAAACAATAATAGTGCATCTAGAAATTACATTGGGCACATTGATAAATCAACTCTTCACAAGAATTATTGCACCTATTACATTGAGGGTGGCCTTTGACTTCCCCAATGAAATTAAAGGTGTGTAGGTGACATATTGACAAACAAATGTGTAAGAACCTCCCGGCAGGTAGCCATTATATGTGTCACTTGACATTTGGGTTTTTGCCAAGAATACATTTGGTATGTGCAAGATAACTGCAATCTGCACAATAATAGAACCAATGTTTTGTGTCTCGTTCATCTTCACAAATATCACAATAATATTCACCGGAGTCATCTTCAGCAGTATAATAGAGAGTGAAGGAATGCTCATGTTGTTTGTACCTTGTAGTTTGCGGTAGTGTAGTACATTTGAAGTCCAAAGCTGAACAGTTTTAGACCCTTTAACCCAACCAGATTAACCTATTTAATTAGCCAAGTAATTAACTTAGTCAAATTATGCAAATCTAGGTTAACACAATCAAACAATCATATCAAGAATATAAAGCAACGGAAAAGTAAATAACACAATGATATAATGATCCAAGAAACCACACGGTAAAAACCTGGAGAGGATTTGACCTAGCTATCCTCAAGGTAAACTTGAATCCACTATCTTGAAAGAATCGAAGTTCATACAAAAGGACTTACAAGATCCCCGCTTAACTTCCTAATGCTACACACCAGTAGAACTTACTAACACGACCACGTGCAAACTCCGAATCCACGGACTCCTTCTATCTTGGATTCTCTACCAGTTACAAGCACACATGCTTGTTATTCTTTAAGCTTCAATGGCAGCAACTAAGTTGATCATCAAGGTATTGAAAATATCTCTACCTAGAAAACTCTAAGTTTATGTGAAGGAAAGCTCCTCAATGATCTCACAAGAGATTCACACAAACCCCAAAATATGAGAAACAATATAACCAGAGCAACTAGGACTGCACTCCAAAACGTGGCTAAGGTTTTCTTTATATACTAGGAGAATTAGATCTGAAACTCTAATCCTTAATGGGCTTGGGCTGAGTTGGAAATTCTGCAGAAAAAACATTATGCCTGAGATTCGATCGATCGAGTCTAAGCTTCGATCGATTGAGTTAGGTCGAAAGTCACTAATACTTTCTGCAGCCACTCGATTCTAACTTTACATAAACGCACAACTTTGAGCAAGCCTAAACAAGACTAAACAACTTGTTTTGATCATGATTTGCCAACATTATACATTAGAGTTCTAAATACATTAAATCCTAAGTCTTTAGAACCTAACAAAAGCAAATTCACAAGTGGTACAACAGAATATTGGGAAAATTTTTGAATCACAACAACTGTAGTTATGTTCAGATGCAATGCTAGAAAGAAGAAATGGATGCTCATGGCCAGGGTGGGTAAGGATGTCTAAAATTAAACTACATGAAACATCGAGACTAAAACCAATATACAAGCATTTCTCACACGTATAGTTGAATCCATTGCCTTCACACCTACAGGCTTCACACTTAAATGTATTTTGATTATAATTCAAACATGGTCGTGGCTTTGGGAAGAGGGTGAGTAAGTGTTGATGAAGTGGGTGTCATTTTTTTGTAGGTAATTTTGCACAAGATTCATGTAGAAAGAAGCTACAATTTACAGAACTATAAAAGGGAGGGAAGATAGCTTGTACGCACCCATCGCATTTTTCAATATTTAGTACCTCATCATCCGAAAGCTTTAAGTCATGCTCATGACTGAAGTGTTGGATTTTTGTGGCTATTTCAATTCCATCCATCCCCACTTTGATATTTTTGACTTTGTAAGCTGCAGATTGATCGAGCTTTGAATTTTCATTCTCTGCCTCTTTAAGTTTTTGCAAATCTATGTTCTCCCTATTTCTGTAGTCCGCAACACAACCGAGATGGGCAACAAAATCGCATTTTGGAGCAATAGTAAAACCCAAAGTTTGTGTTCACTTTTTGAGCACAGAGCTGACAAAATCGGGAGTTGGATTGATGAAGTTCAACTTCAAGAGAAGAATGGATAAGGCGGAGGGGGTGCTTGTGAACTAGAACTTTGAGTGTGCATGGCAAAGAAGCACAAGTATTATGAACGCAATAACTACATAGGGCACACAAATTAGGTATACCCTTGACTTCTTTGGCACCAAGGTCACAAGTGAACGACATCCACTTCCAAAAGGGGGTTAAAGGGTGGTGGTGGACTTGAGAAGATTCGATGGTGGGCGGTAAGGAAGCACATGTGGCGTGAAGGTTGAAGTCACAGCGGTAACAACGATAAGTGTATTGTCGATGAGATTCATTGCAGAGTTGGCATTTGGTCTTTTGTTTGTGTTCTTCTTCTTGTTCAGGATAACGTGTCTTTTCATCAAAGAGAATGAGAGGATGGATTGGGTGCAAGGGATGGTGCAACCCAAGGGGTACTTCCGCACATGATTTATGATGAGTGGTGTCTATCCAATGTTGTAATCCACCTTCTCTAGAATAGTAGGTAGGACCATAAATTGATTCTTGGCACCCACAAGAAGTATTTCCACCTCTGAAGTCCAGGATGAAGACCAAGGGATGCTTTGAATCGCAAAAATGTAGAAGTTGTGGTGGCTGCTCCATCTTCTTGTTCTATGACATAATCATCAAAATAGTGATGCGTCAAAATCGGTTTCGCATCTATCTAACAACACACCATTTTCTTTAAATTTGGATGTAAAATGACCGATTTTGGAGTTTGGTTGCGAGAGATAGAAATATTGATTGAGGTGATTAAGAAGCTGCTGCACATCAAGTGTTTGAATTTGTTTTAATTTAATTTAAAGGATGGGCTTGCACAGGTGGGTTTTTTTTCAGATTGAGTGTGTTTACTTTGATGTTGGGTCTAATCAAAATAAGTAAATAAATTGAATTTACAATGAAATTAGGAAATTTGGACCTCATTGTTTAAATCTTAAAATTTTGTAGGCATGGGTTGGCCGGCTTGGTATTTAATTTTCAATTTTATAATGTAAATAAATGGTGGGAGGCAATGTTAAGAGTGAAAAACTTAACACTATTGTATACACACATATATAAGAATTCTTTTAATTGATTTCTTACAGTTTTAAATAAAATAAAACGACAAATTTTTATTTATTAAAAGAAATGCACCTAAAAAGTTAAAAATAAATATTAAGCAGTTATGCACAACAAAAATTCAAACCATATCTATAACTGTGATTGTTCTTGTGATTAGAAAAAAAATATACTATATATATTGTGGGGGACCTTTTTTCGGAAGGGCACCCCCGACAATGAATTTGTAGAGAGTGGGGCAAAGGGTTTGGCTCCGGCCGGCCTCTCGCCGGTGCTTCTTGAGTTTTTCCCTTGTTGTTCTTCGTCTGGGGTTGCTCCTCGGCTGACGTCCGAGGAGGCCCCCTCTTCACGAGGGGGCTCTTTGCCTTATATACGCCCTTTGGCTTGATCCTGGCCTTACAGCTGTTGGCCATCCAGGCTACTGCACCAGAGCTTGTCCCATCAGACAGGTTCTTCACCATACTGTGGGTTGCGGCATTCAAGGTTGCACTGTTCAGGGGTCTTGTCACCATTAATGTAGCCTGGAGGGTCAGGCAAACACCTTAAGTGTGGATGTGACCACCTATTCTGGGTTTGCCCCCTACCCAAGATTAGACTAGGTGTGTCGAGGAAGGGTGTGTCCTCGGTATGGGTCCAAGAAGGGCTAAAACCCTTTGGACGACTATCTGGGATGATTGTCCTCCTCGGCTTGGGCCTTGGGCCAGCCTAAAGGTGGGCTGGGGGTTCCGGGCCCACGGGCCCCACAATAGCCCCTCAAAACCCTGCTGCACGTTTCCTCGGACGGGGAGGAGGGTTTTGCAAACCTCAGCCCTTATGTTCCGGAAGGCCTTCCGCTAGCTGGTTCTTCCTTGAGTGGCTGGACTTGACACTCAGACCCTTCAGTAGGTAGTTAGTTTCTCCACAGGACTAGGTCTTTGGACCATGCAGCACCTTGGCTCCGTCGTAAATGGCTAGCTCCCCATAGGCTTGGGTCTGAGGACCGTGCAAGACCTAGGTACAATTGCTGCCTTCAGAGCGAGTGGCTAGCTCCCCGTAGGCTTGAGTCCGAGGACCATGCAAGTCCTAGGTACAATTGCTGCCTTCAGAGCGAGTGGCTAGCTCCCCGTAGGCTTGAGTCCGAGGACCATGCAAGTCCTAGGTACAATTGCTGCCTTCAGAGCGAGTGGCTAGCTCCCCGTAGGCTTGGGTCCGAGGACCATGCAAGACCTAGGTACAGTTGCTGCCCTCGATGGTAAGTGGCTAGCTCCCCATAGGCTTGAGTTCGTAGACCATGCAAGACCTAGGTACAATTGTTGCCTTCAGAACGAATGGCTAGCTCCCCGTAGGCTTGGGTCCGAGGACCATGCAAGACCTAGGTACAGTTGCTGCCCTCGATGGTAAGTGGCTAGCTCCCCATAGGCTTGAGTTCGTAGACCATGCAAGACCTAGGTACAATTGCTGCCTTCAGAACGAGTGGCTAGCTCCCCGTAGGCTTGGGTTCAAGGACCATGCAAGACCTAGGTACAGTTGCTGCCCTCGATGGTAACTGGCTAGCTCCCCATACGCTTGAGTCCGTAGACCATGCAAGACCTAGGTACAATTGATGCCTTCAGAACGAGTGGCTAGCTCCCCGTAGGCTTGGGTCCGAAGACCATGCAAGACCTAGGTACAGTTGCTGCCCTCGATGGTAAGTGGCTAGCTCCCCATAGGCTTGAGTCCGTAAACCATGCAAGACCTAGGTACAGTTGCTGCCTTCAGAACGAGTGGCTAGCTCCCCGTAGGCTTGGGTCCGAGGACCATGCAAGACCTAGGTACAGTTGCTGCCCTCGATGGTAAGTGGCTAGCTCCCCATAGGCTTGAGTCCGTAGACCATGCAAGACCTAGGTACAGTTGCTGCCTTCAAAATAAGTGGTTAGCTCCCCGTAGGCTTGGGTCCGAGGACCATGTAAGACCTAGGTACAGTTGCTGCCCTCGATAGTAAGTGGCTAGCTCCCCATAGGCTTGAGTCCGTAAACCATGCAAGACCTAGGTACAGTTGCTGCCTTCAAAGCAAGTGGCTAGCTCCCCGTAGACTTGGGTCTGTAGACCATGCAAGACCTAGGTACAATTGCTGCCTTCAGAACGAGTGGCTAGCTCCCCGTAGGCTTGGGTCCGAGGGCCATGCAAGACCTAGGTACAGTTGCTGCCCTCGATGGTAAGTGGCTAGCTCCCCATAGGCTTGAGTCCGTAGACCATGCAAGACCTAGGTACAACTACTGCCTTCAGAACGAGTGGCTAGCTCCCCGTAGGCTTGGGTTCGAGGACCATGCAAGACCTAGGTACAGTTGATGCCCTCGATGGTTTCGCCTTCGTCCCCGAGTGTGAGGACACAGTGTTCACCTCTTTGGGCAACTCAGTCTCACATCGGATAGAGGTCCCTTTCATTAACCCCTTGTAGGCTGCTAGAGCAAGAGTTAGTATACCACTACTGCACAGTTGCCTTCAATAGGAGTTCATCCTCGGATCCGAGAACTTTGCTTTAGTGTGAAGACATCCATGGGTCATTTTCTGGGAGCGGTTTTTCCTCAGGTCGGATTGTGACTTCACTCGTGGGGCTGATCTCGCCTCTGGTTCGTGTTCCTCGTCTTTCTGGTTTACGAGGCGTCGCTTGGCCTTTCGCGCTCCGTGTTTGACGCTTCGGTGCCCGTAACGCGCCTTCATTAATGCCCTCGTGAATCAACATGAATCTGGTGGTTGGCAATCCCCTTGGAATTGGGTGGGAATTAATTCCCTTTGACAATCCCCCCTTCGAATTCTGCGTGGCTCAACTCCCACCGGTTTTCGCCTTCCATAAAAGGCGTTCTAGGGGGAGTGTTTCTCCTCATTTCATGAATCTTCCACCACAAACAGAAATATACACTTTCACTTCCCTGAGCCCCTTTGACACCGCCACCAGGATTGTGACCACAGTCAGGAGATCTGGAGTTAAGGGCCGCCGTGGCCGCAGCCCCCACTGGGCTGCCGGCGCGGCAGAGTTTAGGCGTAACACTGGCAGGGCCTTGTACGGTGGCCAAGGGGGACGTCGTTGAAGTACCTAACGCCTCTCCCCAGAGCGCACCTCCGACGAAGGAGGCACGCGAACTCCCGTCATGGCTAGAGCCCGAGTATTGCCGTCTCCGACGGTCAATGCTCGTGCAGTTTGGAGAGGGTCGAGGAAGCATCACGAGGGAAGGTGTTCCGGGGTCCCTGGGTCGGCTCCTTACTTTGTTCAAGCTTTGGCTTGAAGGCGAGCCAGCCCCCAGCCCCCCTTCCCGTGCTTTTACTGTCCAGTTCTCCCATTCTCTGGACGCTAGTAAAAGCACGGGTTGACACTTCCCTCATTCCTGATATTAATTCTTTTCGAGCCTCTTGCCCGGCTAGTTCTAGAATCGGTCCGCCAGGGCCTCTGATTGTAGGACTAGTTTGTAGGATTTCTTGTAAAGCATGCCTGTCTGAGCCTCTAATTTTATTTGTAACTTTTCTTTTATGAAATAATAAAGATTATTGTACTTGTAATCTTCTTCTGAAATAATAAAGAACTTTTCTTTTATTTGCTGTTGAATTTTCTTTTCGTACTGCGATTCTTCTCTTCTTCTCTTTTTTTTTTTTTTTTTTTTTTTTTTTTTTTTTTTTTTGCACCGCCAACTTTTGAGTAGTAACTACTTTAGAGCGACCGCCGGTTACACCGACCAGCGCACTAACCCTCCCCACAGACAGCGCCAATTATGGGGGCTCCTTTTTTCAGAAGGACACCCCCGACAATGAATTTGTAGAGAGTGGGGCAAAGGGTTTGGCTCCGGCCGGCCTCTCGCCGGTGCTCCTTGAGTTTTTCCCTTGTTGTTCTTCGTCTGGGGTTGCTCCTCGGCTGGCGTCCGAGGAGGCCCCCTCTTCACGAGGGGGCTCTTTGCCTTATATACGCCATTTGGCTTGATCCTGGCCTTACAGCTGTTGGCCATCCAGGCTACTGCACCAGAGCTTGTCCCATCAGACAGGGTCTTCACCATACTGTGGGTTGCGGCCTCCAAGGTTGCACTGTTCAGGGGTCTTGTCACCATTAATGTAGCCTGGAGGGTCAGGCAAACACCTTAAGTGTGGATGTGACCACCTATTCTGGGTTTGCCCCCTACCCAGGATTAGACTAGGTGTGCCGAGGAAGGGTGTGTCTTCGGCATGGGTCCAAGAAGGGCTAAAACCCTTTGGACGACTATCTAGGATGATTGTCCTCATCGGCTTGGGCCTTGGGCCAGCCTAAAGGTGGGTCGGGGGTTTCGGGCCCACGGGCCCCACATATATATATATATATATATATATATATATATATATTACTTTTTTTCTTTTTGTTTTATGTTAATTGTCATCATTTATTGAAATCTAACCCAATTTTGAGTTCACCTTTATATTTGATATAGTTTATTTTTTAGGCAAGATTTTACTTAATCTCAATCAACCAATCAAACTCAAAACAACAAAGCTAATACAACAAAAATTCCGGGAGAAATTTTAGTAGGAACTTTAGTTTGAGGATAAAAGATGTAAGTCTAAAATTGTTTAGAGTTTCACATAAACCTTAAACAAACATTTGATAGAGATTGGATTCAAGTTAAACTTTGGGTAATTTTTACAAAAGTTATATTCATCAAAATTTTGTTTTTGTTTTTTTGTTTTAATAACAGTAGTTTGCTAAACCCACAGTGGAATAAATGTCTTTTCTATAACCATCTTGCTAAGGTGATTTATTAATTTTCTTTAAAGAATAGAGGCAATTAGGCATTTAAAACTTACTAATCTTTATATTTTTTTTTGGAGTGTAATCTTATAGATTTAATAGTAATTACAACTGGTTATTTTGAAATATTGCGTGTGATTAACCTATAATAGATATTAAATAAAAATTGGATTCAAGAAAACAGTTACTTCTTTCTCAAAAAAAGAAAAAACGTTACTTTAGTCATATACATTTTGTCAAAGATACATTAAATGTAACATAAACTAAACTATTAAGTAGTAATATTCTCACACAAATATAGTGTCAATTTCAAGTGTAATGAAATGTTACCACATTTAACATCTATATGACAAATTTTAAGCATGCAAAGCACTCTATCGTTTACAAATAACAACAGAAAAACACACACATATATATGAACAAATTTGCAAAAACAACTATCAATACTTACAAAGAGAAAAATACAATTTTGGCTTCAAAACACCCTAAGAATGCTTCCAAGTTAGCCTCGATTTTAATTTTGTGAAAGCCCAATTCATGTAGAAATCATCTATATAACTTCAACTATATATAGAAGATTGTTATGCTATTGAGATAAAAGAGATAAGTAAGTAGGCAAAGTAAGGCATTTATACTAGCTTGCCAACTTAGACTTGTATAACTCATGTGGAACAAGAGACATATGTAAGCAAAGCATTTGTGCTTGATTGCTAACTTAGACTCATATATTCTCTTATATTTAATCTTTTTTTAATCCAAGTTCAAATTTCATACTAACATTTACGTTTTCTTCTTTCTTTTTGCTTGGTTGTACTTACTAACACTTTTCACTGATTGGCCACTATTAGTACATGTACACGCATATGGACTTTTAATTTCCAAATGGCATGTTAATCCTATCACTTCCAGCATAGATTACGCTTCATTGATTTGCTTACAAAAATCAGTGTATTTGTGTTGCTTGTTCCCCTAACACATACTAATTACTAAAAGATGAGCTTTCACTGTTGCATGGGCCATTGTTTTGAAAGTGACATAGAACTTCCCTCTTCTAGGCTCATGTTAGCATATTTCCGTGTCATGGCTCTCAGTCTTTTGTTTTTCAATCAATACTTGTGCAATTTCACCCATCAACTTCAATTTCACAATCTGCAAGAGATAGCAGAGAGAGCAGAACATCAATGGACTAGTTTGTTCAGGAGAGAGACCATCCTCTATGTAATAAGAACCAGATTTCAGATCTATTATTGTGCACAGATGTATCCTTTCAAGTTACCTACGCAGAATGCTGAAAAGCTCAAAACAAAGAAGCAACATACCCAGTGTATAGAATTTGGCAAGGAAGAGTGGATATAAATGTGAACTTCTTTTGAGAAAAAAAAAATCCCAAAACTATAAAACCAAAAAGTGCTTCTAGGAGGAAATTATTTTTTAAATGTGCTAGCTTTTGTAATATTTTTCAAGGAATGCAATGGCTAATTCAAGATATAACTGTAAAGAACAATTGTGAAAGCATGGAAAACTCAACCCGGTTAGAATACCTTTCACCTTACACGTTTGAAAATGGACCAGCTTCCATAGCAAATTAATCATCAAACATAGAGTTGCTTCAACTAATTTACTTTGCAAAGTTCTTCGCCTTCATGTAAGATCAATTTAAGACACCATCAGGAAGCCCAATGATCAACAACTATGCATTGGTGGTAAAAAATTAATAAAACAAAAGAAATACCTCAAGTAAATTATCTAGAGGCCTGCTATAAGTACCAAAAACCTCTTTCTTTCTCTTGAATCAATAACCTTACAACCTAGATCATTCGGAAAAAGTACGCCCACAATTTTTACTTTGTATAAAATATATGAACTTTTCAAGCAGCTACCGTTGATAAAGAACAACATTTCGAATGTACTCTGTATATGATAGACAGCAAAGCAACTTTGAAACAAATTTAGAGTAGTAACCAGCTGCATCTTCTATGCTAGTTGAAAAAACATAATATTTTCAAATACTCATTTAACAAAATGTTATCTATCTCAATATTTATAACTTTTCAAAAGGTTTTCCACATTGTACATTGGAAAAAAAAAAATACAATTAAACATTACTTTAGGGAAACTAAATCAGTAGCTCTATTTAATATTTATTAACTGACAAAATATACCACCAGCCGGTCCCACCCCCGAATTTGACAATCCCTGCCTTCAATTTTTACTCAAGCGATTCTTCAACGACTTTATTCACATGACCCAAATCAAACACTTCATATGCGTGAGTTATTTCACTCACGCCTACAAAACTCCAGCCAATTCCAAGCCCAAACACTTCAGCTCCAAATGTACCCAAATGTCTCCTATCTTTCTTTCTTATCCTTGTTTTTTTTTTTTTTATGAGAGGGTCTCCTATCTTTCTTAAAATCCCAGAATCCTCACCTCTAATCTCACAAGCTGACATTAAAAATTGGATTTTCAAATCAAATTTGAGCAAGCCCAGCCAGCGAGAGCATTAGCATCTAAGCTTAGTGGAGAAGTGCGAGATTGTCTATTTGGTATTGGTCTTTACTCTTTATACAAAACTTTACTAATTCTTCCATATGACTTGATGATAATTAGTGAGAAAACAAATGCTGCTACCAGCCTTCAATCAAACATCTCATGTGCTTCTCTCTCTTTCTCAGTTTGTTTTGCACCTTGATTATTTTCTAACCAAATTTGATGTTGTCCAGACGATGGAGCTTCAACATTGGCGGCATTTGCAGCATCCGTTGGTCTTTAACGAAGACAAGAGAAGTGGACTTTTTTGTTGGGGGTGCAAGGAACCAGTATTTGGTCCTACATACAGTTGTGGGTGCAATGAAAACAGAGGGTACGTTCATCATAGATCATGTGCGGAACTACCCCTTAGGTTGCACCATCCCTCACACCCAAATCATCCTCTTATTCTCTTCGACAGATATTCATATCGTGGTAACAACGAAGAATATGACAAATTTAGCAAATGCGATGTCTGCGGAGAAAAGAGTAATGCATACAATTATTGTTGTTACTATTACAACTTCAACATTCACAACAGATGTTCTTCTTTATCACTCATCATCCAAACTAAAGTCCATGACCACCAATTGACCTGCATTTGGAAGCTGATGAAGTTCACTTGCAACTTCTGTGGCAAAGAAGGCAATCTGCCCTATTGTTGTGTCCAATGTGATTTTGCTATACATTCACGTTGTGCTGCTTGTCCACACAGACTGAAAGTTTACCGTCACAACCACCCTTTCCACCTCACCCCTTCTCTTGAAGTCCATCAATCTAACTCTCCAATTTGTCTACTCTATGTTCAAAAAGTGGACACACTCTGGCTTTACTATTGCTCAAGATGTGATTTTGCTGTCCACCTTTATATGCTCCCTTTAAACAGGAAGTTCATAAATTTGTTGGAGCTTAAAGAGGAGCTCCATCAATCCGTTGACTTAGAAATTTGCAAAGTCATAAAAACCACTGTGGGGGAGGACGGAATTGAAATTGACACAAAAATTAAACATTTCAGCCATGAGCTATTCTCACTCCATCTTTTTACAGTTGTGTCAAATTCAATTGTAGCTTCTTTCTCATAAATCTTGTTCTAAATTACCCAAAATAAAATGACTCTCATTTGATATTCACCCTCTCACCCTCAATTATCAACAAGCTTCTTTTTTATGTGGTGCCTGTGCCTAGTGGTGCAATGGCTTAAAATATAACTGTCAAAGCTGCAACGTTGATTTCAATGTTCAATGTATTTTATTATCAGAAACCCTTACTCATGCATCTCATAAGCATCCTCTTTACCTCTCTTTAACAAACTATAAAGAGAAGTGTAGTAGTTGTAATTCTAAAATGTATGGAGTATTTTGTTGTGTCACTTGTGAATTTGCTCTAGACTTCAAATGCGCTACACTACCACAAATCACATGGTACAACCAACATGAACATCCCTTCACTCTCTGTAATACTCTTGAAAATGACTTTGGTAAATATTATTGTGATATCTGTGAAGAAGAACGAGATCCCAAACAATGGTTTTACTACTGTGAAGATTGCAATTTTCCTGCTCATCGCGATTGCATTCTTGGGGAAAAACCAAATGTCAAGTAACACATATAATGGCCACCTATTGGGAAGTGCTACACATTAATTTGACTTTCAATGTGCTCAGTATAATTTCAACATTCAAAATAATTGTTAATAGAAAGACCAATGTTGTTTTAATTTTTATTTGTATATTTTTCATTTGGGTTGAGTCTTTAGTTCTTTATTGTTAAATCTATTGTGTTTTTATGGTTGTCTATTGGTGTAGTTTTGGGGAACTCCTTTTCTTTTTAGAAGAAGCTTATTAGAATGTTTTTTGGTTTGTGGCTAATCTACGTGTAATTTGAGTTGGATGTGGGTGTGCATGTGTAAAACCTGCAATATAACAATAATTTGTTTTCATGGTAGATTGGAAAAGATGTTGCCACACAATACGTTCACGGTTGGGGGTTGGATAGCTCCTCTAATGTGACTATGTTACCTTTTGATCTTATTATTATTATTACCTTTTGAAAATGGGTGGCACATAAGAATAAAGCTTATGAGTTTATGCAGCTCATTCATGACAGTTCTGCATTTGTGAGAAAAGGAGGAATCACAAAAACAAGTGTAAGGGTGTCTTGGTAACGAAAATGGACCAATGCACAAGGTGAACTTCTGAAGGTGTTTAGAGATTAGATGTGAACATGGTTGGGCTTACTAATCAGGAATTTTATGTTTAATTGGTGGCATAAGAACACAAAGAGTGTTAACTAAGTTTTGCCTTGAAGAACAGAATAAAGAAATGAAATACAAAGGACTTATTAAATATAGCTAATATTTTGTCTTTCAAACTCTAAGCATTCTTATATCCCGTAAGTGGATATCATATTTAGGACATGCTTCTATTTCTAATTTACTTGAAATGCTTGATCATTGTAATTATTGTTAATAGTTTTTGTTATATCTCGTGTACTACTAATGTACATGGGTTCCACACCCCTGCTTTTTAATGAATTATTTACTCTTTTTTTTTTAAAAAGGACTTGAATAGGAAAATCACATGATGTCCACAGACATTCACGGCTTGTGTTTTTTGGCTTCCAAGATTCTATTTTTGTTCTATTTTAACCTATCCATAAGATCTCCTGCCAATTGAGAGAAGCCTTACATTTATAGAACAAAATAATTTTGTTTTTAAGGTACTTGACCTTTTTACTATCACAAGGATAGTGTTCTGGCATGTGGGAATGAGGTATTTGAGAATGGGAAGTGATGATGACTTTAATAGTCCTAGAACTAATAATGTTAACAATGAAGTCTAGAAAATCTTGTGGAAAGTTAAAATTTCTGCAAAGTTTCACTTTTTATCTAGAAAATACTTCATGATGCTATACTAGTTAAGGCAGTCTTATTAGATAGAAAGCTTAGCTGTGATGTTGCTTGTAAAATCAGACTTCATAACAGAATGTAGGCCCATCAAGGATTGATAAATTATTTTAATCCCAGATGGAATTTGGAAGAGAGATACCAAGTGGAGTGGCACTTTTTTGTTGCAAAGTCTAGAGAAGGAAGAAGACCCTTTGTTGGATGTTTTAACAACACATGCTTTAACAGGATGGTGGCCAGATCTAATACTACATGAAAAGCAAATTTTCAAAACTCAAATATGGCACTAGATTTACAAATAATAGCTCTTGATATCAGGTCCATTACTAGATGATTTGGATAATGGCTCTAAAAAAAGATTGAGGGATTAATTTGGGAATTAATTTTCTATAATTTCTACTCTTATTTATACCACTCCTTTCTCTATTAGCATATTTGAGGTTAAAGTGTTCTTGGAATATGTGTTAAAACCATGTGGCATCTCATGTTCTGTAAACTTATTTGTGAGTTTGGTATTTTAATTATTACAACATTTAGCTTGGTACTTAGAAAGATATTATGATTTCCTATCCTGATCCCTGTAGATTGCGTCTTTCAAGTGTGATACATCTTCTAAATTAATTTTGATTATTTTTACTCTTTGCTTGATACTCAGTTAATCATCATATAATGTATTTGTTTAGAAGTATTCTCTTCTTCTTATGCTTCTTTAGTTCTATTCTTATTGTTAAATAGTTATTTATCATTTCTTGGTATGTAATTTAATTAATTTCAAAATGGGAATGGAGCTTTAGAACATTCTTGTTTTTCTACCTTTCTCTTTATCAGTTGTTCAATATATTTCACTTAGGTATAATAATGCATTTACGAGTGCGAGTGTGTTTAATTTTCTCAAGACGATCGAGTTAATATCTTGTATTCTACACCATCTATCTATACTAAGGCAAAGAAATGCAGCAAATGAATTATGGCTAGTAAAAACTGATGATTATTTCCCGTAAGCATTACTGTTTATCCTTCTACCTTTAGTTGACTAAGCAAAATTTATTGAAATCTACTGCCATTAATAAGCTTGACCAATGCTTGCTAGAAGGTATGCAGACAAGGCAAATGTTTATTGCTAGAAGGTATGAAGCAATATGTCCAAATTCTAAGTGGATGCTTTTTGGTATGACATCAATGTCACTGTGCCTTGGTGGTTATGTTGAATCAAAATAGATAGGGAATAGCTATTTCCTCCGTTCCTCTCTACTAGATTTGCTAGATGCAAATGACCTAGCATCTCATGCTGCCATCCTGGAAATTCCTAGTAATTTATTCTTGGTATTTTGGTCACAAAAGTTATCTACTTTATATTCCAAGAACTCTGTAGGGAACATAAAGATGTTTTCTATGCGGAGAGAGGATGATGTTTCCCGGTCATCAATAGGGTGGAGTTTTCTCATCATTTATTTGGTTTATAAACATAAATGAAGGAAATTTCCTTTTGTTAAAAATACGCAACATGACAACTTGAATATTTGGCTGGAAAGAGATCTGATGGTGCCAATTCTGTCAGCCTGGAAGATGCTTTAGAGATTGCACAGCACCATGACGCCATCACAGGCAATTCTAAACAACATACAACCAATGACTACGCAAAACACGTGGCTTTTGGAGCCTCTGAGGTGGGCAGCTAATCTTCATTTGAATTTGAAATTTTGAGTCTTCTTTTATATTCTTTTCACCATTGTTATTGTATGATACAACTCTGTAAGCTATCCTTTAAAATGCAACAAATTTTCATAGGCAGAAGTTGTTGTAAATGCTGCCCTATCATTCTTCACTAATAAGAAATCAAGAGATCAATATGGTTCTATGAACCTATTATGGTCTTGTGTAAACGATCCTTGTAAGCTATCCTTGCAAAGTTATCTGGTAAGAGATCAATACATTTCTGTAAGCTGTCCTTGCAAAGTTAGCTTCATATGGCTATATGAACCTATATGGTCTTGTGTAAACAATGGGGCAAGTAAATGAACTTATCTTCTTTTCTGATATTTTTTGTTCTTGCTATTCTTCATTGCTTAGTACCAAAAACAAAATAAAAAATAAAATAAAATTTTGAGAGAGAGATAAAAATAATAATTAGGTGGGAAGTAGGCATCCCAACTTCTCACTTATTGTGCAATATTGCCAATCAAATCATTTGCATGAATTTTTATATTGTACAACTAAGTCAGCATTTGAAAGCCTCCAAATTGCGCATACAAATAGAACAACTTCAATTTGTGTATTTTTTTTTTTTTTTTTCCTTCGTGATTCTTAAATGCCCTAAGATATTATCACTCAAATCATGCAAAATTAATCCGAAGAAGAGTTTAATGAAAGTTACATCATAAATCAATAGCAGACTTCAGAACATAGACAATTTTCCTTTAATGAAAAACAAATTGATCACTAAAATGAAGTTGAACTAGCTGACCATCCCTGTTGCAAATTTTGTTGACTAAGATGAATGTTCTCCAGCATAATGAATCCAAAAACTCTCATAAAGAAATAAGGCTAAAAAAAAACCAAGCAATCAATCTAGCATGTATTTCAAATGAGAAAGCATGGTAGTTGCTTTAAGAATAAAACCAAGAAAAATATGGTGGCAGTTAGAAACACTACAACTTCATGCCCTTATCTTTGCAAACCTAACATAGAGGCTATCCACAACCTTGCTGGTATTTGTAATGGTTTCTAGTATTGCCATATTGCATCTGTCAAGCATCGGCTGACATGCTCAAATGATGAATTTGTTTTTTTGCAGGCAAAGATTGGTCGAAAGAAAGAGTGTGAAACTGCTCTACAAAACCTTAGAGGGGAGATTGCTGATATCTCTCAAGAAGCTGCTGAGATTAGGGAAATGTTTTGACTTCTAATGCCAATTAGAAATCTCTTTGTTTCCATTTTAAGTAGCAAAATTTAAACATAGTCTTGAATTTTTCCCAACATTTTTTATTAGAAACAAATATTGAAGTAGTACACAGAAACCCTTCAACAGCTTTCTAGAGCTAGTATTCTTGACTTATTCCAATCGAATTAGGCTCATTCACTCATTGAAAGCTTTCTATGCTAGTCTTTGTAGCATGTTTTGTTTGTGCGACTTATTTGATCTTTTGTGGCTAACATGAAGGTGACTTAGGTAGGAGTTGGCCTGATGCTACAAGAAGTTGGAGGGATCAATAGCATTGCATTTTATGCAACTATATTCATATTAGCTGGTAGAAAATACTTTTTATTTTCTTTTTTGTCCCTTTTTAATTCAACCCACAGTTGACAACGAATTTGGAAGTTGAATAGAGGAATACATTGTCTATGACAGGGTTTTTGGTAGTGTTGGGACAGTGGCAATGGTTGCGGTTCAGGTTCTTGACTCTTTTCATGTAATTCCAACCTTTGGTTCTGCTTAATGCTTTTCAAGTTATTTAGATGATTTTGTACAGATTCCAATGACAGCATTAGGGGTAATTTTTATGGATAAATCTGGACAACAACTACTTCTATTGGTAAGAAAGTTGAGAAATCTATACTTCGTAATGGAGTTGAATAAAAATAATTTTGAATCCAATTCACAGGTTTCTGCAGCAAGAACATGCTTAGGCTGCTTTCTTGTGGGATTGTCATTGTTCTTACAGGTTTTTTCTAGAGAAAAATCTATTTCTCTTGAATTCTTTCTTCATTGTTTCAGTTGAATATTTCTTAAAAGGATGAAGCTTCAATTATGCAGGATCTTCAAACATGGACCAAGATCACTCCAATTTTAGCGCTTGTTGGTGTACAGGTATTGCAATCATCCCAAGGACAGTTCATTCTTCTTTATACTACATCTAACAAAGGAAAAACAGAAAGTGGAAAAAAAAAGTTTCTTTTTGCTTTCATCTCCAACTTTCCTATTTTTGTTCATGGTCATCCTATTACAATGAGTGTGTAAGTCCTATGAGGTTTAATGCTCATTAAATGGAAGCTTGTTTACAACCATTACCTTTATGTTAGAAGCAATTCGGAAATACCATTTGCCCCTTTGAAAGAATGAATATTGCCCTCCACGGAATGAGTATTTCTGAAACACTATCAAGTTTGTAGGTTTTTGCATAAATTTGTGCATTTTTGTATCTGATTTTAGCTATCTATTACTGCTCCGAATCTATGTTCATGGTGCAATTGCCTTTAACATTTGTATACTGTCTTGAAGGTCATAATTCCATCATCATACACCAGTTAATGTTAACCATTGGTTTGAGCCATATCCTCAAGAGGTTTAAAGGTTGATAAGTTGAATTTTGTGGATCTGTTTAGTTCTACAATTAGGTATACACAGGATCTGTTTAGTTCTGCAATCAGGTGTGCTAACCTTTTTTCTTGTGCAATTTTATGACTTGGAGAAGCATACGAAAGATAAAATGGAGATAAAAAGTCTAAACGTCAACATAAATGCCTCAAGGTGGTTGGATTAATTTCCTTTGTTCGGTGTGGAGTTGATATGGAGATTGCAAGGTACATATTGAGTCATACTGTGTCACTTGAAAAGATAATTATCAATCCCCACCATCCATTTATAGTGACAATTGAGGATACTGATGGGCATCTAAAGGCAACAAGTCGTGCCAGGCAGCACCTTGAACATAGATTACCTCCAGGAACACAATTAGTGCTACTGTAAATATGATCAGCTTCTAATGGTAAGGTTAGGATGGAGCTTCTAAAGTGCACTTTATTTTTTTGGTATTTGCAATGGATTTTGATTCGTATCTTGTTCTTCTCCCTCTAGTTTGTTCCCTTTATTATAGTAAGTCAAAGACTTACCCCAACCCTTTCTTATATCTATCCCTTCAACTTTTGTACCCTCTCCTTTTGGGTCAAAGTTGGTATCACTGGTGGTTGTATATGTTCCTTCATCCTGAGGTTTGTAATCTTGTATCACTAGTGGCTTCAACTTGCAGTTTTTTTTTTTTTTTTTTTTTTTTTTTTTTTTTTCTTTTTCACTTTGTATTTTTTTAAGAGGTAGTGATTGTGATTGAGCATTGCTGTACCTTAGATGGAATCTGGCTAAAGGGGGAAAAGGAAAAAAGAAAATTGAAGGTTATGGTATGGATGGACGTCCCTTTTCTATCCCTTTTTTTTTTAAACCGAGGGGAAACTTTACAGGTAATGTTGTGCAGTCAATATAACAGCATGTTGCCTTTTGGATGGCACACTTGAGTTTTTCTTGAAATTCCTATCCAAAGTTTGGGAATCTATCCGTATTTTAATTAATTTGTTCTTCCTTTTGATGATTGTGTGGAATTTTTCCACCCCTTAGTGTCTTTTTTTATTTTGATATTTGTTTCCTTTTTCTTATCATATATGGGTTCTACAATCATGCATCATTGATGCGTTGTGAAAGAGACTATTGATTTGTTGTGAAAGAGACTACATAAATTTATGTTTTTTTATTTCTAGTTTTTATATAGAGTTTTGATATAAAAAGTAAGAAGTCTTCAATTAGCGGTGAACGATATAGATTGAAAATATTTTATTTTTTTATTTTTTTTAAAAAAGTCTTCAATTTGTTATGAAAATCTAAGTTCATTTGTAATCTTTTTTGTAATATATTGTGATTGATGTATAATAAATTTGGAGTTAGTGATTAATTATTTGGTATTTTAGAAATATAGTTAACATGAGATTTCATAATTAATACCAATAAAAATAAATAATGTAATACAAAAATATAATAATATTAATTCAAAAACAAAATTATAGTAATATTAATTCAAAAGATCATATGAAAATGATATTGCAATAATCATAAGTTACCACTATGGTAAGTTGTCAAAAAAATGTGAAAATTTTCAAGTCTTTGTTTGTTTGGTGATTGTGGTTCTCTTGGTAGTTTGTCAAAATGGCACAAGTAAATCTAGGGACATATTTAATTTCATAACATGTTAAGTGATGACAATTTACTCATCAACTTTTTCATCATTTATAATTCTCCATTTTAACAATTTGTGAAATTGGGTATTTTAGAATTTTAGTAGTATTGCTGTAGTAGAATAGGTTAAGGGTGAGTGGATTTGGCCTTATATGCTCTATTTGTTTTGAAGTAAAATATTTTAAAAACACTCGTTAGCATGACCCATAATAATAATCAGTTGCACAAATTTTAATACTCTCACCAGCCCAAGTTTATTTCATTAATTTCGAATTAGTTTATGTAGGAAAAAAATATTATATTTTGGGAACAAAATCTAATTAAAACAATTAAAAACATACCCAATATAGCTCTTTGGATCAGAGGCATTTAATTTTTGAGCCAAAATCTTGTAGGGATTCTTGTATGGGTTAGAGGCATTTCCATCTTTTGTCCCATATTATCTTTGAGCACGTGATTTTATACGAGATAAAAATTATATTCTAATTTAATCTAAGTGTACGTGTGTAAAACTCTCACTTACCCCCCACAACTCCACAAGCATTTATTTATAAATTGTAATGTATATTTTTAAAAGAAAATACACTTACTAATAATTTATTAGTATGTAAGCACAACAGGAATAAAGATTCAAACAATCTTGCGAGAATAAACGAACATGGATACATTAGAGCAAGAGACATAAAAGCCTTTGTGAATTTAAAAATAAAAAATAAAAATTGAAAAACGGTTGAACCATGCACGAGAAGCTTGATTAAAGCCATAGAGTTAGTGATAAGGCTTGGCTTGCACACATGAGATTTTAGGATTAGTAAAACTAGAAGGGATAAATCAATAAGCAGTGCATTATTTTAAGATGTTCATATTTGATTTATGAAAATTATGATGATAATCATCTTTATCACCTGAACACATGAATTAGAGTTTTGTTATTCACATGTTCTAACCAACATTTACATGATAAACTGTTATTCATCGGAGTACATAAAATTCCATGAATTTACTGGAAAATGCATATAATTTTTTTTTGAGAAGGAAAAAATGCATATAATTGATCATATAATTCCAACGCTATTCCAACACATTCACAAATTGGCCAATCATATTCAAAACACATGTATGCCCATGCAAGACATTATTAATTTCTTATCACTCTCTTTCTCAAGTTCTTTTTTCTGCCTCTATAAAACCGATCAACGTGTACTAATAACGTACGTCATGTGCACATTGATGTTAAGCAATAGCATGACAAGTTTCAAATTTATAAGTATAAATATCCACCATTTTCACTCCCAAAAAAAAAAAAAAAAAAACCTCTAAATTTTAATTAGCACTTGTTGATGTTATTTTTTTATGCGACCTTTTGATGTCTCTGGTCTTTCTCTATTGGCTTCTGATTGTTGTTGTGGTTTCGAGTTTTTGAAGGAAAAGAGGGACTTTTATGTGGCTTTTGGGATTGATGGGAAAAAGGAAGATTTTTGTTGGGTTTTCCAGGTGTTTTGGAGGGCTGGAATGGTGGAAAGTTTTGGGTTGTACAGATAATAATTGTTTTGTTTGTGAAAAAGGGAAAGATGAATATTTTAGCATAGAAATTGGGTCTGATACGTAATGGGAAGAAATATTTTAAGATATTTCATATTTTAATAAATTTTAAGGATAAATTTTTATAATATTATGTCAAACCAATATCAAAAACATGATTAGAGTGATCACCAGTTGTTCACGTTGACCATCCCAATAAAACTAACATAATGCAATACTTATATTCTATATCTAATAATATAATTATCACAATTTACTGCTCACCCTACTACTCTTTTTATAGAAGAATATAATTGTACATGGTTAATACGTGTATATTAAATTTAAAAATCTAGTTAATAAATAAGCAAATAACATGCAAAATGTTCAGACAAATAAGAAAGGATTTGAATTAAATCAGATATTCAACAAAAGTTTAGTGCAGCTAACTGACAAGATAAGAGAGGAGATTGGGTAGAGTAAATCTGAACATCTAAGATGACCTCAGAGTCACAAACTCCGGGTTCTGTGAAGCCGGAGTATGTGAAGTGATCATTAATGAGCATAATTGTGCTAGCCATTCCATTGGTATCTTATTAATTAGAATCACCGAATTTTTCATTTTTGATTTCCATTCTTTATTTTCCAAATGTTCCAATTAGAGAATTATTTAAAAATTGTATTTTCCTATTTTCAAGAAGCTAATTTTGTTATTAAAAATTGAAACATGTGATTTACATATCAATATAATATACAAAGAAGTTTATTTATTTATATACTTAACTCGTTTTGTTTAATAGCATCCCATAAAGAAATTGATGAGTTGATACATAAGATTTTCCTTTGTATTTGCGAGCAAATTGTAGACCGAAAAATTCAAATTCACAAAATAAATTGTGAGAATAAGAATTCTCACCATTTATGTTGTGAATTTGAATTTGGTCATTCACTATTAACTCACATATACTAAAAAAATTCTATCTATCAAAATATCTTCCTGCATGAGATTAAACAAAGCAGAGTTATAATATATAAAGTTTGAGCATATTAATTGATGTGTAAATTTTACATGACTATAACATTCTCTAACTAGGATTTTTATAGATTTTTTTTATATTTTTTAAAAAACTAGTTTTTAAACAAATTGTCACAAATTTATGCTTTTTGTATAAATTTTTAAACAATTTTTTGCTTTTTGTCACAAATTTTTAAATAAAAATAGTTTTTCGTGAAAATATAAGAAAAGTTCTATATGTACCATTGTTAGAGAATAACTCATGAAAAAATTCCTAGATACGGAACAAAATTATTATTGGAACTTCTTCTCATGGAACAAATGAAAATTACAAAAGTAAATGGGGGGAAATGTGGAAAATAAATGAAAAATAATAATTGCTAATTTTAAAATACAATTTGTAATGAAAGTAAAATATAAATAGAAGAAACAAAAAAAAAATACCAGATAAAAATACCAGATAAACTGTAAGATAAAAAATATAAATCTGAGAGTAAAACAGTTTAAAGCTCTTCAATTGTTCAAGAGCATTTGATGGTAATTGAGGGTGCACATCATTATGACTCTCACCCACCGTTAATTATATAAATACCAATTCTTGTTTACTATTTTGATCAAATGGCAATTAAGTACTTGTTGAGTAATATCTAATGTCTGTGTTATTATAGTTTCAATATTTTGATTTTCATCTATGATCTATGGTATACTCCCGTTTACAGTGTCATCTTTTCATCTACATTTTTAAGTTTTAACCAATTGTCATTTATAGGTATATTTGAATGCAATTTAATAGAAGTATTATCTTACAATTAGGACACTTTTGAAGAAACATAATTCTTTTAAGAATAAAGTCCTCTGTAATATTAACCACATCATAGAACAACACACTGTACGTCATTAGTCCTTACAGCAAAAAGCTATCGTTACAATATGCCTATTTTTAATTGTTTACATGAAGCAATTCAGCTAAAGCCAAATTCTCATCTCCCAAACTAAGAATAAATTCAAGATAAAGTTCAAAAATTATGTAAGAATTCAATTCTTGATAACCAACAAAATGTTGGGAATATGCAGACGCCAAAAACTTCACTCATTTGAATCTATTTTGAGACGCAATCATTTTTCTCATTAGCACTATCGTATTCCACTTTCATAAAAGCAGGAATTTCAAAATAGCTTAACTATGGCCAGCATTCACAAAAAAAGAGTCCCATGACTTCATTTTACACAAAAGTTCTGTTTGGCCTCACCGCCCCCGAAAACCGAAGATCAAAACACTCATCTAACTAAAACCATACAAAATTCTAGTTAAAAACAACATATAGAACTTGGAAATAAAAACAAAACCAGCAAAAGATAAGATCGAAGGGATACCACCTCAGGTTAGCAGCTTTGAGATCTATCGTGTCAAGCGAAGAGGTGGTGGTGCAGTGAAAACAGTGGTGATGATAGGTGGCAAGTCGACAATGGTGGTGAAGACGACTTGTCTTTCTGTCATTAGCAAAGTTACTAGTTGGCAATCATAAGAGGCGAGTATTTGCTGGTAATCTCTTGGATAGAAAATAAAACTTTTATGGAGATTTTAAACAGGTTAATATTCTAACCCCACCCAAAGATTACCAACAAATTCTCCTCCTCTCTGATGAAGTTAACTCAACTTTGCTAACATCAGAAAGGCTGTTGCCTACACAAGTTCTTTCTCAAAATGACTATTAAAAGAGAAAAACTAATATAATGTTAGGAAATGGAGTACTGAGAAAAAACTGTGTAGTGCTTGGGGCGGTTGCTATGGTTTTTATAGGAGCTTGGGTATGGTGTATTTACGTTCTTTACCCTTAAAAAAACTATACTTTAGAGGGTCTCTTTGGTCTAAAGATTGGTATGTGTGGAGTTAATGAGCTGTAGACCAGTAGTTGAGACATGAGAGCTGTTGCAGAATTATATTTTAATGAAAATTTAAGAAGATGAGTCCAAATGAGAGAGAGCCGTTTGTGATAGAGAGGAAAAGCTGGAAGAGTTTATTAATAAAAATTGAAGAGGTAGATTCCAAACGAGAAGGAGAGAAAGCTGGAGGAGTATTAACGAGTAACGACACAGCGGACATGTATAAAAAAAACTATCTTACGGTAAATTGTGATTAGCTATTTTAGTTTTTATTATAATGACTCCTGAAACCGAATGCTTCAAACTGAGAGATGGGCTCTTAACAATAGATAATTGGGTACTGTGATTCACCAATAAAAGAAAAACAAAGTTAATTAATTATTAATGCCTTTGGTTTATAAACTATGATTCTCTTTCTTCTTTTTTTCCTTTTTTTGAGAAAATAATTCATATCTCCATGGACAAATGCATCCAACCACAAGGTCTTCAACTGAGCAAAACTCAAGTCTAGTTTGTGCTAAAATGAGAGAGAGAGAGAGAGAGTGACTAGTGATTCAACCATAACCATAACACATAACACAGTGTGTTTATATACCAATTATTTTGTTGAAATTAAAAAATTATTACTAAAAGTACTATAAATAAATGTAAAAATTAGTTAAAATAATACAATGAGGCCTATAAGTGATGCTACAAAGTACAGTGAAACTCATGAATAATAACAAAAATAAACTGAATAATAAAATAATTTTCATTTTTCATTTCAATCCAAATGCACACTTAGTGTGAGTTTAGATAGCGCTAGCGCATCTACGTTTCATTTCTGTAGGCCCATGGGCACTATTCATGAGACCCACAACTTAGAAAAAATACAAATTTAACTTTAAAATAGGGTCTCACGGTATTATTCACATATTTAAAAATTATTTTACTACAGTGTTTTCAGTAATAAGTAGTATTCAAACAGACTCTTAACATAAATTTGGATAACATGTTTTGCACGTTTCAGTGCAGCTACATTTTTTTTAGTAGGTCCATGACACAATTCATGAGACCCGCAAATATGAAAAAATACAAATCTAACTTTAAAACTGTGTCCCACAACAATATTTATACATTTAAAAATTATTTTGTTACAATATTTTCAATTTTTAATTTTTAACAATAAACAATTTTTTTTTTTTTTTTTTTTGAGAATAACAATAAAAAGTATCTAAGAGCACTCTCATCAAGTGTGCCAAATGTCAAATATTTGACATTTGGCACACCAAGAGTTACTGTTTAAGCTTCATCAGGTATTCCAAATGTTCCATAATTATGCAACATGCTACAGTACCATCTCATATTTGAGACGGTACGGACCAAAATGCCATTTTTGAATATTAATTTTTTATTCAACATTTTCTCTCTCCTCTCAATATTTAATTCAACGTTTTCTCTCTTCTCATTATTTTTTTTCTCTCTCCAGCCGATGTTCTCTCTCTCTTTCTTCTTCAAATCACCCTCCCTCACCCTCAAATCAACAGCGATCAAGCCACCGATTACCGATCAAGCCTCACCGATCAAGCCGCCGATCTCCGATCACCGATCAAGCCTCACGATCAATAGTACACCATCGCCACGCCGATCTCGGGTTTGTGCCGGTGGATGTGGGTTTGTGCCAGTGGTGGGTTTGGGATGTGGGTTTGTTTGGTTCGATGGACGTGAGTTTGTGCCGATCTCTGTTGTTGTTGTGTTTTTTTTTTTTTTTTTTTTTTTTTTTTGAGGTGGCGTTGGTGGATGTGGGTTGCCGATCTCTGTTATTGTTGTGTGTGTGTGTGTGTGTGTGTTTTTTTTTTTTTTGAGGTGGCGTTGATGGATGTGGGTTTGTGCCGGTGGTGGTTGTCGGTGTTGTTGTAGCAGTGGCTGGTGGCCGTTGTTGCGGTAGAAATGGTTGTGCTGTTGTTGTTGTTGCCGATGAAGAGGATGATGGAGAGAAATTAATATATTATTTTAATGTATAGTAAATATTATTTTAATATATAGAATTGAAGTATAGAACACCTGATAAATGACATGTAAAATGATGTGTTAAAATGATAAATTAGATTTTTAATGTGTTAAAATGACATTTTTTATGAGAGAGCTGATGAAAATACTCTTCTAAAGACACCCAAACTCTAATTTTGTAGGAGAATGCACCAATGGAAACCATGTCAGTCTTTTCCAAAGTGTCCTTTTTACCCGGGAGATTTGTTGCTTGGACCACAAGAATTAAGATTGGTTGCTGTCTGGAGCTCATTTGTCCGGAGGTCATTGGTGTTGGCTTTGGTGTTGTTAGATGAATTTTGTCTCTTTTGCGCAACAGCTTCATTCATGAAATAGACAACAACTTTATTGAGCATCAAATACGGCTACTGTGAATAGGTTTGGCTTTTCAGTTTCTTTTAGGAAGAGAGTTGCAGATTTGTTAAGATCTGAGGGATCTTTGGGGTCTTGCTAGCTTGTGGTCTAGATTGTTGCTGGTTTTTTTCTTGTGTTTTGGTTCTTTTTGCTGCTTGGGGTGGTTGTACTGTTTCTTTGTTGTTTAATGAAATCTCAATCATTATTCATAAATAAAAAAATGTCCTTTGCCAAATTATTTTCATTGCCCCCTCTCTTCATAAATTACTTTTTTCTAACAAATAAGTGAATATATCATGAGTGCGTGTTTAATGAGTATTTTTAAGATATTTGTTAATAAATTATTTTTAAAAAATTAATATTATTTTTATAAAAAATGCAAAAATATTTCAAAAATATTAAATATTTCTTACTTTTATTTAAAAGGTTTCTAAAATTATTGTGAATGCTCTTGGGCTTGACAAACTACATACTAAAATAATACAGAATTTATTTACTTAGATGAAGACAATAATAATAATAATAATAATAACAACTTATTTTTCTAAAAAACCCACCAAAACTTTTTGGTTTTGTCCCAAAAGATGGCATAGGACTAGTACAATACTTACATACATATATACCAAGTACAGGCACAGTCGACAGAAATCTCTATCTCAAATATATAACAAAAAGGTGCACTACATCTCCGTTGCTACTTGCCATGGATCCGAACACCATTCACCCGATGCATTCCTGATCCCATCAATTTTATTTTCCTAAACCTTTGGGTGGCTCTACTATGAAAGTGTTTAGAATTTGTCCCCGTGAATAGCCCATAGTGCACGTAATCTTTAAAACCACATCCTTCGTCTCTTTATCAAGAAGCTCATTCACCTCATCCTTATCCCTCTAAACATAGATGCTTTGACAAAACAAGAAAATTGAAAACTTGTAAATCTTTTTTCATATGTCATGCAATATTGAAGCGTCGTAGAGATCAAAAATCTTGACAAACAATAAATACAAAATAGTACATACATGTACAAATACTCCTTCATAGAGAAATGAGAAATGCTAGGAGCCAATTTTAGCACAACTTTGTGCCACAACTCGCCACATGGCAAGTTGTAATTGGCAAGAGTATGTCCCCACATGGCCTACTAACACATCCTTACTAATAACAACTCACCATGTGATAAGTTGTGACACAAAAATTGTGCTAAAATTAGTGTCCCTATCATTTCTCATTTCTTTGTGAAGGAGTATCTATATATATATATATATATATTCAATAATTTGTATTTATTATTTGTCAAGATCTCTGATCTCTATCTCTATAACACTTCAAATATTGTGTGACATATAAAAAAGATTTGCAAGGTACGATACTATGCTCCCAACTTTCATGTTTTGACAAAGCATCTTTGTTTAAAGGGTTAAAGAATAAGGTGACAAAATGTCATCTCTGACACAATTATAAGAAGCGACAACTGTTTAGTTTTTTTCCCCCGTATTCTTTGTTAAGTTAAAAAAATGTCATACTTTGGTTAAATTGTAAAAAATAAACTGCATTGGTTGCAAGTATGCATACTTCAATGCATCCTATTTTCTACAATTCAAACCAAAGAATGACATTTTTTCAACTAAGCAAAGAATATGAAAAAGAAAACTAGATAATGCTCGGTATAATCATTTCGATAATATTCAGTTTCCATTTCTTGGTTGGTCATTGAGATTTCCTAGGAACCCACAATCTCCTGATAATCAAATTTTTCACAGAGTGTATGCCTTAGCCTGGAACATATGGAGGTTCTAATTGTCTTAGCTATTCCTTATCCAGCTACATGAAGAACTTTCAATTTCCCTACCGCCGTCGAAATAGCATAATATTCTTTATATTCTTTAACTAATATCCTATTGTCTATGTGGTCTTGATTTTGAAATTTCCAAACTAAAAGAAAGAAAAAGGAAAACAGATTGGGGGAAGGGTTCATTAAGCTAAATAGCTAACTATCCTATAAATGAATTAGTAATGACACCTTTTTTTTCTAATCTCAATTTAAGTGGAAAAGTATACATAATTACATACTAATGCAAAACAAAACAAGCAAAATTTTAAGTTTTGTTACAAACATACAATAAAATTTAGAAAATTAATTTTATTTCATAAACATTGCACTTACAAAATAGAAATACATCTAGAGACCGCATAATACAAACCACTATTTAGAAGGTAAAGTTAAAATTATAAAATTTATTGATAATAAATCTCGACACAAAATTCAATCAAAATAAAATATAGTTTTCAATGAATCAATAAAATAGAACGATATACATATATGAGTGGAACTATATATTCTATGCCAAAATTTATATGACGGCATAAGCTTTTTTATATGACAGCATAAGCTTTTTTTTATATATATCAAGAAGTATCCCACAAGTCAATTATCCAATATTAATAAATATCTATCTCCCAGTGTTAAAATCTAGGATTCTACTAGTTGTTTTGTGATTTTAAAATCTGCTTCTAGAATTTTATGTATATTTAATTTGATACATCTATATGTCTCTACTACTTCTAAACTGGTCTTATTATATTTATTATATAGAAAAACTTTTCTAGCTTTTGTCGTTATTGTGCCAGCAATAATTGTTATTTATATTTTTTTACAGCTTAAGGTAAAATTATTTTTTATTTTAATGGGAAATTTATGTATCTTTATATTTTTGTATTTTTATATTATGTTATGTTTTCATGTATTAAGCAACAAACAGGCAACGGAGTGGTAATCTATTTTACACAATAATACCCACTCCTAATAATCCCAATGAACCCCACACAGAATACTAGAGTTGGGGTGTGTGAATATTTTAACCTATATTAATTTTTAAGGAGAAGCAACCAATCATTGGAAGGTGTGATAGGTCACCAATATCTTATTTAATTTGTTTTCTAATTCATCTAGGAAACTCATAAAGGCTCTTAAGCTAAATACTAAAAAATAAAAGAACATCATGAACTAGAAATCAAAGATTTAGAAGTGCAGTTATGTGTAGAGGAAGGTATTAGTTCAAAAGAATAGTACCTCATTTCATACTTAATCTTTAAAAGAATGAACACAAGTGAAATGAAACAATGATCAAACTTATCCTAGACATGTGAGTAATGACATGTATCTATCCTAAGACAACATGTAAAAAATTTATTTTAGAAAGCATGACATTTTTAAGAGATAATTTGAGATAAGTAAAGCTAACCTCATCAGTAAAGCTAATCTCACGAGAATAAATATTAACATGTGATTGCAATTCACTCCCAAAGTACTTTACCTCATGCAAAAAAATAAAAAACACAAAGAAATCACAAGAACATGTTAAATTCCAATAAAGTGTGAAAATGATGTCATGTAGTGCCCTTGTACAATTCTTTAAAAATTTAGGGATCAAAAGTAATTTTGAGAAAGTTTAGGGTTAAAAGGGAATTTTGGAAATGTTTTGGTCAAAAGTTTAATTTTGGAAAGTTTGGGGGTTGATTTATTATTATTATTATTAATTTTGAAAGGTTGTGTTTGTGAGTTGTGGGCCCTCGGGTTGGGTAGGTTTAAGCAAGCAGAGGTTTAAATTTCATGTTGCGATGAATGGTATTGGGTTGTCTCTGTTATGCTCTATCACCTTTTCTCTTATCTTTACTATTGTTTCTTGTTGAAGTTATTGCCTTTGGTGCCGCTTTTGATTGTCCTTCTTTATTAGCTTTTGACTGTTGTTGACTGTCTTTCTCTAATAATAAAATTATCGCAATTTACTACTTACCCCACTCCTCTTTTTATAGAGGAATATAATTGTACATGGTTATAATACGTGTATATCAAATTTTAAAATCTAGCTAATAAATAACATGCAAAATGTTCACCCACTGGCTAATAAAAAAGGATTTAAATTAAATCAAATATTCAACAAAAGTTTGGTGTAGCTAAAGAGCACTAGCGGGTTGCAAATCCAACGTCTCCATTTTTATTTTTACATATAACTTAACAAAATAATATAAACTACTATTTTTCCCTTATTCTTTTCTCTCACTATCTTTTTTTCTTCGCACATAACCATTATATTAATTTTTTTTTTTTTTTTTACAACCTATGAATAGTAAACTTATGAATAGTAAGATTGCAACCTTTCTATAAAGTGGCAAATTTTTGTAAGTATACAAGTTTGAATGGAGTAGATTTTTGCTGTACATGTTGAGTTGGAAAATAGCAACCTAGGCCCAACGCTAGTGCTCTAACTGACAAGATAAGAACGGAGATTGGGTAGAGCAAAAACTGAAGCTCTAAGATGACCTCACAAACTCCGGGTTCGGTGAAGCCAGAGCATGTGAAGTAATCATTACCGAGCATATTTACGCTAACCATTCCACTGGCATCTTGTTAATTAGAATCACCGAATTTTTTATTTTCGATTTATTTATATCTATTAGAAATTGTATTAAGTTAGCAGTTAGCAATTATTTCCTTTCTTTGCTTTCCAAATGTTCCAATTAGAGAATTATTTAGTTTTCAGTAGAACTTTTCCTATTTTTAAGAAGCTAATTTTGTTATTAAAAATTGAAACATGTAATTTGCATCTCAATATAATATACAAAAAAGTTTATTTATTTTTATAAATAACTCTCGTTTGTTTAATAGCATTCCATAAAGAAATCGATGAGTTGATACATAAAATTTTTCTTTGGTATTTGCGAGCATATTGTAGACCAAAAAAAATTCAAATTCACATATGGTGAGAATTTGAATTTGGCCATCCACTATTAACTCACATATACTTAAAAAATTCTATCTATCAAAATCTCTTTATGCATGAGATTACACGAAGCAGAGTTATAATAAATAAAATTTGAGTATGTTAATTGATGTGTAACTTTTGCATGACTAAGACAAAAAGTTTTTGCTTTTTGTCACAAATTTTTAAACAAAATTAGCTTTTTATTTTAAAGATAAGAAATATTCTATAATGTAGTCATACTGATTTCAGTCAATATAATATAAGTTTTGTTTTTTAATAATTTTCTTTGAGAAAAATGTTTTTTTTTTTTACTTCATACTTTGTTTAACAAGAATGTTTTCTCTCTGTAGACTTTTCAAAATTTTATATGATCCATAAATAAATGTTGTGAATACGGGACGCAAATAATATTATAATCAAATTCAGCCCTAAAATCAAAGTAATGTTCATGAAAGTTGCAAGCATTGTTGCTAGAATATACACCTTAATGATTAATGTGTTAAAAATTTAATCAATCGAATAAGAATTTACGGAGATCTTTCCGTAAAGATTACTTTTTCATAAGTTCTTATACAAGACTTGATCAATCATATAATAACTTATAAAAAAGTGAAATTTATGAAAAGAACTCCGTAAATTCTTATACGATTAACCAAATTTCCAACACATTAACTATTGAGGTGAATCCTAGCTATAATACTTACAATTTCATGAACATAACTTTGATTTCATAAACAATTTTCTTATTCAATTGATTAAATTTCCAACACAATGACCAAACTTATCCTAGGATGACATGTGAGTTGACATATAAAAATTTTCTTTGGTATTTGCGCGCAAATTGTAGACCAAAAAATTCAAATTCACATATGGTGAGAATTCGAATTTGGCCATCCACTATTAACTCACATATACTTAAAAAATTCTATCTATCAAAATCTCTTTATGCATGAGATTATTTATGCATGAGATTATACAACGCAGAGTTATAATAAATAAAAATTGAGTATATTAATTGATGTGTAAATTTTACATGACCATGACTAAAAGTTTTTGCTTTTTGTTACAAATTTTTAAACAAAAATAATTTTTTATTTTAAAGATAAGAAATATTCTATAAAAACCATAGTTAGAGAATAAGTCATGAAAAATTTCTAAGATACGGAACAAAATTATTATTGGAACATATAAAAATTACAAGCAAATGAGAAAATGTGGAAAATAAATGAATAATAATTGCTAATTATAAAATACAATAGTAATGGAAATAAAAAATATAAACAGATGAAATAAAAACATACCAAATAAAAATAAATCCGCTACCAGCACTGACAAGTAAAACCTGAAATCATAGAATAAAGTATAAACTGTAAGATAAAAACATTAATTAATATTTCTTTTTTTTTCCCCGTAAAAATACTTCGATTATTAACCATTACCTGGTCCTCAAAAAAAAAATAAATAAATAACCGCTACCCATTTTCTAAAAAAAAATATACTCTCGGTTTAGCAACATATATCTGAGAGAAAAAAGGTTTAAGGCTCTTCAACTGTTTAAGAGCATTTGATGCCAATTGGGGATGCACTTCATTATGACTCTCAGCCACCATTAATTATATACATTCTACTTGTTTACTATTTTGATCAAATGGCAGTTCAGTACTTGGGGGGTAATATCAAACAGATGTGTGTTTCTAATTTCTAACAGGGACTAATGCAGCGTTCAAAAATTATTTAATAATTCAATTCTTGAGAACCAACAAAATGTGGGGAATATGCACACGCCAAAGAGTTTACACAGACAGAACTATTTATTCTCATTAGCACTATCATATTCCACTTTCATAAAAGTAGGTATTTCAAATTTCAAAATAGCTAAACTATCCAGTATCTACAGAAAACAGAGTCTAAGGACTTCATTTTACACAAATGATCTGTTTGGCCTCACCGACACTCATCTAACTAAAACCATAAAAAAAAATTCTTGCTAAAAACAATATATAGAACTTGGAAATAAAAACAAAACCATCATAATTCAGCAGCAAAAGATAAGATTGAAGGGATACTACCTCTGTTTAGAATCTTTGAGATCTGTTGTGTCAATCGAAGTGGTGATGCTAGGTGGCAAGTCTGCTGCTATCCAAGTTCTTTCTCAAAAGAACAGAGCTATTAAAAGAGACACTTCTAGAATGTTAAGAGCATCTCCAACAGCTATTGTAAAACTAAATTTGGACCTCCAACAGCTATTGTAAAACTAAATTTAGACCACCAAATGCTACTGTATACGCTCCAGCAGTTTCCCCAAACGCACAGCTACTCTAAATTTATTTTTCAAGTTGCTACAGTAATTCTCTTAATTTAGAGAACACTGTAGCATCTCTACTCCCTTATTTTATCTTAAAAAAATACCCGGCTCAATAAAAAAAAAAAAAAAAATTCTCTCTCTTTTCTCCTGTGTTCTTTGTTCATCTTTGTCTCTCTCTCCAACGGCAAAACACAATCAAAACACACACAATCTAAAATCAGAATAGAAACAACAGATCAAGAACAAGAAAAAATACAAATTTTAATTAGAACAACAAATCTAAAATCAAAACAAAAACAACAGATCATGAGCATGAAAGCCTATCTAAGCTCCATTGTAAGAACGAAGTGCATCAGAACAAGAAAAGAAGGAGGAAGAAAAAAAAAAAAAAAAAAAAAGGATCGACGAAGGTATGTTCGGTTGTGTGTGTGTGTGTGTGTGTGAAGTGAGCTCAAGAGGAAAGAAAATAGAAGTAAAATAGAAATCAAAAGATCACGCTAGAGATTGTTCTAGAATCAAGTAGAAATAGAAAAAGAAAAAAAAAAAAAAAAAAAAGAGAGCTAGAGAATGCAAGAGAGAGTCCGGAGTGTTCTTGAACGTGGGGGGAGAAAAAGAAAATAAAAGGTGGGGTGAGGGGATAGATATAGGTGGACACGTGTGTGGAGGATAAAAACAAGAAAAAAAAAAAAAAGAAATAAACGTATGGGTGAGAATGAATTGAAAGAAAGAAAAAATAATATAAAAATAAAAAATTTTAATTGACAAATGCTATTACAATATTTTTACAATAAATTTTAAGTAATAGACTATTATTAGTTAATATTAGCGAGTACAAAAATAATTTTAGGATTAGATTTAAATTAAAACTAGTATCAATTTTTTACATAAATTTTGTTGTAAAAGTATTGTAAAAAATATTGTGAACCTAACACTTTTTATTAAAAATATAACTGTGAGGATGAATATAAGAAAAATAAATAATGATAAAAAAAAATAAAGAATGAATGAAAAAATAATATTTAAATGAGATAGAAAATGAGATACTGAATCTGTTGAAAAATATATTTGAAAAAATAGGTAAAAAAAATCTAAATGTTACTGTTTATTCTAAACAGTACAAAAATTTAGAAACAGTATAAAAATTTAGAGAAGCAGCAGGATATGCTCGTAAGAAATGGAGAACTGTTGAGAAAAAACTTTGACGTGCTTGGGGACGGTTACTATGGTTTTTATAGGAGCTTGGGTATGGTGTATTTACGTGCTCTACCCTTGAAAAAACTATACTTTAGGAGGTCTCTTTGTCTAAAAAGATTGGTACGAGTGGAGTGAATGGGCTGTAGGCTGGTAGTTGTGAGAGAGAGAGAGTAGCTGAGGTGTTTTACACTCTGTTTCGATCGAAATAAAACATTTACAAATGTAACATGTAAAATATTTTCAGTAAATTATTTTTATTTTACTGTGTTTGATTGTCAACATGAAAATACAGTGAAACTCTAAGGCTCTATGTATCTCCTTCATATACTGATGTTCTATTTATAGCACTCGGAATTCAAACTACAATTCAACATATTTTACCGGCAATTATTTTGCCGACAATTCAGTAGAATGCATGGGCTTGACAAAACATCATAATGGCTTCTGGCAGGAGTGGTTGGAAATGATAAAAGCTGAAGCTGCTGAACTTAATAAAAGCTAGTGGCAATGATAAAAGTTGCTACAATACGGAGGAGTGAATGCTATCCTTATCTGCCATTTTCGTACTCATTAATTGATGTCGGCCAAATTTCTATTGATGTGGTATCTTTTATTGGCTGGGAGTACAGCTTGGTGACCTTGTGGTTTGGAACTAGATAAGAATTTCTCGAGCATGATATATGAAAAAAAGATTTACAGGCACGATATTATGGTTTCAGCTTTTTTTTTTTTGGTTTTGACAAAGTTTATTGATTTTTTTTTATGATTTCAATATTTGCTCTTCCGGCTCTGCTGCATTAATTTGCATTGAAGAGTATCATCTTTATTTTTCTCTTCCTCTAGGGGCTGTTAACACAGGTATTACAACAACACAGCTCAGATTTTTAGGAATGTTGTTTAAATTTTGTAAAAATATATATGATTAAAAAAATATGTTAAAATATATATTATGATATTTAGATGACAATTTTTGTTATTTAAACACAATTTCTGAATGGACCCACCTTTTGCTTTTAGAAAAGCATCACACTTTCTGGCTTCTATAAGAAAGGAGTTTTCATGCATAGGTCAATTGAATGCTTTTTAAAATTAATAATAACCGAACAAGCATGTTCACCAAAAATTATGTTTTAAATAAAAGTTCTAAATCTTAAAACTCTAATTATTTTTCATAAAAAAAATTTAAAAAAAAAAAACTCTAATCCTTTACAATATTTTAAAAAAAAAAAAAAAAAAAAAAAAAAGAAGGATAAATTACCTTTCATGAGATTTGAGAGACTCTCCACCCCCAAACATATAAATTAAAAAAAAAAAAAAAAAAAAGCAAAAGATGGTTTATATATAGAAAATAAATAGATATAAACAATAGATAGAAAATTTTACATATACTGATTTGGATACTCTTAGTCTCAACTCTTTAATTTGAAATTATGTAAAAAATTCTGATTTGACATCATTTGATTGGAGGGTATAAATGGAGCCATTTGGCTAAATATTGCCAAAACTGAAACATTTTGACATTATAGGAACTGTTTAAAGTTTATTGGGAAATTGAGGAGAGAAGTTGAATTTCGGCAACAGCGTTGCCGAAATTCAACAAAAGTAAGAGAGAGAATTAGGAAAAGGAAAAAAGCAAACAGTGGCTTTGAATTTCGGCAACACTGTTGCCGAAATTCATCTGCCCATTTTTTGCTCTACCCGTAAGTGTGAGTGAGTGAGAAATGGAATAAGGAGTGCCCCGGGGAAAAAAAAAAAAGCTATTTCGGCATTGGTATCACCGAAAACAGTAGGAAAAAAAAAAAAAAAAAAAAAAAAGGTGAATGCCAAATTTAAAGAAAAATATAATGTGCTATGTACACAATATTTTTACAATATTTTCTTTGGCTATCACAATTTAAATTTGACATTGAGATTACTATTTTAATTTGACATTGAGATTACTATTTTAATTTAACAATAATAACAAGTAACAACTTAATACTCCACAATTTCGGCAATGACATGGCTACCAGAAAAAAAAAAAAAAAACAAAAAAAAAAAAAAATAAAAAAAAAAAAAAAAAAAAAAAATTCAGCCGAAACAGTGGGGAAATAATTTCCCCCCTATTTCGGCAATGACATTGCCGAAATAGGGGGGGAAAATTTTCCCCCCCCCTATTTCGGCAATGCCATTGCCACAATTTGGGGAAAACTTTTTTTTTTTTTTTTTTTTCAATTGTGGCAATGTCATTGCCGAAATTGTGGGGAAAATTTTCACAATTTCGGCAATGCCCACAATTAAAAAAAAAAGTTTTCTTCTAATTGCGGCAATGCCATTGCCGAAATAGTGTTTTTTCCCCACTATTTCGGCAATGACATTGCCATAATTAGGGAAAAACTTTTTTTTTTTTCAATTGTGGCAATGTCATTGCCGAAATTGTGGGGAAAAATTTTCCTGCTTTTTTCCAATTGTGGCAACAGTATTGCCGAAATTGTTGGAAAAATTTTCCCACAATTTCGGCAATGGCATTGCCACAATTGGGGAAATTTTTGTTTTTTTTTTTTTTTTTTCATTTGTGGGTTTTTTTTTTCAATTGTGGCAATCGCATTGTCGAAATTGTTTCAATTGTCACAATTGAAAAAAAAAAATAAAAAAATTTATCTCCACTATTTCGGCAATGACATTGTTTCAATGGTGAAATTGTAAAATTTTCTCCACTATTTCGGCAATGACATGGCTACCATTGGAAGAAAAAAAAAAAAAAAATTTGTGGGCCGAAACAGTGGGGAAATTATTTCCCCCCTATTTCGGCAATGACATTGCCGAAATAGGGGGGGAAAATTTTTTCCCCCCTATTTCGGCAATGCCATTGCCACAATTTGGGAAAAACTTTTTTTTTTTTTTTTTTTTCAATTGTGGCAATGTCATTGCCGAAATTGTGATGATTAAAAAAAAAAGTTTTCTTCTAATAGTGTTTTTTCCCCACTATTTCGGCAATGACATTGCCACAATTAGGAAAAAACTTTTTTTTTTTCAATTGTGGCAATGTCATTGCCGAAATTGTGGGGAAAAATTTTCCTGCTTTTTTCCAATTGTGGCAACAGTATTGCCGAAAATGTGGGGAAAAATTTTCCCACAATTTCGGCAATGGCATTGCCACAATTGGGGAAATTTTTGTTTTTTTTTTTTTTTTTTTTTTCATTTGTGGGTTTTTTTTTTTCAATTGTGGCAATCGCATTATCGAAATTGTTTCAATTGTCACAATTGAAAAAAAAAATAAAAAAATTTATCTCCACTATTTCGGCAATGACATTGTTTCAATGGTGAAATTGTAAAATTTTCTCCACTATTTCGGCAATGACATGCTACCATTGGAAGAAAAAAAAAAAAAAAAAAAAATTTGTGGGCCGAAAATTTCCCCCCCTATTTCGGCAATGCCATTGCCACAATTTGGGAAAAACTTTTTTTTTTTTTTTTTTTTCAATTGTGGCAATGTCATTGCCGAAATTGTGGGGAAAATTTTCACAATTTCGGCAATGCCCACAATTAAAAAAAAAAGTTTTCTTCTAATTGCGGCAATGCCATTGCCGAAATAATGTTTTTTCCCCACTATTTCGGCAATGACATTGCCACAATTAGGGAAAAACTTTTTTTTTTTTTTTCAATTGTGGCAATGTCATTGCCGAAATTGTAAGGAAAAATTTTCCTGCTTTTTTCCAATTGTGGCAACAGTATTGCCGAAATTGTGGGAAAAAATTTTTTTCCCACAATTTCGGCAATGCTGTTGCCACAATTAGAAAAATAAAAAATAAAAACTTTTTTCCCCAATTGTAAAAGTAATACAAAGTACTAGAAACATAATCTTTCACCTGTCACACTATTTATCCATTTGTCAGAAAGATATCTTTGAAGAAATCCAATCTTGCACACAGCCCCCCTACGCAGCATGCCACTTGTTGCCAAGCTTCACTTCTTCAGAGTCATATAAAAACAGGAAGATGGCAGACCCTACTCTTGTGATGGACACGTATTTTTTTCCCCACTATTTCGGCAATGCCATTGCCACAATGGGGAAAAACTTTTTTTTCCTTTTCTGAAACTTTCAAACATGGTAAATGACCCAAGCACTCCATAAAACGTATACATTTTAAGGTGTTATTGAAACCCTAAACTATAATACACAATACACATACACACACAAAATAAATAAACATATACCCCAATCCAACTTGCAGTGATAGAAAATATTATAGCATATGGAATTAGTACCATGTTCTTTCAAATAATACAAACTAACAATATGGTCCAACTCCTAAAAAAAAAAAAAAAAAAGGGTCCAACCAATCCACTGAAGTAGATTGAATACTTATTGTAGGTCATTCAGTTTAGCCACTAGTGGAGCCAGCCACAGTTCGAGTGGGGCATGTTCTTCTATTATGGCCTTCTTGCCTACAGAGACTGCACAATGGCCTTGGTTGATGCTCTGCCCCTTCGTCCATTTCATTTCGAAGCCGAGTTGTTCTTGGTCGACCTTTTTCACGTCGCAACTTGACATTAGGATACAAGACCGGAAAATCAGGCTCATTCCAATGTACACTGTCTGGAACCATGCGAAATCTAGGTGCATAACAAGCAACTTGTTCTTCCAAATGGTAGCAACGGTCGATATATCGAATTGCAGAGATGCCTTGATATTTACACACGGCAATGACATGTGAGCACGGCATCTTATAAACCTGCCATTTTTGACAACTACAAGTGTTCTGCCTCAAATTTACCTCATGACGATGATTACCCCTATATGCAGAGTTAGGGTTTATTGGTGTTCTGACTTCAAACAGTCCATCTTCATGACTGAACACAGTAACTGAATGCCTTGGTGCCTTTTTTTCCCATTTATTGAATTTATTCTTTGCATAGGCCGTAATGAGTTCACCGGCAGTAACCTCTGCGCGTGCCTTAGTATACCGATCAGCAAAGTAGGCTACACAACGGTAGTATGTAAGTTCAACTAACGCAGTTATGGGCAGATTTCTAGCACTCTTTAGAATTCCATTGAAGCTTTCAGACAAGTTTGTCGTCATTGCCCCATAACGATGTCCACCATCGTGTGCTAACGTCCACTTGTCCACCGGTATTTCCCTCAAATACTGCTCACCATCTGCACTTAATTGAGTAATTCTATCCCTGGTTATTTGATACTTTCGTAACTGATTCTCCATGCCTGCCCACATTACCATAGCCTTCAAGTTTTTATTCCCAATTTTTTTATTGAAATTGCTAGCCACATGGCGAAGGCAAAAACGATGATACCAACGTGTCGATTGACATATAGTTCGTATTGCTGTCATTATACCAGGGTGACGATCAGATATGACACATAACCCTTCCCGATTAGTGACATTAATCTGAATACAACGCAAAAACCAATACCAGCTATCATCATTTTCATTCTCCACAATGGCAAAGGCAAGTGGAAAAAGTCTGTTCTCACCATCCCACGTTGATGCAATTAGTAACGTACCTTTGTACTTACCATATAGGAAAGTTCCATCTATACTAATCACTGGCCTACAATGTTGAAAACCTTCAATTGATGGACCAAAAGCCCAGAACACTCTCTCAAATATTGCACAGCCTGGCATAGTAGTAGGTACTGTTCTCCAAATAACCTTGCTGCGCGGGTTTGAATCAGTCAAAGCTTTCAACCATTTTGGCAATAATTGGTACGATTTGTCCCAATCGCCAAACGCTCTACCAATTGCTTTTTCTTTCGCCTCCCACACCTTAGAATAAGAAGGCCGGTACTGGTACTTATTGTAAAGAGTCTGTTGAAGTGAAGAAATCTTTATGGTTGGATCATTTTTGACAACATCCCTCAACTCTTTCTCAATAACATGGGTGTCTAATTGCTCGTGATCTTGTGTGAACGTGGACTCTGTACATGTGTGTGGACCATTGTATTTCCTAACCTCAAACAACCCATGTGTAGCCCGAAAGCATGCTCGAAGACGCCAAGAACAATGTTCGCACCTTACAGACCAACATGCTGGATCTGACTCTCTTACATAAAATGTTTGGTTCCTCTTGATGTGATAGCGTTTAACAGCAGCTTGTAAGTCATCCTTATCGGCAAAAAGCAAGCCCACATAAAACTCTTGGGTAGGGTCCCAAATACTCTGAGTGGGCTTTTCAAATGGTGGGGTTGGATCAATCATATTATCCCACGTGTTTGTTGAAAAACTTAGTGATGAAGGTTGATGGAATGCCATAGCTGGACTACTTTCATGATTACCTTCATTTAGAAGCTCCTGTTCATCTCCAACATCATCAAGGACCTCATCATCATCAAGGACCTCGTTGTCATCAAGTTCGTCATCATTATTCATGGCTCGCATCCTTTCGAATAATGTGTGGACCGCATTTTCAGTAGTAGCAGCTATGCGATGTGTATCATTGGGATCATTAGTAGTCTCTTGTGAGACATGCTCAGTTGGATTATCATAGTCAGCATCACTGGTGTTCATTGACCGATAAGGAACATGTTGGTCCTCACTTGCGCCATGAGTATATGGAGCATGGTAGTCAGCACCACCAATGTTAATTGGGGAATGAGCCGCATCTTCAGAATAAAGACCAATATGAGTGGCATATGGATCATGGAATTGACCGCCATGTGAATAAGTAAATGATGCACTCGGTCCTTCGTTGGCATATCGAATGGGAAAAACATCTCGGTGGCTTCTTATGGGCTCTACACCCACATATAACTCTGCACCTACAAATCCATATTGGCAGTTTAACATATTGAATATTGCATTGACACCATGATCATCTTCTACCAAAACTTGCTGGTAAGTCACAGGATGTGGATGACATTGAAAAGGAAATCTATACCAAATCGTCAGTTTTGAATCTTCTCTGTTTATATGAAGCGTGGATGCTACTCTATCACATAGATCTTCAAATGTAACACCCTGGCTTAATGGAAGCATAGAAGGAGGTGGCCCTTCGTAATAAACCCCATTTTCTCCATGTTTAATTATTCCGCCGGAATGGATGAGAAAAATGAACAACTTTTCTGCCATCTACACTAAAACATAATAATAGTATTAATATATTAACATTACACAACCATTAACAATGCAATACAAGAAGGTAATCCATTAAAAATATTCAATGTTTAAATAGCTAAAGTTGAGAGAATTCTGTTAAAGAGGATTATTTCACTGATAATAATAATATTACAATATTTTTTATTAAGTTGTCCATGAATTCTTATTTTCGGCAAGAATTCATGGACAACTAATTTAAAACATATCATACAAATCAGTTCATGTTGCAAAACACATAATGCAAAAACATGATTTCCATGCTTAGTTATGCCTAAAAACATATCAACATGAAATATTATAAAAAGAAAAATAACTACTTAAGAGATGTAACTCACCTTCTAAGAGATAAATGACGGATAGATATTTGCAAGTATTGTTACTTATAATTGTTTGTAGAATGTATGGCACGCATGAATTGAAAATTGTTGGTAGAATTATGAGGGGAATAAGAATGGAGAAGAAGGTTGATAGAATAAGAAACACAAACCAAACTGCGTTGGTCAAAAAATTACTGAAGAATAGAAAGACAAAAAAGGTACTCTGAGGAGTTGTGGGGAATATATTCGATGCATGTAGAGAACAAGAATCAGATGAGATGAGGAGTTTAGTTGATTGATTGATTGAAGCTTTGTTTTTTGTTTACTTTTTTTGCTTTTTCTGTTTACAGCGTGCACATAAGAATCTACGTACTTTTTTTGCTTTTTTTTTGGTTTACAGCGTGCACATCAATCATTTTTTTCTTCATTAAGAATCTATGTACTTTTTTTTGTTTTTATTTACAACGTGCACATCAATTATTTTTTTCTTCCATTTCGTATTGTCTCTGTACTTTTTTTAGAATAAGAATCAAGTTGCTTTGTACTTGAATCTATCCATATTTGTTTCAAAGGGTTCTTTTACAATACGAAAGGAAAGAACAGGACATACACAAAAATCAAACTGCTTCAGTCAAAAAAATACTGAAGAATAAAAAGACAAAAAAGGTACTTTAAGGAGTTGAAGTCAATATGACAAAAAAATTACTCTGGAGAGTTGAGGTGAATATGACAAAAAATGTGAGTTGAGGTGAACACTGAAGAATAAGAATATGTGTACTTTCTTCTATCTTTCTCCTCTATTTCGACAATGTCATTGCCACAAACCAATTGCAACTTTTTTTTCCTCCCATTTTCGAATTTTGTAATTTTTACAACATTTTTACAATAAATTCTAAATGGGAAGTTGTTATTAGTTGTTTTTGTTGGAATCAAAAAGTAATTTTAGTGTTAAATTTAGATTTGAACTAATAAAAATTAATCACATGTGATTTTTTGTAAAAATGTTGTAAAAATATTGTGTAAGTATCACCTTTTTTTTTTTTTTTTTAATTCCTCCCAACAATTAATCTCAATGTTAATTTTTATTTTAACAAATTGTAAGTAGCACAATTTGAAGAGGAAAAATCAAATAAGGAAAGAAATCAAAGGGCCACAATCTGAAGAGGAAAAATCAGATATGAGCACTGATCAGTATTTTAGATGTATCTCTCTCTTCAAAAATCCAATTGACTCAAGGCTAGATGGGATGGAACCGTAACTTAAATATCTACAACTTTTATGTTTTGAGTTGTTTTAAATTCACAAAATTTGTTGGCCGAAATTAGCTCATAAGTTGCTGCAGTAAACTTGGACGAAAATTAGATGGTGAAAGTTTTATTTTTCTTTGACACTTTTACGAGGATTTGGAAGAGAGGCCATGGAGAATTAAAATAGAAATGTACACCATAGTAAATAGATGTATGATTAGATTAATTGGGCGCTAAATTCAAATGCCAAAAAATGTGTACACGTTTCTTATTTTTGCAAAGGTCTTACGGTTAGTAGTATAATGTGCTATGTATATTATCTAGGCATAATATTTTTTTGCTACAATGATGCATAAACAACAATAGTACTTTAATATATTTATTGTCAAATAGTCATTTTACACTGATTAGTCATTGCGCTGATGGGGTACACGAAGTTGTTGTTGTGTTCCACAACATGGAGGATGCCTATTTACTCGTTGTGGATACCTTCGTGCTGGCACAGGACTTTTCCCCATGCGCCTTGGCTGCGTTCTAATGTCAACTTCTGTTTGATAATAACCACCTTCGTTACTTTCATTATTTGAAGACACCTCCATATCTTCTGTATCTTCCTCAGAGTCTGTTACGGAGGCCTCTTCCTCACTGTTTGGAGCACGTGCCCATGTATTTGGTGGCGTGCAGAAATCACCAACATGAGGGGCTGGTTGGGAAGGTTGTGGTATGCAGAAATCATAGTTGTACTGGCTATCTTGCCCATAATTGTATTGCCCATCATTGGATGGAGGTGGTGATGGGTGATAGGAGGAAGGTGTTGAACTAGGTTGAGGATAATGGTCATAGTTAAACAAGCCCTCAAATCCTTGTCCTATGGAAGTGGGTAATCCAATCTGTTCATTTAAATTCGTGTAGTAGTTGCTGACATTAATTGGATTATCCTCACTAAAGGTGGTTGGGTCATTACCAGCAGATGTTGAAAGCCCAGCTTGGGTAGAGCTGTACATATTCTGTTCTGTAAAGGTGGATGGTTCAGCTTCATCATTTCCATGTTGTGTAGAGGTGGACGGTCCGGTTTCAGTTTGGGTTTGCGGCCGTCTTCTTTGTTGCCTTTGTCGTCGCCCGAAGTGTGTCACCCTCTGAGTAGGGACGGAGGAAATATTTTGTTCCATTGATAACTTCACTCGGGTAAGGCCCTCTACTATTGGTGTAAGGACTTCCTCTGTAGTGAGATCATTTCTTTGTTGGTTTGTAATAGCTAAATTTAACATATTGTTGATCTCAGTTTGCTGCCACAAAAAAATTTAAAAAAAAACATTTATTAGTGCAGTATTATTGAAAAAGATAACACAATAATTTGTTATCAAGTAGTGCAGCATTTTGTTTGTGTAAATAATTTGTTCTAATATTAGTGCAATATTTTTGAAAAAGCTAAAATAATTACCTGGTATGCATGGGCAGCCGCCTCTGGTGTCGTGAATAGGTGACCATTTTGTTGGTACCAAGTTGCGTAGTCGACACCTAACTCAAAATGTTCATCCCCAACTACAAGTTCATTGCGCGCGTCCCAAAGCTCGTAGTATTGTGCATGTTGCGTAAGCCAATTGACAGTGGACTTCCCTGTCATCTTTACACAATGCACAGAATTATTCAAATTGTCAGTTGGCCATTTTGGACATCTTTGCAACAATCCAAATTGTCGCATGACTCTTTCTGGATGGTAATACTCGACAATTTGGAAGCATAGCAATGGTGCTTTTGTAGTCCATATATGTCTTTCTGCAAGACACCATGGATGCAAATAATTATCATATGGTGTCCAAATAACCTGCAATTCCAATTACAATAACTATGTTATAATTAATAAAATTAATAATATAACTAGTAAATTAACCATTGATGCATTGTAATATATTACCTGTTCATTATATTCTGTGTTGTGATTAGAACGGTACGCCCCCAAAACATGCGTTGGTGTGTGCGTAAACGTTCTCCTAGCATCCCACCTATACACAATTAATGATTGCCACTGATTTTAGGATTTGGAAGTATCAAGGATAAATGCTACAGTATACAATATTGTATAGAAATAGAAAGTAAATATTATACCTGCAACCGTATGGTTCGTCGCCATTTAAAATTATTGGATTTATTGGAATTGGGGTCAAATATGGAAGATGCTCCCACGCCCATAATTGTAATATGAAAATAGGGCCTGCAATCTCCGTACTTTTTTGAATAGCAGCAGTACACAACTCTTTATAAAGGAAAGCAAGTGTAGCACTACCCCAGCTATATTCCGCAGCTTTTCCAAAGTCGGCTAATAGGTTGAGAAAACAGCAATGCAATATACTTTGGCTCTTATTTCCAAATAGTAAAGCTAAAACTTGGAACATGTATGCCCTAGCATACCGTTGGATTGTTATAGCATTGGCACCCTCTGGTAAGTTTAAGAATGTATTCCTTACCCATGTTATTTTAAGGCCACCAAATTTCAATGATGTTGCAGATGGTTCCTCCCCAAGTAAATTTTTACAAACATCTTTCCAGATCAAATTAGTGGGCCCACACACTGCTTTGCCATCAATAGGCAATCCTGTAAGGATTGCTATATCTTGTAGAGTAATTGACATTTCACAAGTACGTAGGTGAAATGTATGGGTATCAGGGTGCCACCGCTCCACTAAAGAAGTGATAAGACTCCAGTCAATATCTATATGTGGGAGGCAAGTAACACGGTAGAGTCTACATTGCCGCAAATATGGGATGATACGCTCGCCTAATAGCGGGGGAGGTGCAAACGGTTGGGGTCGCACCCGTAACGTGGAAACCTGATTTTTTTAAAATGTACAATGTTATATTACTAACGTTGAAATTATTTTCATGTAAATTGAATAATTGTAGATATTAATAGGACATTAATAAATATGGATCACGCAACGTACATTGCCTTCCATTGCATTATTGGAGATGTGATATTGTTGTCGCTCCATTTCAAATATATCCTACATTAAATGCTACAATGAGTTAAACCATGCAACTTCCATTTGTAGTAAATAATAATAATAATAATACACATACATATCTTTATTATAAACCAACAAACATATTATGCAATATATTTTTCCCAAGTAATAGATGTAATAATTGAGAATAACAAAACACATATTGATACTCACAATAATATAATTTATTACAATTTTTGTCGTCATGTACTAATAATAACAATAAATAATATTAAATAATTTCAAAAATAACAAATACAAATTTAGTTAAAGAGTTGAGATGCTTACCACAACTGTGATACCAACTGAAAGAGTGAGAATTATAGAGTGATACTTGCCAAAAAAAAGAAAAAAACACAATCAGATAACCATAAAAAATAATTCATTAATCTAAAATTTGAATAACAACAACAACAATCATAATCATAGGCATACAACTAATATTAACTACAACTACAACAATACATACTATTTTACAATGTATTAGCTTTTAATATTTACAAAGAAAAGAAACATACATTAACAAAAAACTTACAATTCTTAGTTGTTCACCTAAAGCAAAGTAAAAGACTAACTGAATAATGAGATGACCTTTTATGTGAGGAGATACAATTCTTCAGTGAGGAGGAGAAATAAGAACGACTCTTGCACTTAGCACTTGAGTTACCTTGCCTTTTTTATGACTTCAATGAAGAAGAAGAAGTCTTTTATTATACAAGAAGAGGACAAAAAAAGCTACCTCTCAGAGAGAGGACAATTAAGAAGAAAACAAAAAAGAATAGATTATGATGGATTACAAAAGTGAAGAAAACAAAAAAAATCTCTCAGAGAGATTACAATAGTGAGGAAGACAAAAACGATTCCCTCTGACAGTTATGAATAGGTAAAATATATTCAATACAAAGCAGATGAGATGACAAAAACGAATCCCTCTGAGAGTTATGAATAGGTAAAATATATTCGATGCAGAGAATAAGAATCAGATGAGATGAGAAGTTGAGGTGATTGGTTGATTGAAACTTTGTTTTTTTGTTTACAACGTGCACATAAAAATCTATGTACTTTCTTTAGTTTCTTTTTGTTTATAGCTTGCACATCAATCATTTTTTTCTTTTATATTATAAAAATCTACGTACTTTGTTTACTTTTTTTTTTTTTTTATTAATAATGTGCACGTCAATCATTTTTTTTCAAGATACATGTGTCCATCACAAGAGTAGGGTCTGCCATCTTCCTGTTTTTATATAACTCTGAAGAAGTGAAGCTTGGCAACAAGTGGCATGCTGCGTAGGGGGGCTGTGTGCAAGATTGGATTTCTTCAAAGATATCTTTCTGACAAATGGATAAATAGTGTGACAGGTGAAAGATTATGTTTCTAGTACTTTGTATTACTTTTACAATTGGGGAAAAAAGTTTTTATTTTTTATTTTTCTAATTGTGGCAACAGCATTGCCGAAATTGTGGGAAAAAAATTTTTTCCCACAATTTCGGCAATACTGTTGCCACAATTGGAAAAAAGCAGGAAAATTTTTCCTTACAATTTCGGCAATGACATTGCCACAATTGAAAAAAAAAAAAAAGTTTTTCCCTAATTGTGGCAATGTCATTGCCGAAATAGTGGGGAAAAAACACTATTTCGGCAATGGCATTGCCGCAATTAGAAGAAAACTTTTTTTTTTAATTGTGGGCATTGCCGAAATTGTGAAAATTTTCCCCACAATTTCGGCAATAACATTGCCACAATTGAAAAAAAAAAAAAAAAAAAAAAAAAGTCCAAATTGTGGCAATGGCATTGCCGAAATAGGGGGGGAAAAATTTCCCCCCCCTATTTCGGCAATGTCATTGCCGAAATAGGGGGGAAATAATTTCCCAACTGTTTCGGCCCACAAATTTTTTTTTTTTTTTTTCTTCCAATGGTAGCCATGTCATTGCCGAAATAGTGGAGAAAATTTTACAATTTCACCATTGAAACAATGTCATTGCCGAAATAGTGGAGATAAATTTTTTTATTTTTTTTTCAATTGTGACAATTGAAACAATTTCGACAATGCGATTGCCACAATTGAAAAAAAAAACCCACAAATGAAAAAAAAAAAAAAAAACAAAAATTTCCCCAATTGTGGCAATGCCATTGCCGAAATTGTGGGAAAATTTTTCCCACAATTTCGGCAATACTGTTGCCACAATTGGAAAAAAGCAGGAAAATTTTTCCCCACAATTTCGGCAATGACATTGCCACAATTGAAAAAAAAAAAAAGTTTTTCCCTAATTGTGGCAATGTCATTGCCGAAATAGTGGGGAAAAAACACTATTAGAAGAAAACTTTTTTTTTTAATCATCACAATTTCGGCAATGACATTGCCACAATTGAAAAAAAAAAAAAAAAAAAAAAGTTTTTCCCAAATTGTGGCAATGGCATTGCCGAAATAGGAGGGGGGGGGGAAAAATTTTCCCCCCCTATTTCGGCAATGTCATTGCCGAAATAGGGGGGAAATAATTTCCCCACTGTTTCGGCCCACAAATTTTTTTTTTTTTTTTTCTTCCAATGGTAGCCATGTCATTGCCGAAATAGTGGAGAAAATTTTACAATTTCACCATTGAAACAATGTCATTGCCGAAATAGTGGAGATAAATTTTTTTATTTTTTTTTTCAATTGTGACAATTGAAACAATTTCGACAATGCGATTGCCACAATTGAAAAAAAAAACCCACAAATGAAAAAAAAAAAAAAAAAAACAAAAATTTCCCCAATTGTGGCAATGCCATTGCCGAAATTGTGGGAAAATTTTTCCAACAATTTCGGCAATACTGTTGCCACAATTGGAAAAAGCAGGAAAATTTTTCCCCACAATTTCGGCAATGACATTGCCACAATTGAAAAAAAAAAAAAGTTTTTCCCTAATTATGGCAATGTCATTGCCGAAATAGTGGGGAAAAAACACTATTTCGGCAATGGCATTGCCGCAATTAGAAGAAAACTTTTTTTTTTAATTGTGGGCATTGCCGAAATTGTGAAAATTTTCCCCACAATTTCGGCAATGACATTGCCACAATTGAAAAAAAAAAAAAAAAAAAAGTTTTTCCCAAATTGTGGCAATGGCATTGCCGAAATAGGGGGGGGAAAAATTTTCCCCCCCTATTTCGGCAATGTCATTGCCGAAATAGGGGGGAAATAATTTCCCACTGTTTCGGCTGAAATTTTTTTTTTTTTTTTTTTTCTGGTAGCCATGTCATTGCCGAAATTGTGGAGTATTAAGTTGTTACTTGTTATTATTGTTAAATTAAAATAGTAATCTCAATGTCAAATTAAAATAGTAATCTCAATGTCAAATTTAAATTGTGATAGCCAAAGAAAATATTGTAAAAATATTGTGTACATAGCACATTATATTTTTCTTTAAATTTGGCATTCACCTTTTTTTTTTTTTTTTTTTTTTCCTACTGTTTTCGGTGATACCAATGCCGAAATAGCTTTTTTTTTTTTCCCCGGGGCACTCCTTATTCCATTTCTCACTCACTCACACTTACGGGTAGAGCAAAAAATGGGCAGATGAATTTCGGCAACAGTGTTGCCGAAATTCAAAGCCACTGTTTGCTTTTTTCCTTTTCCTAATTCTCTCTCTTACTTTTGTTGAATTTCGGCAACGCTGTTGCCGAAATTCAACTTCTCTCCTCAATTTCCCAATAAACTTTAAACAGTTCCTATAATGTCAAAATGTTTCAGTTTTGGCAATATTTAGCCAAATGGCTCGTATAAATGCCTATGTTTTATATAGCATTGTTATAAAATTTAATTTATTTTATAAATTATAAATTATATTTATTATGCTAATTTCAAGGTTTCTAAATGCGCAATTTGGTATATGACTCAATTATCATACATATAAATATGGTTTATATATAGAAAATAAATAAATAAATCACATTTATAAACTTGAATTATGGTCATAACTCATAACACATTTTTATTATAAAAAAAAAAAGAAAAAAAAAAGACATTGTTAGTGGATGGCAAAAATATTTGGCATGTTTAGTAGAGTTGTTAAACAAATCATTTTCAGTTTTTAAATAACATTACACATATTTTAACACAAATTTTTACACACTTTTTTATTCACTCATATTTCAAAAAATTATAAATAACATTATTCGAACTCCTAATTCAAAATGATTGAATGGGCAAAAAGGAGGCCATGAAAGAACTAGAAAATGCTAATAATTAGAAAATCTCATATTGTTATCCTTAATAACAAAACGGTGTTGATAGGAAGCAATTTGCCTCTACTTGAACAGATACGCTTGGGAAATGTTGAGCCAGTGAGCAAAGACTAGCTTGGCACGCATAAATAAAAAACAAAATAGCAAAAGTAATCCGGTCAGAAAGTTAGCGTGAAAAAGAGAAAAATATTAACTTTTTATAAATTTTTGTACTTACTGTTACTAGTGAGAGTAGTCTGACAATATTCAGCAGAGCCAACTTTGTGCACGGTTGTAACTTGTAAATTTTTTTTTTTTTTTGGAGAAATATTGTAACTTGTAAAACTCGCTTGTTTTCATTCATTGCAAGTATTTAAAAATAAATAAAAATCTAGCTGTAGTTCACTTTGAGAATAGGGAGTCTTTTGGCTAAATATTGTCAAAATTAAAACATTTTTGCATTATAGGTACTGTTTGAAGTTTTTTGGCAAAATGAGGAGAGAGGTTGAATTTCGGCAACAGCGTTGCCGAAATTCAAGAAAAAGGAGGAGAGAGAATGAGAAAATATGAGGAGAGAGAAAAACTTGAATTACGGCAATGGTATTGCCGTAATTCCTCTGCCCAATCTGCCCGGGTTTGTGCGTGTGAAGAGTGCAATGTGTGAGTGCCCAAAAAAAAAAACATCCCACAATTTCGGCAATACCATTGCCGAAATTGTGGGGATTTTTTTTTTTTTTTTTTTTTTGTGGCAATGGTATTTTGGCAATACCATTGCCACAATTGTGGGGAATTTTTTTTTTTTTTTTACTAATTGTGGCAATGGCGTTGCGGAATTTCGGCAATAGAAAAAAATAAGTTTTTCTTTTGGCAATGTCATTGTCCCATTTGAATGAAAAAAAAAAATTTTTCCCTAATACCGTTTAGAAAAAAAAATTTATTTTTATTTTTTCCTAATTATGGCAATTGAAACAATTTCGGCAATGCGATTGCCACAATTGAAAAAAAAAAACCCCACAATTGAAAAAAAAAAAATTCCCCACAATTGTGGCAATGATATTGCCGAAATACCATTGCCACAAATTAAAAAAAAAAAAAAATTTCCCCACAATTGTGGCAATGGTATTGCCGAAATACTATTGCCACAAATAAAAAAATAAAATAAAAAAAAATTCCCCACAATTGTGGCAATGGTATTGCCAAAATACCATTGCCACAAATTAAAAAAAAAAAAAAAAAAAAAAAAAAAAAAAAAAAAAAAGTTTCCCCACAATTGTGGCAATGGTATTGCCGAAATACCATTGCCACAAATAAAATAATAAAAAAAAAAATTCCCCAAAATTGTGGCAATGGTATTGCCGAAATATCATTGCCACAAATTTAAAAAAAAAAAAAAAAAAATTTCTCCACAATTGTGGCAATGGTATTGCCGAAATACCATTGCCACAAATTAAAAAAAAAATAAAAATAATTTCCCCACAATTGTGGCAATGGTATTGCCGAAATACCATTGCCATAAAAAAAAAAAAAAAATTTCCCCACAATTTTGGCAATGGTATTGCCGAAATTGTGGGATTTTTTTTTTTTTTTTTTGGGCACTCACACATTGCACTCCTCACACGCACAAATCCGGGCAGATTGGGTAGAGGAATTACGGCAATACCATTGCCGTAATTCGAGTTTTTCTCTCTCCTCCACTTTTCTCATTCTCTCTCCTCCTTTTTCTTGAATTTCGGCAACGCTGTTGCCGAAATTCAACCTCTCTCCTCATTTTGCCAAAAAACTTCAAACAGTACCTATAATACAAAAATGTTTTAATTTTGGCAATATTTAGCCAAAAGACCCCCCAAAATCATTATATATATATATATATATGAGAACATGAATTTCAAGTGAGAGAATATGAGGTTCTACCATATATATGATGATATATAATCTTGGTCTAGTGGACCCAGTACAATGAATTTGTAGAGAGTGGGTCAAAGAGTTAGGATTTAGTGCATGAATTACAGTTAAAATGAGTTTTAATGTTGATAAAAAAGAAATGAACTAAGTTTATCAAAGAAAGCTTGTCCTTGGCATAATCCAAGGAGCTCTACTTTTGTATATATTTGAGTGATAATGGTTGAAAGAGTTCTTGAGATCGCCATGATGCTTTCTCTTCATTTTTCCCCAAAAAAACCCCCTTCTACGGTGGGTTTCTCCTATTATATAGTTCTCTTTAAATGATCTTGACCTTCCACCCATTGATCATCCAAGCTTATACTTGAGTGCATGTCCCATTAGGCTTCCTCTGGGGCGTTCTGTGAGTTGCGATAACTAAGGTAGCGCTGTTCAGGAGTCATTTCCTCATCAATGCGGCCAGAACGTTAGTTGTGGGCATTTAATGCGAAGGTGACAGTTTCTCCTTGAACTGCTCCTCCACCATGCTCCTATGGCTGGCCCATTGCACTCGTTCTTCTTTTTGGAACGCTCTGGGAGGCTGCCTTTGATGACGTGCCGCTTTTCCCTTCCATGATCTCGGTTGACCGAGGACAGAATTGTCTTTGGCGATGTTCCTCAGTAATTCGGGCCTTCTTTGTTCGTTTTTAGACATTCTTTCTTCCTTAGCATGGGCCTTGGGCTTAGTATGAAATGGGCCGGGGTTGCCAAATTCTTTGGCCCCACACTAAAAATTACAAATTTTTTACAAGGAAAATTAATAAGATATTGGAGGAAACTAATACTCAATTTGTGAAGAAAAGAGAAGTGTGCATGTTCAAGAAACTGGCTATTGTATCTATGTAGGCAGAGATTAGAGAAATGTGTGCGTAACATATTTGTCAAGAAGCATGCTATTGTGTACAGATCTTCTACAGAATATAAGTATAAGGCTTTGGCTACAATTGTTGCAGAATTATGTTGGATTTGGATGGGGCTTAGAAATTTTGGAATTGAGATGCTACTTCATAAGATGGGATGTCATATTCAATTGAATGGATATATTATAGCAAAATACTTTGAATTCTGAAATAATTTTGGCAAGCAACATGTTCATGCAAAACCTATAAATGTTTTTTTTTTAAAAAAAAAATATATATATATATATATATATATATTATTATGTTTGTGAACAGTGTTCACAAGCCAAAATTTTTTATGAACACATAAAAAATATAATATTCTATTTTTAAATCAAATCTACATGTTAACAAACTTTTTATGAATACATAACTATATTTGCTAAACTGTTCTTTACAAGAGAATGATCTCTTTATTAGCAAATTTGTCAATGAAGAGTGATATTATTTTCCTAAGTCCTTTTATGATACTTAAAACTTTCTACTAGTTGTGACAATTTTTCCATGTTTCTCTCCTTTTGGAATAACACTATGGTTGGTGTTAAATGTTTTAAAACTAAATTGGAATATTTGGCACATCTGCTTCCCACAATCCCACTTCATTTAAATGCTAATGGGTTTGTTTAAATAATTTGGTGGAGCAGAAAATGTACTTTTAAAGTTGCTGTTATGCGTAGATTTATAAACGGTATTAAATTTTTTGTTTCAATTTTTTATTATCATCAAAGATTGAAAGTTGTAAAAGATCTTAAGAGTGTAAAGGCTCTCTCGTAATTAATTACATGATGTACAAGCGAAAATATCATTCATAGGATCACACGACATAGGATTAACTATGGCAAAGAAGAATTAGTGGTTAATTATCTACACGACTACATGTAAGGCGGGAAATTCTTACTTAGTCCCGGATTACAAGGTCACCAAGCTAACCTTGTAGTCCCAACCAATAAGAACAACATAGGTCAAATAAAAATGCTGACATCATTTAAATTATCTCGCTTAACAACCATAGCTAAATGACGATAGTGTGCTGGTCTTCTGTTAACATTAGGCATTAGCCAGCTATTTTCAAAAAATTTAAGGACCCGCCTCAATTTCAAATTTCAATCCACCACTTGTTTCTCATATTTCATTTCTCCTTTGAAACATAAAAATGAAAATCACTTTCTTGTAGCTCTCTCCTAGTTCGACACAGCCACACTCCCACCGAAAAGCCTCTACTCCCCCGCCTTGCCATTATGAAAGGGATGAGCTCGAAAGTGAACACGGGGATAGAGAAGATGTCCCTGGAGAACTATCTCGATTTCGTTCTCTCTAACAAGCAAACTGATCTCATCGTCAAGGTTTGTGTGTGTTTTTCCAATCTTTCACCTTGTTTCTAAATTATTGAACATGTATATTAGTATTAGCCTCTGTTTGATTGCCTAGAAATTGGAGGTGGAATCAATTGTAAATGTCTTAATTAACAACTGTTTGGCTTTGTTCTGCTGTTTCCATTGTTGTACGATTTTTGTCTCCTTTCAAAAGGTCAGTAAGTGTGTTACACTCTTACTCAATTAAGCATTGTTTTACGTTTTTGTCTATACTGCTCTGAATCATCAATGAAGCTCTTAGCTTCTATTTAGTTCCAGAGAAAATGGAAGAAAAAAAAAAAACCTAGATGAACTAAAATCAAGTTTATCTTTTTCCATTTCCATTCCCACAACCTTTTAGGAACCAAAGCAAAACAATAGTCACCAATCTAACATGTCAATCAAAGTGCATCTCAAGAATTAGAGGTTAATGCTAAGTGACTCCTTTATGGACAAAGATCAAATTCAAAATTCCGGTTTTAATTTCTATCAAATAGCTCAGTCAATTTCCATAAGGAGCAACTAAATCCTTCATAAGACTATATCCAAATAGAAAAAGATAAACTTGATTTTAGTTCATCTAGTCTTTTTTTCCTTCCACTTCCTTTGGAACCAAACAGAAGCTAAGAGCTTCATTGATGATTCAGAGCAATATAGATAGAAATGTAAAACAACACTTAACACACTTACTGAGCTATTGAAAGGAGACAAAAATCGTACAATAATGGAAACAGTAGAACAAAAATTATTAGAAAAAACAAATAAATAGCATCTCCTATTCTTTGCTACATTCTCTCAGCAGCCAAACAGTGGTTAATTAAGACATTTACAATTGTTACACCACCAATTTTTGGGCAATCAAACAAAGGCTAATACTAATATATATGTTCAGTAATTTAGAACAAGTTGAAAGACTGGAAAAACATACACACACACACACACACACAAACCTTGACGGTGAGATCGTTTTGCTTGTTAGAGAGAATGAAATCGAGGTAGTTCTCCAAGGACATCTTCTCTATCCCCGTTTTCAATTTCGACCCCATCCCCTTTCATAATGGCAAGGCGGGGGAGTAGAGGCTTTTCGGCGAGAGTGTGGCTGTGTCGAACTAGGAGAGAGCTACAAGAAAGTGATTTTTCATTTTTATGTTTGAGAGGAGAAATGAGATATGAGAAACAAGTGGTGGATTGAAATTTGAAATTGAGGCGAGTCCCAAAATTTTTTTAAAAACAGCTAGCTAATGCCTAATGTTAACGGAAGACTAGCACACTAACGTCATTTAGCTATGGCTACTGAGTTAAATAATTTAAAGGATTCTACATTTTGATGTCCAGTTTTGAGATGTTTCAAGATAAGCCCACACATATCCTAAGTTAAAGTAACTTAAAATTTTAAATTAGTAAGGTTAAATAAGGGGAAACAAATTTTTTTTTTTCCAAAATTTTTTAAAATTTAAGCAATTTTTGAAATCTTTATCTATTATTGTATTTAAAAAAAAAAAAAAAAAAAAAAAAAACACCCTTGACTGATTCCTAACCATGTTAGTGCAGTTTATTTTTTGGGGTAAATATTGTTTATTATAACCAAACTGTGGTTAGGGTTAGGTTAAAGAAAACTTTTCATAATTTAAACTATTTTGTTATTGTTATGAGTGGAAGAATTAATGCGATGATTTCTCCAAACGTTAGAAGGGAGGGAAGTGTCCATTTATATATATATATATATATATATATATATATATTTGGGGTTGGAGAGTCTCTCAAATCTCATGAAAGGTAATTTATCCTTCTTCTTTTCTTTTTAAAAAAAAAAAAAAAAAATCTTGTGAAGGATTAGAGTTTTTTTTTTTGATGAAAAAGAATTAGAGTTTTAAGATTTAGAACTTTTATTTAAAACATAAAATTTGGTGAACATGATTGTTTCAGTTGTTTGGTTATTATTAATTTTAAAAAGCATTCAATTGGCCGATGCATGAAAACTCTATTCATATAGAAGGTGCATGCAGAGATGCATGCTTTTCTAAAAGCAAAAGATGCTTTGCCAAAAACAGAGGTTAATAAAGTGAGAGCTGAGTTGTTGTGCCTGTGTTTTCAGCTACTGAATTATGAGAGGGAGAGAAAAATAAAGTTGAAACTCTTCAATGCAAGTTAATGCAACTGACCCAGAAGAGCAAATATTGAATCCTGAATACAGATACAGATTCGATGGATCCATTATCCCAATAACATAAATATCATCATGCTCCTTTTTCACAAATTCAAACGCAAAAACCTTTATTCTGCTACACGTTTGACGGAACTTCACCCTCCTATGCTCAAGATATTTTAATCAATCGTATACAAGGAAACTTCCAAGCTCTTTTTTCTAAACCAATCAACGTGAAAACTGAAAAGCCAAACCTATTCACAATTTAATGAATTTATTTTGCTTTTTGTCATCTCACTTCTCACCTTCCCCTGCGTCTTCGTGCTCTGGTGATCCTGACATAGCCGTATTTGATGCTCAATAAAGTCGTTGTCTTTCTCATGAATAAAGCTGTTGGAGCAAAAGAGACTTAATTCATCTAACAACACCAACGCCAACACCAATGAGCTCCAGACAGCAAACAATCTTAAATCTTGTGGTCCAAGCAACAAATCTCCCGGGTAAAAAGGACACATTTTGAGGGGGGGGGGGGGGGAAGTGCCCTATGCTGCCTCCGCCCCAGGCCATCAAATGTCATAATCACATAAATGCAAAATTTTAGTTTATGTTAAAGATATTTTTTAAATTTATTTTTTAGGTTAGCGTGTCTGAATTATCAATTATGTGTATATTTCTAAAAAGTGGTTATATAAAATATAAATTATAAGTAAAAGGTAAATATTAACAAATGCTTTAATATTATATAAATGCAAAATTTTGGTCGCCATCCAAAGAAATCAGCCAAATTAGTTTGTTTGAAACTATGCAACTAAATTCATCTAATTGTAAAGACATCTTTTATTAATTTTCAATTCAATTTTTAGATTGATGTGTGTGAGTAATGTATGCATGTTTAGAAAAGTGCTTAGGTGAAATGGAAATAATAAAGAAAAAAAATGTTTTATAGAATTTTTTATTTCTAGAATAGATAATCTATATAATCTTGGTATTTTGAAAAAGTGGTTACATTAATTAAAAAAAATTAAATTCTTTTGTTAAAATAAACAAAAATAATGTGGTTACAAGTTGATAAGAATGTTAGAGGTGAATATATGTATAACTATCATAAATAATTGTTTGATTATTGTCCACGTGAACAATAAACAATAATTATTTGGGTTTTTTTATTTATTATTTATTATTTTTCTCTACTTGAATAGTAACTACACAATAATTATCATAAATAATTAATTGATACGTTCAAAATACTATAGTGATTCTTTTTTTCTTTTCTTTTTTTCGAGCTCACAAAGCTTATGGATTATGTAATATAGCCGACTAAACATTAATTAAACCCTTGGACGGCCACAGTGGCGGTTTTAAATTTTTTTTTTTCATGGTAGTCTTTAAGAAGGATAAATTACACAATTTTATAAAAAGATAAATTCATATATTGACGCCAACGATAACCAAAAAACATGCAAATTCATATTTGATCGTAGATTTTCTAAGTTAAAGTCAACATGAATTCACTTAGAATATGGAAATAAATCTTGCACGAAAGATGAGTCTTAGGTGCGTAGTTTTTTTTATCAAATATTTGTTCATAACAACTAGCAAAAGAATAAAAAATAAACTATAATATCATTTGAAATATTAATCAAATTATTAATTATTTTTATTTAATTGTTTCATTATTTTTCTTTAATGACCATTAGTAATCTAGCACACTCGGGGACTATTTAGTTTGCTATGCACAATGTAAAGACTAAAAAAATACACAGCATCGTCCACCCCTTACCCCACTGTCTAACATAGTTTTTTCTTTTAAAAATTTTCATAATGTCTTGTCCTGGGTGTTACTTTAAGAGACAATGGCCATTTTTTTAAAATTTTATAATGTCTTGTCCTGGTTGTTACTTTTAAGAGACAATGGTCAATCAACAGTCAACACAAATACACAATTGCATACATACGCTTACACAAAAGTTAAAAAGCCAATTTAGCCCTGAGAGAACTAGAGGAGAGCCTAAGTACACTGCATTATCAAAAATAGTAATTCTTCTTTATACAATGAAAAGTGATGTGAATGCCCAAAGAGAATATAAGACTTGTCACATCTTAGTTTAAAAGTAATTTGCTTATATTTTTTAATGAATTGTTTTTAGTTTAATTTTTCACAAACTTTTACATGTGAGCCAAATTTTTAACTAAATAATTTTATTTTTTGTTAATAACCTGTAATGTGATTAGTCTTGCAAGCACCAGGATGACTTTAAGGCTTCATACTTTTAAGGTAAAAATATAGTTAACAATAGTGAGATTTGGACCAATGCCAACCAACTTTAAGATACTTTGAAACTAACCAACTTAGTTCCTATTTGCTATGTGAGATAGGAGATAAAAATCAATAATAGTTTAGTTTTGAAATATATTAAACCTAGTTAGTATTAGTCCAAACCTTTAATGATATAGACGGTATTTTACCTAACATTATAACTAATTTAATAAAAATTTATTGAATGATATAAATATAGTTTTTTTTTGTAAAATTTTATTATTGAAAATATCTATTCCTTTTTAATTGAAAAAGAAAAAAATTATATAAATATTTTCCCAAAAGATAAATACGAATTATTTACCTATTCTCAATCTTCTTCCAAAAAAGAGTATCAAGTAACTAAAGCAGCAGATATTTTTTTATTAAAAAAAAAAAAGTGTGCTACACAGCTCGTAGTCATATACATTAAATAATAATAATAATAATTTAATAAAAATTTATTGAATGATATAAATAAATAAATAAATTTATATCAGTTTTTAATGAGATGTACCTATCCCTTTTTTTGGTTGAAAAGGAAAAAGACTTAAATAAATCTCTTTTTTTTTTTTTTTGGTAACTACTTAAATAAATCTCTTCCCAATAGATAAATATGGGAGCCTTTTAGGTAAATATTGCTAAAATCAAAATATATTTGCGTTATAGGTACTGTTTGAAGTTAATTGTGGAAATGAGGAGAGAGATTGAATTTCGGCAACACCGTTGCCGAAATTCAACAAAAATAGGAGAGAGAATGAGCAAAAGGCGGAAATTTTCAGATGTTGAATTTCGGCAACACCGTTGCCGAAATTCATCTGCCCAAATTTCCTGTGCTGCCCGGATGTGTGAGAAGTGCAATAATGCGTGAACGCCCAAACTTTAAAAAAAAAAAAAAAAAAAGTAATTATGGCAATGGTATTGCCGAAAATAGTAGGAAAAAAAAAAGTGAATGCGAAAGAATTAAAGAAAAATATAATGTGCTACCTACACAATATTTTTACAATATTTTCACAATAAATTACAAATAACTAGTTATTATTAGTTCAAATTTAAATTTGACATTGACATTACTATTTTAATTTAACAATAACAACAAGTAACAACCTGATACTTAGCATTTGTTGTAAAAATATTGTAAAAATTGTATGCACTTATTATTTCTTAAAAAAAAAAAAAATTCCCAATTGTGGCAATGCTATTGCCGAAATAGTGGGTAAAAAATTTTCCCCACTATTTCGGCAATGGCATTGCCACAATTGTAAAAAAAAAAAAAAAAAAAAAATTTCCCACAATTTCGGCAATGGTATTGCCGAAATTGTGGGAATTTTTTTTTTTAAAAAAAAAATGAGACAATGGTATTTCGGCAATACCATTGCCACAATTGAGAATTTTTTTTTTTTTTTTTTTTTTTTTTAAAATGTGGCAATGGTATTTCGGCAATACCATTGCCACAATTGAATTTTTTTTTTTTTTTTTTTTTTAGAAATGAAGTGCACACAATTTTTACAATATTTTTACAACAAATTCTAAGTGTCAAGTTATTACTTATTGTTATTGTTGGATTAAAATAGTAATCTCAATGTTAAATTTAAATTTGAATTAATAATAACCAGTTACCTGTGATTTGTTGTGAAAATATTGTAAAAATATTATGTACGTAACACTTTATATATTTTTCTTTAATTCTTCCGCATTCACTTTTTTTTTTCCCCTACCATTTTCAGGAATACCATTGCCACAATTACCATTTTTTTTTTTTTGGCACCCACTCATTATTTTTTTTTCTAATTGCGGTAATGGCATTGCCGAAATTGAGGAAAAAAAAATTTTTCCACAACTTCCCATTGCCACATTGAGAAAAAAGTTTTTTTATTTTTTTCCCAAATGGCATTGCCGAAATTGCGGAGAAAAAATTTTCCCCACAATTTCGGCAATGGCATTGCCACAATTGGGAAAAAAGTTTTTCCCCAATTGTGGCAATGCCATTGCCGAAATAGTGGGGAAAAACCGAAATAGTGGGGAAAATTTTTTCCCCACTATTTCGGCAATAGCATTGCCACAATTGGGAATTTTTTTTTTAAGAAATAATAAGTGCATACAATTTTTACAATATTTTTACAACAAATGCTAAGTATCAGGTTGTTACTTGTTGTTATTGTTAAATTAAAATAGTAATGTCAATGTCAAATTTAAATTTGAACTAATAATAACTAGTTATTTGTAATTTATTGTGAAAATATTGTAAAAATATTGTGTAGGTAGCACATTATATTTTTCTTTAATTCTTTCGCATTCACTTTTTTTTTTTCCTACTATTTTTGGCAATACCATTGCCATAATTACTTTTTTTTTTTTTTTAAGTTTGGGCGTTCACGCATTATTGCACTTCTCACACATCCGGGCAGTACAGGAAATTTGGGCAGATGAATTTCGGCAACGGTGTTGCCGAAATTCAACATCTGACAATTTCCACCTTTTGCTCATTCTCTCTCCTACTTTTTTATTGAATTTCGGCAACGGTGTTGCCGAAATTCAATCTCTCTCCTCATTACCACAATTAACTTCAAACAGTACCTATAACGCAAATATATTTTGATTTTAGCAATATTTACCTAAAAGGCTCGATTTTGGGATTGATAACAATGCCCTCTAGTTTTGGTGTAACAATAATTATTATGCCTGCCCAGAAATATATAATTTATTCAACTTTTAGTTAAAAGGCGTGTTTTTTTTTTTTTTTTTTTTTTTTTTTTTTTTTTTTTTTTTTTTTTTTTTTTTTTAAATTAAAGGTAGTCACTTTTGCCCAATACACCTTCAACAAACTCCGACACTCAATGCTCCTTGATTTAATTCAATGTTTCTTTCTCCTCCTAATCTAAGGTTTGGATCAATCATGGGGTCAAGAATAATTTTTGCATCACCTTCAAAATGGAAAAACTTTCAGCCATGGAGAGCAGCTTTAGATAATGCGAGAAGAGCAGCTTCTGCCTCAATTTGAGCAAGAGAATTACAAGGAGCATTGCTTTGTGGTAGAACGAAGAGACATCAAAATTGAATATGTGGCTACTTGTCTCTTATTATGTTGTTTATGTACATTTTAATGGTATTACAGATCACCCTGTACACAATTTTCGTAAAATTTTGATTTCTACACACTCCACAACAAATTTTGTACACTTTTATTTTATTTTATTTTAACCTTTGTTAGAACGATTAAGGCTTGTAATAATTTATTTTGGATTCCAAATTCAGAATAAGATGAAAATGTTAACATTTGACTGGGGATCAACTTGATCAAGTACACAGCGATCGAGTCCAAGACCTAAGCAATTTGAGACCATTTTACTTTTTGGGAAAGTTACAATTTATTCTCTATTTTTTTTTTCCTATCACAATTTAGTCAATAGATTTTCAGTACTGATATTTTGAATTCTAAAAAGTTTGGATTAAAAATGAAATTATTATAGTTCCACCCAAATTTAAGTATTTTGCATTTTGGGACACGAATTTATCCATCAATTAGGATATATATTATACTTCACACTCTTGTGGTTTAGTCATCACAATATAACTCCCACAAACTTTTCGATATTAAATTTTGACAACCAAAGTATGGATTAAAATGTATCCAAACTCACCAAATGTATATGCATGCGGGTCAAAAATTGTCTCCTTGCAAATGCATATGCACAAAATACCAGAGCCACCAGGCACCACATTTTGGGGAAGCCATAATTTTAACAATTTGCAGTGGTCAAATCAAGAAGAGGCAAGAATAAGAAATTGCAATCTGCTAGAACTGCTGACACAGGTTTTCAATGATAACAAACATGAATAAAAAGGGTTCATGACTACATTTTAAGCCTAGATTGTAGCATCTGCCACTTAGCAGATGTTATAAAAGAGCAACAAGAATTCTTGTCCAGGTAAATAGACAAAAAGATTGGAAAAATGTGAAGAGAATGTCCTTAATCAGAACAAACTTCAGCTTTGAGAGCCAACGGTTTCTTGTACATCAAGATTCGAGCCATTACCTGCATCTGAATTGCCATCGACATTTCTTTCAGCTCCAGAAACTGATGGTTGTACAAATCCATTGGTTGGTAGCTGTGACTGGGTTTGTGGCTGTCCGTAGTAAGCAGGAGGATTTGTCCCATGATCATAATTGACTGGTGCAGGTGCTGGTTGAGGATACCCACCTTGTCCATACACTGGCTGAGTTGAAAGTGGAGGGGCTTGGACTCCTTGTTGCGCTTCAAAACCTGTTTGAGAGTAACCAGATTGATCATAACCTGTTTGAGCTGGTGCTTGGCCTGTGCTGCTTGGATATGCCCAATACCCAGCTTGAGGGTCAGCCACTGGCTGACTGTAAGCAGGTGGATAAGTAGATGATGGATGAGTAGTTTGAGAGGGAGTTCCATTCGGTTGTGGTGACACAGCAGGTGGTCCGTATCCTGATTGTTTCTGCTGCTCAATAGGCAGAGGCTGACTTGAGAGGTTTTGTCCGTACTGTGGTGGCTGCTGAGAGTATCCCTGGTCATAACCATAGTTGGTGGCTTGGGGTGTCTGACCGTAGCTGTAGCTAGGGTTTGGTGGAGCTGAACCCACATGACCTTGTTGTGCATAATAACCATATCCAGTGCTTTGCTGAGATGGTTGAGACATGGATTGATTTGAATGATCCCAACCTGCTACCTGGGCAGTAGGATAGTTGCCATAGTAAGCTGAAGTTGTATTATAAGGGTACCCATACTGAGGTGGCTGCTGCTGCTGCTGCTGCATCAGAGGTTGTACTGGGGGAGCCCAACTAGGAGGAGGGTAAGCTGGCTGCATATAGCTATTGGCTCCAGATGGATTTACTATACGTTTCTGAAGAAAGCAAACCAGGTACAAAAAATAAATACACAGAACTAACCAAGAAGCAACAGTCCAGTAAATTACATGTTGAGGACTCAAACATGAAGATGGATGTTTTAGCATTTCTTTAGAAAGGTCTAGGTGAATGCTTCAATGACTCAAACAAAACATCTCAACAACTAAGTTATAATAAGAATTGGAACATTAGCAGGGATGGCAGTTGTTATCTTGGTTCCAGCACAGTCATCCAAAGTTTAATTGTCATGTACTGGTCCCAAGTCTGCTTCTGAACAAATTCATGTGCAAGTAGGATTTAATAAGGAGAACAGTTTTGATATAGCCAGGATACAAATAGCTCTAACTCCATTAACTTTGAAGTAAAAACATAAAAGATGACCTCATCAAAAAATAATTATTCTTCCTTTTTCTTTTCCTTTTTTCTTCTTCACCTCTTACCAGAGGCAAAATGGTAACAAAAACATAAACTGCTTTCAAATGAATTTCAGAACTTCAGTTTGGGGTTTCACCCAGCAAAACAGTGCCACAAATGTATATGAACATATCAACTGAAAGTAGAAAATTAATCACATTCTTATGAAGAAATTATTGGTCATGAAAAAGACTTGGAAGAATTCAATAGTACAAAGGAATGCCAGTTCTTTATAACCTTGTCAACTATAATTGCAATTTTAGCAATGAACTAAATCACAGCCAAATTTAAAAATATCAATCCAATGGACCAGCCAATGACTCACCCCATTGATTACATCATTAATCAATTCCTTTGCTGAATCAATTTGCTCTGTCAATCCATTTATATAAACTGTCCTCTCTGTTGATGTATCGCCAGGAGGCAGGTGCAATGGAATAATCTGAGAAAGAAACATATAAATGACATTCAAATTTGAGAAGTCATATATAATGCAAGATTATTCATGCCATATCTAACAATTCTGACTTTTTCTAATTAAGACAAGCAAATATATACTTTTTTTTCCCTATGTAACCAACACCCCCCCCCCCTCCCCTCCTCCCAAAACAATATATATAAACAGAAAAGTGTGAAAGTATCAGTGCATTACAGCCAAGAAGTTGCAAGTTTTTGTAAGCTAGATACCTCTAAGATGTTTGAGTACACCCCAAACAGGACACGATACCTCTCTGATTCAACACATTGTTTATATACAATTTCTCTTTAAAATGTACTGAGAGTCCTAACTAAACTTAACTAACTGGATTACTAATAAGTGTTGTCTCTCTATAAGGTGCAGCTCAAAATCTTTGATCATGAACAATGCCATGTTATGCCCATTTGCCTTCTCATTCCTTTTTAATTTCCAGCATGGTTAACTTTGTTCCAGAAAGTTCAAACAATCAATGTAGTGAAATAAAAACATATTCAATCCATAAACCCTAATTCTCAATTGTCTTCTTCAAATCATAAGTTTTTAGCCAGGCCTTACTTGTCTTCTTCTGAAACAACACCCTACTCTCAGATATTTTATTCATAAATTACTCCTCAGTGATTTAATTCAAATTCTCATTTACCATCTAGTGATTCTAGCCTATCCCACAACAAATTAGAATTCCAAAAAAATGAAAATAAGACGCATGGACATAATATCAGATTAAAATGACATATGACCTTGAAGCTGCAGAATTTATGAGTATATATAATGCCTGAGAACGAATATATACTGCTCTAAATTCAAAGTTTATTCCCTTGAGTTACAAACCTGAATACGAGCTCCTGACTTGCTTTGCATGGTTCTTATAGTCTCACCACCCTTGCCAATGAGCAAAGCAACCTACAGACAACATCAGTGCAAACATGAAGCATTACTCTCAGTATCAACTGAAAAGAAGAAAAATAAAAAAAATTTACCTTAGTGTTAGGAACTTTCATTGAAAACTGTTCAGCTCCAGGTTGCATGATATTCAATCCCTGATTTGGAGATGGAGCAGAGGCCCCAGTGTCCGTCTGTTCAACAAAATTATTAGATGCATCCATACAGAGAACTGGATCACCAAATGCTAGTGCCATCAATACACAAAAAAATCTAACCATAACAGTACCTCTGCAATTACATCTTTGATAAGCTGTTCTGCTCTACTAATTTGTTCTGACGTACCCATCAATTCCACATCCCTCGTCAGAGAATAAGGATCTGCCTCAGCATCCTTGGTTATCTGGATTTTTGCCCCTGATTGAAGTTGAAGATATTTTATCGTTTCTCCTCCTTTCCCAATAATAACACCAACCTATAAACGAAATATGGAAATATAAATTTCACCAGCAGCATGCAAAGAGCATTTCAGGAGAGGTAAGGCAATGACCAAGTACCTTGCCATTTGGAATACTAATTCTCTTACTTGTGCCTTGTAAACCGTGATATTGAGCTGTTTGAGAAGCAAAAGAAACTGAAACAGCCAGTGAGTCAGCAAACAGCAGTCAAGGAAACTGTTGTGCAAGTTCTAAAATGAGGAGCAAGGAGACAGTAATATGGGAAAATTTTAAACAGTACAGGAGGGCCCAATTCAGGATATTCATAACACTATAAAGAATTATGAAACGAAAAAATGTTCCAAAAATAGAAAATAAATTTATAAAAGTTGGGAAAATTATCCATGAAAAGAGATCTTAGATGCATGATATCAACCCCAGACAGTTACCACTGATTAGCAATTACTACGATGATGAGGGACCAATCAATCCCCAAATCACACTGAAACCCCCATCCCCAGAAAAGAAGTCACACAGCCTTCCAACGGCTCTGGAGACATATGCACAATAAACATCAACGGTCAGTAGATCACCCACGTAAGCTACCACAAGCTCATATGTGCAAATATAAAAAGGCAACAAAATGCAGATAAAAAAAAGGTCAAAATTCTGATTAGAGGTGGATGACCACATGAAATCAATAGTTAAATTGTATACACAACATAAAACCTCTAATATGAACTCGAATAAGCTAATTAATGCTTATCAGAGAAGTAAAAAGGAAAAAAATGTGAAAAAGTTGTAAAGAGAAGACATGATACGTTGGTTAGTAGTTTCATAATTCAACTTTTTTCTTTTCCTTTCTAAGTTTCATAATTCTACTAAATACACAAACTTATCGACAAACTGCAAATGTAATTGAAAACAAAGACATCACACTGCTTCAAAGCTACACTTCTTTATAAAACCAACACAAAGACATCATACTACTTCAAAACTCTCTCTTCTTGCTTATTTGGTTGTTCCTTTGCTTGCACACCTTTTTTGGCTCCTTCTCTCCTAGGAAAAACTTCTTCTAGTATTCTTTATTTTTCCTTGCCATATAAATATCTTTTATTGGTAAGTTACACATGCTCACAGTCAGTCTCTCGAATTCCCAACCTCACCCTTCATCTCATAGGAAGGAGGCCAGTTGAGCTAGAGCTTATTGGATATTTAGATTTGGAGTTTTGGACCTTTTTAAAATAAAATAAAAATTACTACTATATTCGATGTCATGGATGTAATTTTAGTAAGTTTAGTAAATGTATAAACAAAGATGGAAGGGCCATTAAAACTTAATGGTCAAGAGAAGAACTTTAGATATTTCAATCAATAATTCATAAAGATGGAGAGATTCAAGAGGATGTGAATCATAGAACACCTGTAAGGGTGGATGAAGTGGAGAAGCACATCATGAGTATTGTCCAATCGTAAAATACTGATTAGGGTAAAGGAAAATTTATTTAAGGCTGCTATGAGACTAGCTATGCTCTATGGTACTAAATGTTGGACTATTAATAAGCAACATATTCATAAAATGAATGTAGTTGAAATAAGATGTTAAGATGAATAAATGAAATTAGAAGGAAGGGTAAGATTCAAAATATGGAAATTTGCTTAAAAATAGGAGTGACATCTATTAATCAAATGATGATAGAGTCGCTTGAGATGGTTTAAACATATTCAAAGGAGGATAACTAATATACCAGTGAAAAAGAGTGAGTTGTTCGAGTTGAGAGGACCAAAAAAAAAAAAAAAAATAGAGGAAAACCAAAAATAACATTGATAGAAATAGTAAAAAATCACATTTCAAGTAAGTTGTCAATTAAGGAAGTCACATAGAATATGACTTTGGATAGAATAGAATTGCTACCCTAACTCCCTGACTAATTTTGGGACTAAGTTTTGGTTGTTGTAGCGGTGTCAGAAGTTATGAATCTTTCCCTTGCAAGTTAAAAATGAGCTTTACTTCAATGAGTCGGGCGTGCTTGTGTTTTTACTTTTTAACAATACTGATTCATATCCTTCCTCAACTACACAGTAATCCAAGCCACCAATTCTGCTCATAGACTTATGAAATGTATGAATATTTTTAAATAAATTACAACACAAGGCACCCATTGAATTCCAGAATCAGAATTCACAAACCAAAGGCATAATTTCCCAAATTGAAACATCGAGTTTCGCAAGTCACATTTGATTTTGGAACCAAAATTCATAGAAACAATCCATGACACTCAACTTCAGCATTAGCCAAATACACACTAATCCTAAACTTAATTACCAAAAAAAAAAAAAAAAGCTCATTATAGTATTTGATAACATACAATTACCACATTTTAACACCAAATCAGCAACACGAGAACGCTTTTTGGGCAATTGCAGAATTTAATTGAGCTAGGATTCAAATTTTTTTGGAAATATTTAAACATCAGTACAAGTTCTAAAACCCTAGAAACCTTGGGAATTTGAATAGAGAGAGAAAGAGAGAGAGTTTTTTTTTTTTTTTTGGTATACCAGGGAAGGAAGGAATAGAGGCGGAGCTAGAGAGTGGGGCGAGTTCGGACGAGTCGTCGAGTCGGGGGCGCTTGGACTCGGCGCTGCCGACGAGTCGGGCGGCGATTTCTTGAGCTTTCTGCTTGGCGAGTTGGATGTCTTCTTCCATCTTCCGCTTGGTGCCGTCGACGCTTTCGGAATGCGCGTTCAGGTTGGGGTCCTCGTGCTCGTCGCTCATGGCGGAGGGAATCGGCGTGACTCAGTGAGTCACAGAGTGAGTTGGGTAGAGGAAGAGGAACCGTGGAGGGAAGGGAAGCGATCGGAGGGAAATGGTTTTGTTTGTTTGTTTTTATTAGGAGAGAGAGAAAGAGAGAGAAGACTGACTTGTTAGTGAGTCAGCGAATATACCATAACTACTACCACATATACGTAAACGATATGAAATATCTAAACGATGTCGTTCTACTTTTTGCACATTCAAGAGCAGCCAACGTTTGCTTCAACCTCTCCCCCAAAAAGGAAAAAAATCAACCTTCTTAGGCAATGAAAAATTCACTCTCTTTGCAATCCCACTACAACCAACAATACTATGGAGTATGGACATCTACACTCAATTTCAATAATTGATAAATTTTGTAATTTCATGTATATAAGAGTGGGCAGAAAGTGTCCATCACTCACAGTTGCATAAATCAACATGTTATGAAATTAGATATGAGATTGAGTATGTTCTTATAATTATTCCACCATAACTCAAGACTACTGTGCCTTTTTCTATCAATATTTATGTGTAGTTCGTCTACTAACACATTCTCATACCCAATTTCACAACTTGTTGATTTGTGCGATTGTGAGTGATCAATATAAAATAGTGGATTGTATAAGATAGAAAATATCCATCACTTACAGTTGCACAAGTCAACAAGTTGTCAAATTGAGTATGAGAATGGTTGTCTCTAAAATTTATCATTTATGTGCCCCTAGAGTTTTCAAGGGAAAAAAAAAAAGATTGGTAGTTTTGTTATAAAAAGAGAGAGAGAGAGGTTTGCTTGACCTTAGGCCAAACACACTCTTAACACCTTTTGTTTGGTATTCAAGTTTCACGCTTATGGGGGATTCTATTTTACTTACCATTCGATCCAAAGGATTTGAGTTTAGAAAGAGCTAACCTATCGTCAATCATCAACATTTTGGGTGTTCAAACTTCAATCACCAATGCCTATGAAGCAAATCGAATAAGATTGATTTTTTGGTATTTTCGTGGCTGAAGTACAATGATGAGAAGTAGGGGTGGTAGTGAAAGGTGGTGTCGAGTAAAGAGCTGATAATGAATTGAAAAACCATGCCTAACCGCTCAATAAAATTTTGGTGTACATCATTGGGCAATGATGAGAAGTAGAATGACAGTGTTATGGCAATTAGAGGAGATGAAGAGATCTCCATTAGTCCATTCTCTTTTGCTCGAAATAGATGGCCCTTTGAGTTCATTGTTGAATGGTTTGAGTATGTCAGATTCACGAGGAAAAAGTCATTTTTCAAAGAGTATAACTTGCCACCGATCGTCACAGGCATCAAAACTAGCAAAGCTTGATGAGGTAGCCCAAAGTCTTTACATGTGCTTGAAATAGGGATACTAACAACTGATCAAATATTCATTCTAAATTACGGAGGAATTTGCAATATATACTGTATATAAAATTTTGTAACTAACAGCTAAATTTCAGATTAATTTACGACATACATATATATTATTACAAATTAATAAATTAGCAGATACATTAATCTCTAACGAGGATATTCATTGCAAATTTTTTTAGTCTGTAGTGCATAACGCAAGCGTCCCTGTACTTTTCGAATAGATAGTTATACTAATATGTTATTGTGTACATCATAACTCAATCTCGAAGTAGGGTGTTGATTAGAAAATCTTCACCCCCTATCTCTAGGATTTCCCTGGTAAAGACCTAAGTAGACAAGAAACTTGTGTCATTGCCCTCCAAACATTGCAAAGAGCCATGAACACATCTAGAAGGCAATAGAATCGAAGTAGATGAATTGGATTGGATACAAGACTTTGTATATCGAAATTCAGGTTTGGAACATTGAACATTCATGCACAAATCTCTATGAGAAACAAGGACGGGAAAAATGATCAATGTTCCGTTGCTCTCCAAGAAATTCCTTTTAGCATTAAGCCAAATATGGGGTAGTGCAAAGATAGGAGAGAACCAGAATAACATAGCTTCAAAATTTTACGTATACTCAATTATATGATTACATGATTTATGAATATCTAGTTATTTCTTTGAACTCATGATGCTTTAAAATGCTAGACTATGAAGAATAAGAAATTTTCACCATTGCAACAAAAACTCCTGCAAGCATACATTCACCCGTACAGGAACACACTCAGGAACCCTGTGTGTTTGTCAAACATTTCTAGCAATCATCAAGACCACCATAAGCAATAAGTCAATCTTCTAGCAGGAGCTGATTCCTACTTTAAAACTTTTTGAGAATGGCTTTTATCATCTGATCTCTTATATCTTCATTGGTGAAAATAAAAATCACCTGTATCAAATCAAAAGGGAAATATTATTCCTCAGAGCCTGAAACTTGAAAAGAGCAAGAAAAAAAAATTGGTATTGGCCTTTTTTGGGTAGCTTACAGTACACTACCCAAAACACTAGTGTTAATGAAGCCTTAATCCAGCAGCCTAACGCAAGCAAAGTTGAGTGATGTGCACATGTTGGAGAACGGAAAAAGAAAAGAGAACTGAGTGATGTGCACTAGCCTAGTATTAACTTCACAAATCATTGAAATCTAAGAATCCACAATTACAAGAACTATAGTTTAATATTTCACAAAATGAGATTGAGAAAACTTCTAAATAAAGTAGAATGAGCTTACATCAGCACAAATAAAAGCATGAATCAACCCCCAGTGTTTATCACATAATATTCCATCTCAGCTCTATTCAGAGCTTAAAACATAAATTTTGTCCAACATCTGCTAGCATAGACAAGTAACAGATTGGTGAAAAAATATAACTTAGAATTGTCACAAATTAACATCACCAATATTTAAACCATTTCCATTAGACAATTGGTATATATCCCTGTCTCAGATGAGATGAGCAGCACTATACGGAGTGGGACACAACATGTCCAAACACTACAGCTGCTCTCTCTCTCTCAAGCAACAAGTATCTGATTCAAATATTCAGTAAAAAAAAAAAAAAAAAAAGGTACCTGATTCAATAAAATATTATGCCTGCTAGAATTAAAGCTTATCCGGTTCAGAGTGACCACCATTTACAGATTTCTGCTGCAATGTCTCCTTTTGGGGTCTTCTATTCCACAAAAATGCAAACCACAGTGTCCTCCATAAACCCCCATTTGCAAAGTGTGGAATAAATATACGCCCCCAATATGGGTAATATGGTCCAGGCAATTTGATCAATGTGAAGAAAATTGCCATAGCAATCAGATGCCAGGGAACTTCCGCATCCTGACAATCAAATAACACATAAATTATAACAAAAACAAAAATCAATTAACTAGAATATCCCTCCACTTCAATCCATAGAAAAACAGTCCTGTAAAATGAAGCACTAACCAAACATACTACTAAGAAATGGGCTAACTCTTGAATCACAAAGTAATAGGCCTTTCAATGATACATGACAAATATGAGGAGTTTATATTGGAAGCAAAAAATATTAAAAAGAGAAAGCATGTTATAGTCAATTTCATTAATTTACTTTTAATGATTTAAAAATAAAATAAAATCTTTCACTAATATGTAACAAATACACCCAAAATCTTCGATCCTATTCTTGCAGGGGAAAGGAAGTGTCACTTGACATAGAACTCACTAGCCTATTTTCAATAGATGGAGCTGAACAAAATGCTCCTAAAGAAACACCTTCAATTAAGATTGCAAAATATGGAAAATATAGCTTCAACACCATCATCCACTACTTTTTCTACATGAAGTGAATTAAACATAAGTGCTAAGGCATCAAATGATGCCATTTCTCACCATATGTGGATACACAGCACAAGATGTTTCAACTGACAATTCTCACGTTCTACCCAACTAATGTCTTAGATAATCTATATAGTGGATTAATGCTAAAAAACCTTACCTTGAGATGTGGAGATATATCCAGTGCTGTCTCCCTCAAGACACCAGCAACAGTAATCCCAATGACAAGTGGAACAGGGACAACAAAAAGCTTCCTTTCATGTGCACAGTATGACATCTCACTAAGGGAGGAAACTGCCAGTAAAGGTACACATAAGTATTTGACAACTGCCAGGGTGAGGTCAAGTATGAGTTGAACAAAGTTCCACAGTGCTTTTTTCCACGGAAAGATCTTGACTGATTGAGGACAATTGTCCCACAATTTTCTTGCCTTATTCATTAGATGGTCCAATTTGAATTTCCCATGATCATCAGACTGGCCTGCAGACATATTTATTGCACACAATACTTTGGGCCTAGTATTCTGAAATGCCCTAAATTGTCTAAAACTCATACTACAGTTCTGCTCTTTGACATACTGTGGTGACCCCAGCTACAACAAAATAAACCCATTAATCAATCAAAGCATGCAACCCAACCACACCCAACCCAGTAAAGCATTTAAGGCTAAACTAGTTCAGCTGTTAATTGAGATAGCTACAAGGCAGAGAATAATACTGCCAAAAGGCATGAAATTTAAATGAAATGCATGGAGAATATAGATTTATCTCCTCTGCTGAAAAGATATAAATCACAAATGCAACTAATCTATTGAAAGTTAAACCCTACACTGGCTTCATTTTTTCTTTTTTTGGGGTGGTGGGGTGGGGGGGGGGGGGGGGGGGAGATTGGAAATTTACACAACCTGTAGGTCTTAAACCCACAACCTCACCCTCCACCCCATTCTGATAGGAAGAGGAAATGCCATTTGAGCTCATGCTTATTCGATCTAAAGTGGCAAATTCATCTTCAATAAAATCCTTACTTTATGGACACCAGAGTGTTACCTAATAGTATCATAATTCATAACCTCTCTCTCTCTCTCTCTCTAGAAACAATAACTTAATATGTCAGCAGTGATGATTGATGATACAAAAGATTTCGCATTGGTGTGACACTAAAGCAGTGTCCTAAATAGTTAGTTATGTTTACAAAACCAAAAGTCACTAACCCAGCCAAAAAAAAAAAAAAAAAACATATTGGCTCATCACTCTAAATTAATCGTTCATCATAAAAACATATTTTACTCTCTAGATGCATATTTGTTAGACCTTACATGATAAAAGAAGGAGAGAGGTGTATATGAAGTTGCATGTGTGACCTGTTTCTCCAAGTGATCTTAGCTAAAGAGTTCTATAAATTCTACTCAAAAGTATGGTCATCAGGAATGAGACATATCCATGGAAGACAATTTTAAATTTTTAATCGATATTACATAGAAATTGACACTCAGAAATTGAATGCATTTTGTTACAGAGTATAAGGCAATATTGAACCAAACAGCAAGCTTGTCAATCGACCAAACTTATCCACAAACAGACCCTCAAAACCAAAATGATTGCTTTAGTCACTAACATGGTTAAAAGTGATTTCTTTTAGTCCTTAATGCGCTCAACAGAGTGATGATGTGACAGTTTTTAGTTTAGCCATATAATTTTAAGGACTGAAATCACTCAAGGCCTAAAGTTTAGGTACCGATAGTGTATTTACCATTTAAACCTTTACAATGACTAAACACCAAAAGCAACAAACAGAAAAATGAAAATCACTGCATCAATTTATTTAACAAAATTCTATTCTAGAAAAAACCCATTTCCATAAATTCCAAATAATAAACAAACAAACAAAAAAAATCACCATATTTTTCCCCCAAAAATACACACTTTCATGAGCATAAAACTTCTATTTACCAGAATTTCTTAAGACCTATTTCCTAAACTCACTTCTACAAGCAGACAAGCATATAAACTGGAAGAAACATAAAGAAATAGACCTCCAAACATATTAAAAACCAATAAGCTAAAACGCCCAGGTAAGAATTGTACACAGCAATCCATTTACTACATATAAAATAGGAAAAAAAAAATCCGCACAAAAAGACACAGAAAAATTTCACATTTTCCCATTACCAATTAGCCCCATATACACCACCTTCAATAAGGGAACACTTCCATGGATACAAAAATTCTCAACACTTGGATGTGACAGGTTTAAGTACCCAGAAGAACACTGTGATCGAAAAAGCTCACCTTGAACCTCTGAAACGAAGGGGAATGAATTCTGAGAGCGATTTTGTTGGAAGCGTGGAAGGTGGGAGCAGATAACGAATGAGAGGGATATGGGGTTGTCATTTCTGAAATTGTGAAAACACTTTTTGGGAAAAAAAAAAAAAAAAAAAGAGGGGATTTTTTTTTTGGTGATGGGGTTGTGTTATTTCTAAAGCGCCATAGTTGTGTGTTGGAGGATAAGATCTTGAAGCCCTTGGATTTCTGAGTGAAGACTGAAGAGTTCAAAGTGGAATAGCTGTGGTGGTGTTGGAGTTGGGAGGGTTTAAGGGGGAGGAGACAAGATTGGGTAGTAGTAAGTCATAGTGTAAACACTTGTGTAGCCGCATCTTATCTTAATTTTCACATCATTTTAATGGGTTAGATTAGACAAGTTTTCATTGGTTTTCAATTTAGCTCGCAGCTAACGTCACGTTTTTATTTACCAATAAATATTTTTGTACTTATAAAATTATTGTATCTAGATTATTAGATCCTTCATATCTTGGTTCCACTTCCGATTTGAGTAATGATGCTAGATTGTAGTGATGACAATGGGATGAAGTCGGTAACACAGCTCATTGATATTAATTAAAAAAAATTTCATGGTTTATTAAGAACATGACAAGTGGTGCAATAGGAAGCATACCGTTGTAAAAATGAAGTTTATGTGGCAATTCTTGCAACAGTTTTTAAAAATAAAAGTATCATTTGCAATGAAGACAAAGTGCGAGATAAATATTCTATTCCGAGATAGATATTACAAACAGTCCAGAAAACTTGAGATTATTGTAATATAGAGCCCGTTTGGCTGGCTTTTTTTTTTTTTTTTTTTTTTTTTTTTTTTTTTTTTTTTCGCGTTCCCAGCCCTTTTTTATTTTTACTGTAACAGAACTGTAATAGCTACCGTTTAATAAACATTAACAGCACTTTTTAGCCTATATTTCATTAAAATTAAGTCTCACAATTTTATTCACACATTTAAAAATTATTTTATTACAATATTTTTCAGTTTCATTTTTCAACTAATATCCAAACCAACGCATAGTTTCTTAAGAGAATATCTCATAGTTTATACTTCATAGGCCTTAGGGAAGAGTGTATGCTTGCAAGTTTTTCTTTGTAACTTAGTTTAAATCATATTAAATTTATTTTAATTCAAGTACTTTTTTTTTTCTTTTTTGAGAAGTAGTTCAAGGGACAAAATTGGGAAATGCCCCGTTTGAGCAAAAAAATCAGTATTATGCCCTCTTTTCCAAACTAAATAGGGAAATGCTCTTCTTTTGGAACTCGATTTTCTCAAAATCGAGTTATAAAAAAAAAAAAAAAATTCTGGAGCCCTATAATGGCGTTTTTAAGGACCTATAGTGACATTTTTAAGACTTATAGTGACGTTTTATAACTCGATTGCAATTTTTTAAATTCTTTTTACCTATAACTCGATTTCATAGAAATCGAGTTAAAAAACGCCACTATAGGTCTTAAAAAACACCACTATAAGTCTTAAAAATGTCACTATAGGCTTTTAAAAAACGTCGCTATAGGGCTTAAATCGATTTTGAGAAACTCAATTTTCAAAAGAAGGGCATTTCCCTATTTAGTTTGAAAAAAAGGATATAATGCTGGTTTTTTTGCTCAAATGGGGCATTTCCCAATTTTGTCCGTAGTTCAAGTACTTAGTTGTTATTTATTTTATCTGAAATATGTTTACTTCGAATCTACTTGATGTTAGTGTGATAATCTAGACTTTGATATAGTTATTGAGAACCTTCAAACTAGCAACTGTTAGATAAATTAGACTCTGAATTAATCCGTTTGCAATCCAACATATTTCCTTGGAATCAAATGGCATTAAAGATAACTTTGAATTCAATCTTAATACTGAATAACTTAGAATTTGATTTACTTACTTTCATTTTTTTACAAAAAGTCCCATTGAATGATACATTTCCAAAATTCATCCCTAATCCACGAAATCAGATCATCCATTGAATCACCATTTTGAAACTTGAAAAAAGGTCTCAAATCCCTCGCAATTAACAAATACAGCATCCATACTTAGAAAAATTGCTTATGTACAAACATAATTGTATTTTGAATGCTATTTTAATATAAGGATTTGGAAAGAAAAAAAAAAATTATGAAATTTTGCATGATTATGTAATTAACTCCAGCAACAATCCTCTCAAAAAAAAACTCCACCAACAAAGTAAGAAGTTGGGGCCCTTTAAGTGATAGCCTAGTGTAATAACTAATAAGTAATAACATTATTTGTAAAACCCTATTTCAAAGTTCAAGCCTTACCTCCCTGGCTCCACTGTATATCTATTTAAAATAAATACATGAAATATGGTGTGGAAATTTTTTTTTTTCAAGAGTAGGCCTTTTCAATTAATAAAAATTTTGATAAATTAAATTAGAAATTTGTGGTTTAATTACCTGGGTCAAATGTTTGGAGTTTTATGTCATTTCACTCAATAATAATTAAATATTTATTGGCCTTTATTGAATTATTTTGATGCAATTTAAAATAAAAATCAGTATTTATGAACTAAATAGCAACAATTAGTAGCATTTTTTTATACCAAAGAGTTATAAATTACAAAGCACTTTTATCTGTCATCTATTGTCATTTCTCACATTTGAAAACTTTTACCAACTGGTTAGCAAATCAGTGGCTTTGCCACATTGGTGTCGAGGGGGGCTGGCCCCCAGTTATTATTATTTTTTAAATGGTGTATATATATTGGCATAAGAGTTTTTTTTTTTAATAGGATATATCAGTATAAGAGTTATCAATTAGTATTGTAGTTTGCCAAATGCTTTAGATACTAGTAGGGGTGTTTGATAGGGTTATTTAAACAACGCAACACTTATTTTCACAACACTTTTTCACCCACACGAATTTTCAAAAAATTTAAACAACATTACTAGAATAACATTATCAAAAAGCAAGCTCTTTCTAGTTAAAGCAATGTGTGTTTCGCATTGCTATAGGAAGTAGAGTTTTAATTATAGAGTTTTATATAAAGTTATTTAGTGTTTTTAAGTATTTGGCAAATATAGTGAACAGTGCTTTAAATTTCTGGATTTACTAAGCTTGAACAGTGAAATGTGGTGTGGGGTTCCTCTTTTTTTTTTTTTTTTTTTTTGCCTCGTTAAAACTAGAATTTTCAGTTTTATAGTAACTTTAAGCACCCCTTAAAGTTCTCCTCAGGAGGAAGAAAAAAAAGTACCCCTTAAGCACAATTAAAGTTGAATCAAACCATTAAAGAGGTCTTGAAAAAATTTTAGGAGAAAAGGAACCCAAAAAACAAAATTGTTTTCGGATTCATGTTTTGCATTATAGGACAATACTTAGGAGTTCAACCATTTTTAAAAATTCGCTGGAAAGTGATTTTTTCCCCTTCAAATACCACCGAAGTCCAAAAACATTCCCTGACTTACTTTCTGATCGGACCTCAATGATTTAATTCTAATGAGCAGTAAAATATACATTCAATCGAGATCATAATCAAAAGAATTGTGCATAATCATTTCTAGTTGGTAAAAGATCATCTCCATTGAAACAAATCAATTTCATTTGAAACGAATCAATTTCATGTTCAGATTTAAATTTTATAACTTAAAGATGTACAAAGTACCATGTCATTTAAAATTTTATTATAATATGACTTAATGAAAAGTACATTTTTCTGCCAGCTCTGGAAGAATATATTCTTCTTGGGGATGGAAGCGAGATTAACATCATGTTAACGTGGGCGCAGCTTCTTTTCTGCCATTTACATATATGCTTAAATCTATGTTTATGAATAAATTCTGCCATCAATCTGTTTGATTTTTCAAGTATCATTCGTTTTACCATCCTATTATTGTAGTAATTTCCATCCAGTTGTTTTATATGACAACATAAATAGTTACAAACTTATTTCCCTCCGCTTGCCCTAAGTGATTATCACAATCTACTGAGATTTTCTTTTGATTCTCACTCATCAATCTCATGGATGATTGTTTACAGTTAAAATTTGCATCCAATCAATATTATTAATCTGATGAGGAACTGAAAAGAAATTATGGAAAGCAGAATTGTGATTATTTTGCAAATTTCTGTGCACTGAATCAGGGTGCTACATTTAAATAAGCATTAATTCCCAAATGTGACTATTATTCATGATCAAACGCTATCAAATCAATCATACATAATTTCTAATAGAAAACACTATTCTAACAATACTCTTTCACTAATGAGTATAACAGAACAAAACAGTATTAAACTTATGCCAAGAGAGATTCCGCAACATCATTTCCTGCAACAAACAATGAAATGTCACTTGCGACAACCTTGATAGAGTTTAATCAAAATAAAGTGTCAATCCTTAACAATGCTTTACAGTTAAAAAGAGATTGCTTAACCAAATAGACTGCACAGTTGAATACAGACTCACAGCCTTTAACTCTTCCTGAAAATGGAAATAATGAGTTTATTAAGGAAACAAGGGCTGGTACAGAAGCCCTGTATTTTCTGGATATCCCATCATCACATTGAGATTCTGTAAAGCTTGACCTGAAGCTCCCTTCACAAGATTATCAATCTGCAGCAAGTTTCCAAGAGCTTAGCCAATGATGATCCTGAAGATAACATTTTATAATAGAAATGGATAAATTTGAACATAGAAGTGGATGAACATATACATACAACTGAAGTAATTATTGCCCTTCCTGGAATTCGATCAGGAAAGACATTTATAAAACAGTAATTAGATCCTCGAACATTATGAGTGTGAGGGACAACTCCTCTCTCCAACAGAACTACAAATTCTTCATCCTGCAACAAAAAAATAAATAAATATGGAAATCCCACTCGTTACCTAAGAAAGCAGACTAGAATATAAAAGCCAAGACACAGTATATACATCAAACCATGTGCATGCTATTATCAGGTGAAGGTTGAAACTGAGACCAAAAGTATGCCCAAGAGACGCAAGTTATCTATAATTGATGTCTTAAAATTTATGTGTGCCTGTTGTGTGCATACACCATAATCATTCTATTTTATGCTCAATCCAATCACTTTAACTCCTTATGATGATCAATGACGGATCTGACAAGTAGCTCACCCACTGAACTACAATGAAATGGTATACCTCATAAGAGATCTTCAATTGTTGATATAAGTCCTCAATTGTTACACCTGGAGCCATTTCCAAATATATTGTTGATTGCATACCACGGATCTAGAAGACGGAAAAGGAATAAAATACTTTAGTACTTTGAAAGAGTTACTGAAGATAGAGAAACATAAGAATTTAACAGGATATTAATTATTACCATTGGCATTAGGTGTGGAGTAAAACTGACAGTTATTTTTGAATTTGCAGCATCAGAGAGTCCCTGTTCAATTTCTGGAACTGCATTTAATACATATAACCAAGTTTAGTGTTTCATGTCATCTAATGAATACAAATATAGTGCTCAAAGTCACTAATTACCTCCTCAAATAAGCACAAAAACTATTGACCAATTAAATAGTTCTAAATCAGACAAAAGAAATAAAAAGGGAAGACCAAGACAGCCAATTCAAAACCGTAAAGCACCCAACTGAAGACTGAAATTGATCAGCAAATTCCGCCTATTATGTCTGGCCACCTAAACCCAGTCATACATGAGGATTTGTTTTATTCAAGCAAAATAAACTTGCTCCAGAAACAAGAAGACATGATAAGTGACTTCTATCTACAGTGCCAATCAAGAACACGCTAGTCTCTTTTCCATTAAAGTAATCCTAATTTTTCTCTGATTGGGGAATTTCTATATAGAATCTACCAATTAAAACAGCATGTCATACCAAAATTTTCCTCCACCCTACATATTCTCTTCCAATAGTGTATGTCAAAAGTTAGCCTCAAATTAAGACTCCCCTGCAATAAGGGAAGATAATGCAGTATTCAACTTTGCAAAAGAACCAATATTCATGACTGAAACATAAATCAGTGCAGTTTATCAGTGGATAGTTCTTGCACACTGCACACTGCATAGACCCATGAGTGGCATTTTCCTAGTCATTTAACATAATGCCCCTAATCGTCAGTTCATCCTTGAACATAATGGTCAAAAGGCTGGCCATTTTCTCCATCAGGGATGTCTTTTGTCATTGCCTAGGTAACATTTCTTTAAATATATATATTTTTAGCTACATGTGTTTAACATATTTCACTAAGCTTATTAATAACATTATTATTTACAATCCGTGGCTAGTCCTTCCATGAAGCATCAACACATATTTCAATTTTTAAAAGAATAAAATCTTACCATGGCGATGCCTGGTAATTCCATAAGAATAAATTCCTTCAGCTATTTCAGTGTACAAATTTGCCTCTTTGGCACCACGCCCTGCATGGTGAACCAGGAAGCAAAAGCCATGAAACAATGCACCAAGAATGTTGAGCTAAGAATTTTAAGGGAAAAAAAAAAAAAAGGTGAGAAAATGCTAACCTGCACCGCTCACACCAGATTTTGCGTCGATAATGATATTTCTATATTCAATGAGATTAGCCTGCAACCCAAACAGCAAGCAGAAAAACATCATCAAAACTGTAAGGCATAGAAGTGATCAATGGGAGTCCTAAATCTAGAGGCCATGCACATTTCAAATATTTCAAGCCTGCATATCGCCATATCCTGGAAGTCCAGTCTCTCTTTTCTTTTGATAAGTTGAAGGCCAGTCAAACAAGTTAAACTCTGAAGATTTATTTTACATTAGAATAAAAAAGTAGTTAGGGAAGCTAAGGTTCCAATAAACTCACTTGATCCTTTTACATTACTTATTGATTTATTTCTTCCTTTTTCTTTTTTTCTCTTTTTTTTTTTTGGAGGGGGGGGGGGGGGGGGGGGGGTGCTTGTGTGCTTGTATAGGTTTGGATTATAGAGCTTGAGGGAGGACCTTCAAAGCATGCATATATATTTCCTCTCTGCTTGTTATCCTGTGTATTTATTGAGTTTGTCTCCGAGATTCATTCTTAAACACTTAAATCATTAAATTTTCAGTCAACTAATCACAAGCACAACTCTCATACATTGCTTTCATAGATGTGTTTAGCAATTTAAAATGACCTCAGCATAAACTTTCAAAGACACTGCCAAGTAATTTACCCAACTGCCTCTAAGGACTTAATGACCCATCCGACATGCAATATAGAGTAAACACAGGATAGTATATGCACACCTTTATCAAAGGAACAAGAGGAAGTTGAATGGATGTTGGATAACAACCAGGATTAGCAACTAGGCGTGCACTTTTAATTTCCTCCCTCAAAACCTCTGTCAAACCATATACAACTTCTTTCTGCATCCAGGTAATGAAATACTCATTTACATGAAGGAAAAAAACCATGAGTTTACAAAACAATTTGTAAATAAGTGTAATTAAAATCAAGCAAGAAAAAGGGTGCAACCCTAGTACACATGAAATCTATGAAGTAAGTTAACCATAAAAAATAAAACTAAAAAGTTCAAGGATAAGGATGCCAGAGTTTCATGCTTTAGTACCCTTGCCCCACAACAGAATGGACTTAATGACAAAATACTAATTGTGCCAGTAGAAATTGGACGCCTTCATGTCAAGTGGAACTCTAAGCATGCTCAACTTCTATCGAAAAAGATTGAGGACAAGGAAGTGCAAACTTCATCTCAAGAAAACAGTTTCAATTGAGGGTAATCAAAAAATTCTTTTCATGAATATGTCCTTTTTAATTGCAAACATCACCTCAGAATCAAGTACATACACAAAAACAGAGATCGAAACACTAGTAGCTGTAATGCAATTTATATAAAGCTTGAGGATCTGAACCACCAGCCAAACTTTTTGACCAAAATTCAATATCAAACATAAAAAACAAGAAACTCACAGGCAAGTACCTCTGAATTTAAGAAAAAAACTTTCATATGGTCACGAGTTTAATTTTGACCCCTAAGATTTGGGCTTCCATGTACAATTGAAGATATATAGTGAGAGAACTGAGAGAGACAGAGACAGAGATAAAGACAGAATAAATTCACATTCTCCCATTACCAAATAGCTTCATATGCACCCCATTCAATGAGAAGGAAATATATCTTGGGATAAGAAAATTCTCAACACTTGATGTGAAAGACAGGTTTAAGTACCCAGAAGAAAACTGTTACCTACCTGCAAATCTGGTGCTCTGTGTGCCTGACCATACCATTCTTCATATTCAGATATATCTCGCAGCCGGAAATCCTGTGGCAACATAACATAAATCTTTGACATAAGCAAAACAGAAAGTTTTGAAATTACCACAAGATTCATCTAAACACAACCAAAACAAACAAACACTGAACAAAATAGTGCTTATGCAAATGCTTACTGCAGAAAGATCAACAATCTTCAAACTCCTGGGAAGTGCTTTGATGATTTCCTGTGATTTAACATTTAATCATACAAGTTGTTAGTAAAAAGAGAGGGAAACTAAATTGCATCTCAATACAAAAAACATTCACCAGGCCTTGAAAATGCAGGTCACAGATCAACCTATGAAGAAGGGAATAATAAAAACCTGAGTGGTTCCATGCGGCAAACAACAAAATACAGCATCCACATCAGAAAAGTTTGCATCCTTGATTGCAACCATATCTGGCAAATCCTGCATATATAGAGGAAGTCAAGCATTATACTTTTATAATGAAGTATTGAAAACCATGCTGTAAAAGCACAGACTATCATCAAATTATGTTGAACCTCAATTATTAAATCGAGACCTTCAAAACTACCAAGTGCAATGATACCATAGGAGATATTTAAGAGAAATTTATCATACTTGAGTGACCAAATGAGGAAACACTGATCCAATTGATTGGCCAGCTTTTCTATCAGCAGTCATCAGAGTAATGCCAAAGTGAGGATGGTTTGCCAGTAAACGAACAATCTGCCAAAAAAGATCATCGAATACTTTTGTCAAGTGAAAAAAAAAAAAAAAAAAAAAAAAACTTGAATATGGATAAATTTACAGTAACTTATCAGAAAAAAAAAAATAAAGGAGATGGCTAAATTTTACAGTATTAAATTGTTTAACCCATCCCAAACATAGACATCCAAATGATTGGGTGAAGTTGAGAACTTTGGAAAAAAAAAAAAAAAATCCTCTCAAACTTATGTAAGATCTTTTTTAAAAAACTCAAAAGTGCGTTCATGGCAACTTTTTGTGTTAGCACAAAAGATTGTGGATTATCAATTTATTTCAACATAAATGAACTTCTTCTTCCTAGAGCTACTATGTACTTGCCTAGCATACATTAGTAAAAGATATTCAAGACCAATTGAAATAAAAAAATAAAAATTAAGAGCAAGTTCTCAGGTGATGTTCTCTCCCACTCCAATAGCAAAATTTCAAAGTAGACTGTTTTAGCTTCAAATAGCTTCTACCTGCCAACCCACACACACACACACCCGAAACAGACCAAAAGAAACAGCATATACTTGTTTAGAAAGAGGTTGCAAGTGAGGAACTATACCTCAGAACCAGTGTAACCACTAGCTCCAAGAACACCAATCCGAACTGCCTTTTCTGTCTTCTGGGTTTTGGTATTCACAGCACATTTAACAAACACCTTGCCTTCATTTTGCTTCTTAACCGTTGAAATCCTTGATTCGTCCTGCATTTTAGTTACATAACTTTAAAATGAACACAAATTCAAGCAAAGTCAAAATCCCCACTAATTCCCAACGTTCAAACTCCATACTTGGTCAAAGATATGAACTTTCCAAATACCATGCAAAAACCCAGAAAGTAAAAAATATAACTACGTTTTTTTTTTCCTCCCAGTTTGGTGGCTAAGAAAATTGACAAAAGAAAAAGAACGAAAATTCCCAGTTTCTTTTTCTCTTTTCTGGGCTCTGAAAATAAAAATCAACTCAATTAAGCCATATACTTGTATCAGGCTGACTTCATTGTACTTCAATGTCCAAAACTCAGAAATTTAAGTTTTGTTTCCTTTACTACATTTTCTCAAGAAGCATACAGAAAGCTATACAAATACAAACCTTCCAAAAGCACCCAGTACCAAAGAAGTTCGAAGTGAAGCTTGCAGTGCTCATTTTCTGTCAGGGCAAAAAAAATGCAAGAGAGTTTTAAAATCAGAGAATAAGCTCTCGCACATGCATATATATATGTAATAATTATAAATATGTGGGTATAAAGAGATTTTTACCTTTATGGGTGTTCTTGGAATTTGATGCTTAATAATTTGAAGGAGGTAGCTTTTGCTCTGGGAAAGAATAAGAAACTATATGCTTTTGTAATAGCGACAATGGAAAGAGGCTTTTCTTTTGGTTTTGGGTGTCTAAGCAGAGGCAGAGGCAGAGAAGAGAATATAAATGGCAAAATCCTTGAAGAGAAAACCTGATAGTGGTAAAAGGGGTTTAAGGTAAAACTGTGAGAATGTGGTCAAAATACAAAACACAGAGAGAAAACAGAGGGCTAGCAGTGAGCTTTGAAGAGTAGTGGAAGTCTCTTTCTTTCTTTTTCTTTTTCTTTTTCTTTTTTTTTTTCTTTCTAAGAAAGTCTCTTTCTTTCTTTAGTTGCAGTACAAATACATTCCATAATTGTCTTATGTTGCTAAATGTAATTGACCGCCACTGGATGAATTGTGTAATCAGTTCTGATATCTGACTCAGACCAAATTATATTTATTGTGCATGTGTTGTATTGCACTTTTTTGTTGAATTTTGTCTCCGTTTGGCACTCTGCCCCTACCTTATTTGCCAACATAAAAACGTATAAAAACTGATGTCCAATAATAAGCATTTTGTTTACCCTCTTGGTTTTGGGATGGTCATGCCCATTGGGGGAAACGGGTACCCAATCCGACGCAAAAGTTAGTATCATGGGTAAAGACACAGAATTGAAAGTGGATAGTCAATGAACATATGATGTCATTATACATAAATTCGTCAAAGTTGATCAATTTTTTAATATACAGGAGAAGCAGTCAAAGAGAGAGAAAGAGAAAAGACCTGTATTATTAGCCATCTTTCAAGAGCAATCTCCTATGCACCGAACCCATCTCTGTTTCTGTGTGTGTGTGTGTGAGATTACAAATTTGGATCATAAAAGGAAGCAAAAGCTGTTTGTTTATGTACTAGAAAGAATGTCAGATAAGATAGTATACTACTAGATTATCAAAAAAAAAAAAAGAAAAAAAAAAGATTACTACTGAGACTCTGATTCATTGTCATATCATATAGTAAACGTATCTCTCAAAAAAATCATATATAGTAAGCATAGTTTATGGTTTATCAAAATTTGAGAAGAATTAGTTTTTAGTTTAAAGAAATTTGGATGCAAAATCACATCTTTATCTTATTTATTTAAAAATTTATTAAGAAAAAATTTTGAGTTCAAATCAAGTTTAGATATCAAAAAATCCATATAATAATCAGATATTAAGATCTAGGTATCCATAGGTAAATAGTTTAGGTTAGGTTTGGGTATTTCCAATCCAAACCCAGTCCGTGGCCATCCTTAGTTAGGGTAGAGAATTTGAACCTTAGATGCTTTTGTTAAAAACACTAAAAAGTGTCAACCAATTGAACTACAAGTTTTAGCTACTTTAGACCTTCACTTCATTATCTCTGGACTCACTGCTCAACATGGGAGATCCATATTCAAGGAGTATACCATTACAGACTATCTATACTATGTTGAGTGATGACCCACAACTCAACTCTCTTTCCTGCAGAACTTCTCAACTTTTTCCATGGAGGCAATAGATATTTGCAAGTTAAAGACCAATCTAGAGTTTAGTTTGTTGAACTCAAGTTCGCAACTACATTATGCAAACATCAATTTGGTATGAATAGTTTATCAATTTGGGTGTGGATGTTCAATTTGGACATTTTGTTTGGACTACTAGATATATCTTCTTAATTTCCTGGTATAGATAATTATGTTAACATATGGGACAAAGACCTGCACAAGTACAAAAGAATTTGAAATCATTTGATTAAACAGCTCAACCAACCAAATTAATACTGATTTTCATTGAATTATGATCATATGGGAATATTTACACAAAAAACAAAAAGAATCGATATACAGCTCAACGAGGCCAATCAAATGAAGATTAATTATATACATCACAACTAAAAAATACAATTGTTAGCCAAATGCTAAGCACAGATCCCCTATCACCCCATGCGTGCTTTATCGATCCAAGGCAGAAAGAAATGTAGCTTGGGATACCCTTCTTGGATTTTGACAAGTCTCATCCGTCCTTGAGTTTATTGGTGAAGGTTGTGGAATAAGATCACTCAATCGAAGTCTTTCATTGGCAATTTTGTTCTGTTGAAAGAAAAACATATGCGACGATTAGCCATTTTTACTAGTTCCCGTATCATGTCAACTTTTGTTTTTGACTTTATTGGTAAGTTACACACATACAAAACAGACAGGCTGCTTAACCACTCAGGTAGAGCATAAGACATATGTTTTTTTTTTTTTAACAAGAAACCACTTGAACTAGGGAATGGGATGTTTATGCTCTGATTACCTTATACTTCAAATCTTGCAATTCTCTTTCTAGTGTAGTAACACTATTCTTGAGCTGCTCCAGGGCCTCTTCGGCATCAGAGGGACTTATATTGGATACTGGCTTTGTTATTCCAGCTGCCTGAGAGTTTAGATCAAATAAAAAGAATTTTCCATATGTGTTGGAAAAAAATATTTAGTTGAGGTTTGCATTGAGAAGGAATTAGCAATTAATTTTCACATACCTTTAGGATACTAGTACATAAACCCAATAATCGCTGTGCTAACTGCACCTTCTCTTCCTCAGTTTCCTGTAACAAATTTGGTTGGCTGTTTAGCCTTCAACTCTAATTATTGATTGGGCATACCCACCTGTGTGCTATGTGTGTTTACTAACCTTCAGTTTCATACTCAAACGCTGCTCCTCATCATAATCAATATAGGGATTCCTTCCAATGGAAGCACGCAAGCGAGCAAGCTCCTCCTTGACACGTGAAAGCATAACCTCCGTTCGCCTCAGCTTAGTGCTAAGATCTTCATTCTGAATTTTTAGGATGTTGTTTTCTTCCTGTTGCATTATTGAAATCCCATTATAACATTAATTTGGAGCGAAAGGGGAACATTTTGAACCACAAATATTTCCAAGATGTTCAATAAAAGACTTGGCACAGAAGGTTCTGAAAAGGGGAGTTGATAAAACGAAATCATAGTAATTATATTGACAATATCTTACCTTGATTTTTGCATGGTGGTGAATGCGCTGATGGATGTTTTGCTGACCAGACAGCTTTCTTACTTCCCCTTCAAGTTCCATTACCTTCTGCTTATGATTTACATTCTCCATCTACACAAATGAAAGGAAGTAAGGCCAAAAACCTGATGAAAAAAAAGAAAAGAAAAAGAAAAAGTAATACCAATTTGTACAAGGACCATCCCCCCTCCCCCCAAAAGAAACGATAATAAAAAAATAATAAATACAAACTTCTCAACCTTCAACATTTCGTTTTCTGTCTTAAATAACTGATCTCGCTGTCTGAGCTTTTCCAAGGCAATTTGTGCAGATACCATTTCAGCTTGCTTTCGATCAATTTCCTCAAGCCATCTGGAAGATAAGGCTCAACAAAGTTAGACAAGTAAAGATAACAAAAGAACTGATAAATAATTATACATTCAGTAGTTTTGAAGTAACAGTTGCCCACCCTCGCCTCTCCTCAATAAATTCATTAAGCTTCTTCTGTAGGTTAACTACTTCCTGCTCCTGAATGAAGGATGCAATTTCAGAAAAAAAAAAAAAAAAAAAACAAGTAACAATTGAACCTAGTTTTGGTAGTTCTAAAGATGAGAATACCTTCTCTTGAGATTCCAAACTATGAAGTCGAGCCTTTTCTGTTATCTTATGCACTTGCTGATTATCCAACAGTGACTAGCAATACAAAATTGGAAATTTGAGATAAGCATAATTGTGAAAACTAAGAATAAAATCTATTTGGAAGTTGATCTCATCATCCACAAGAAGGAATTCCTGAAAAGGATGGTAATATATAAATTCTGATACCACATATATTCCAAGTGGCAATATGTAACAAAAGACACAACAGAATAAAGAAAACATAGGATTCACAAATTTACCGCATAATTGGTCATATCCAACTTTACTCCCAGTAGGTCTCTGATTACATCATGGGTCATGCTCTCAGCAGCAGCTAATCTGGCATTCAATGCAAATATCTGCATTGCCCAGAACAAAAGGTGACAATCCGAAAAAGGAACATAAAATATATGGGCAAAAGACTAATATATATCTCCAAACTGTTAGAATTTGTAAAATCCACATTGGTAAGTCAAAGGCTACCTCTTTCTGTCGGCTTACTGCCAAATATTCAAGCTCCTCAATATGCAATTTTGCAGCACTAAGCTCCTCATCCCTCTCGGATTTTACTTGCTGTGCCAAGCCCAATCCAATGCATTTAAAAGGGGAACCAGAACCCCTAGACTTTGTGGCGTACTTCTCTGACTTGATTGATGAAGAATTCATGACTTGGGTGGAATGTCCTTCAGGCCTAACTTGTTCAGCCATGGCTTCCAATGTCTTGAACTGTTAAAATTTCCATATTTACATTATTGTGAACAAAAAAATGAGAGAGATAAATTACTAGGGTCTAGTCTTATGAATGCCACACCTCTTTATAGCAGAACAAATCTAGTTCTATACATGCCAACCAACCCCTTTACAGCAAACAACAGAATCTAACCAATCTTAAAATTTCTGGCTTACCTTTTGCTTATATTCACTAGCCTGTGCCTCAGCATGCAAATTAAGTTCAGAGATATGTGCCTTGAGTTGAGCAATCTGTTAGATAATAACAAAAGTATAAACTTCTAATGCAAAAAAACACATTAAAAACAATTGAGTCCAAAGTCAGTTTAGAAAATTTGGTTTAACCAACACAGGCTTAAAACAAAGTTAGATAATTTTACGGAAGGTGCAACAACCAAAATAAAAAATTTAAAAAAAAAAAAAAAAAAAAAAAAATCACCTCTGCATCCTTTTCTGCTATATCCCTTTCAAGAACTTGTGAATGCTTTAAGGCTTCTTGAAGGTTTTTGTCTTTCTCATCCAAATACCTATAGTTAATCAATAATTCAGCAACCACACATAACCTAAACATTCTTATTTACAGATCCAAAATAATTTCTTACCTTTTCATGTCAGCATCAGCATTTTTAACATTCAGCATCTGATCTTTTACAGCATGAAGCTCTGTTTCTAGCTCTTCTCTTTGCAACTGTTGCCGTTCAGCTTCGTCTTTAAGCATGTCAACCTAGCAAGTGGGAATCAGTGAGGCATGATAACAATAAAAGTACAGGAGGAATGTGCATAATATGACTCAGTTCTCTTTCAAAGCTTACCTTGCTTTCCAATACATTTATAGTACATTCTAGCTCTTCAACAGATCTCTCTAATAGCTTAACCTCTGCCTCCTTCTCTTCAGCATATATCTTTCTTGATTCAGCTATCTGATGTTGATGTAATAAATTAAAATTAGAGATGAAAACAATCGAACATTTCAGAGTTTGATAGTTAAACTAGCTTGTACCTGTTGAGCTTCCATGGCAATTGCTTCATTTTCATCAGCCAGTGCCTGTGCCCTTTCAAGTTTTCCCTTCCAATTATGCACCTCAACCTGGAGAAGATCCCTCTCGCTACCAAGTTCATTCATATTGCTCATAAGGGATTCAATTGAATCATTCATTTGGCCAAGTGCATTACTCATTTCTGACAGCTCTATCTCTAATCGCTCATTTATCTTGCTTTTCTCTGTTAATTCCTCCTCTAGAGAACTTTTTTCTACCAAGGATTCTTTAAAGCAAGCTCCCAGCTCAAGATTTTCACTGGAAAGCAACTTTAAAGATTCACGTTCTTTTGAGAGATCCAACTCAAGCACAGATATTATGTGTATTTTATCCTGCAACTGAGCTTCAAGCATTTGACTATTAGAAAGAGCCTGATCAAGCTCGCCTGTTTTTACCGCAAGCTCATCTTCTAATGCCTCCAAAGAAACCATTATTTCATCAATTTCATCTTTTTGATCTTTCGTATTAGATGTGGATTCTTGCAACATGCTCAGATCAAATAACAGTCCTTTTAAAATGTCTTCCTTTCTTAATAACTCAGTATGAAGAGTTGAATTTTCTTCTACAAGTGCCTTAGCATGGCACTCCAAGCAGTCAAACTCTTCCATGAACTTCGATATCCTCTGTGTGTTTTCAGACATCTCTTGGAACAATTTATCTGAAATAAAAGAGCTTTTTTCATTCAGTATGGTCAGTAATCTGCTACCTATCATATCAACAGTTCCCACTGTATCAACACATTTCATAATATTTAAGCTTGAAATGGAGAGGAATTCATGCTTAATTTTCTTGTGAGAGCAAAGTTCATTTCTTAAGAATGCATTCTCTTCCTTCAGTGAATTTACATTGTTAATATAGTTTTCCAAATCCTTGCTTTTCAAACATAACTCCTCAACAATGACAGATTGAGAATGTTGAAGATCTTTCAGTTCAGCATTTTTCATTTCTAGATTAGTCTGTAGACTGACAATGTCACTCTCTAACAAGAATATTTCATTTTGCAACCTGTGTTTGTCCTTATCAAAGACATCTATGCGGGTCAAAGATGATTCAAAATCAGAACTTCTCTTCTCTAAGTCTTGAAGAACCAAGGTGTTTTCAGCCTTCAACTTCATTATCTCATTTTTCAATGATTCATTCTCATCCACAAAGTCACTCATTTTGATTAGCTCTGCATTTTTCACGTCCAACTCAATTTGAAGCTTGTGTGAGAAGTTTTCCAGCACACAAATATTCTTCTGCAACTCTTGGTTTTCTTGATCAAGGGCAGAAATTTGACTGGAGGAAAATTCTAATGCAGTTTCCTTTGTTTTGAGATCTTTTTGTAGTTTTCCATATTCAGTTTCTAGTGATTGAACTTCATTCAACAGCCGCACCTTTGTCTCATTGACTTCACCAAGTTCACCTTTCAATGCATCATTTGAACAATTAACATCCTTCAGCAACTGGATATCTTCTTCGAGAGTCTTGTTCACTTCCTTCATCTGAGAAATTCTTGAACTGCTGAGGTTCAGCTCTAACAACAGGTCCTTCCTCTCCATTTTTGTTTCTTGAATTTCTTTTTGTAGAAGTAAAACCTCAAATTCCTGGTCCAGTAAAATTTTTTCTTTCAACTCTGAGTCAACCTTGAAAATGATTAATTCTTTCTTCAAATTCTCAAGGAATGAACAACATTTAATTTGCTCTCTTTCTGCTTCAGCTTTCTGGAGAGCCATCTCTTCTAATGCTGAAGCCAAGATAAGTGACTCAAGGTCTTTGGAGCACCAGTCTACCACAAAAAGATCAGCTTGAGATTCAAGGACCTCCTCTTTATATTTGAGCGTTTTCTCCTGATCCAGAAGGTATGACAAGACATCTGTTTTACTCAGGTCCAACTCCTTTATTAAAATTGCAAGTTGAGATCCCATATAATTAGACCTTTGCAACATCAACTCCTCTTGGAGCTGCAGGTCTGATATTTTTTTCTCAAAAGTGTTTAGCTTGACACCGAGCTCCCCAGTTTCCTCTTCCTTCTGTGAGATTCTATCAAAACCATTCTTGATGTCAGCCAGTAGTTTCCCCTTGAGGATTCTACACATCTCAAGTTCTTTTCTTGACTTAATATTGTGTTCTCTCAAATCAGCTATAACAGAGTTTGATACACACACACCATTCTGAAGCAAACCATTCTCTGCATTCAGCCCAGTGACTGTTTCCAACAAAATTCCCATGTGACAGAGGTGAAGCACTGACACAGCACAGTCCTTCACAATTATTTGGGACCAGACATCCTCAAGCCATGAGCGCACCAACTTTGTAGAGGTTAAAAGCAGAGACTTCATGCAGTGGAAGTCACAGCCTAAAGACATGAAGTTTTGGTAACATGTAGTGTGAACCTCTTTGATGATACCCTCAAACTCCATTACCAGATCCCTTGTTTCTGTCAAATGGGTGCCAAGCTGCTTTTCAAGGCTTTCAAACTGCTGGTGCTTCACATCATTGATGGCCTGCAAGCTCTGGACCTCATCCATTAATACACTCTTGTCATTGACTAATTCGACTTCCCTTTCCTTCATTCTTTCTACATCCAACTTCATTTCTTCATTTGCTATCACCAGTTTATTGATAATAATATCTGCATCCTTCATAGTATCTTGGGCCTCTTCAAATTTGGCAATGATACAAGAAGCCTCTGCGGCTTTTTGAGCTGCAACTATCATTGCATCACCAACTTCAAGCTCAAGCAACTGTAACAAGATATTAGAATAAAGTTGATTAATGTGTTGAATGCTGATAAATACAGAGATCAATGGACATTAAATATGTAATTTGGAAAAGAGAGGGGAATTGATGGGCGAGTCGTTTACTATGTTCAAAAGCATGAAGTTTGAGAGAGATAGAGAGACAGGGAGCAGATTTATGAAATCATGTGAATCCAGATTATATACGATTTATTATCCATATCAAAAAAGGTTTATTTTTATCTAGAGAACCACCCCCTCCCCAACAAAAAAAAATAAAAAGAAAGATCAAAAGAACAAGAAGTTGATAGAGGTGTGTAAAAAGTTACATTTGTTTCAATGTATCCAAACCCATGAATGAAAACAGAACCGAGCACAGTTATACAAAAGATGATGCAGGGAGCACAACCAGAATTATTTCATAATTTTTCTTATTTGAAATCCCAGGTTTTCACTTTGAATTTAGATTTTATTTTTGAATTTTGAATTTAGGCTTTAATGTTGTTAAAGATTTATGGAATGTAATTGGGGCTTGATGTACTACTTGAAACTATTAAGAAGAGGCTCTATGAATAGCTTTGAAGCAATGCAATTTGAAAAAAAAAAATTTATGAATTGAGATGTTTATCTAAGTTTGGTGGAGATTCCAAGAACCCTTAGGTAGTGAAGCTGGGGATTTCAGGTACATTCTAGGTGGTGAAAACTAGGATTTGTCCTGATCTTTTTTTCTTTTCTTTTATTTCTCTTATTTTTGCAAAAACGTCCTGTATCAAGAGAATTTGAGACAACAGATGTAGAAAGACATAACAGATTACCTCTTTAGTCTGACACCATTGAGAGCCAGCTTCTTCCACAGTTTTTTCAAATGCATTTAGCCTATGACTGAAAGCTTCCATCTTGAGTCTAGATTGCTTTTCATAGTTACTCATAGCTGCTTCCAGTGTCAGTACATGAGTCGTAAGGCTTTTCATGCTTTCCTGACTTTGTTTCTCAGACATCCACATCTGTTTTTTCTCGTCATGGAGTTTTACCATCTCAGCTTGCACCTCCTTCAAGCTTAAAAGGGCAGATTCGATTTCCTTTTTCAGAAGTATAATGGTAACATCTCTATTAGACACGTCCTTGAAAGTTCTGGACTTCATACTTTTCCCATCATATGAACAGCAGCACTCACTCTTCTCCACTTCAGAATATTCAGATGTCACAATTCTTTGGTCTTCAACAGGATTTAAGTCTATGTCACTTACTTGACTTGTTTCAGTATCTGTCTGCAACAATTTCTAGATTAGCAACTATTAAACCAACACCGTTCAAAGACCACAACTACAGCATAGATGTTAATTAACCTCAAGGCTAAGGCTGTCTACCAGAAGGCAAGAAGCTTACCCGTCCTTCACCATTGCCATCAAAAGATGTAGAAACTTCTTGTGAATCATTCCTTGCAGGACTTCCACAATTCTCCACATACGTGCTCATGCATGACTGGAGTGTCGATACACCTGATTTTAGCTCAGCCAGCTTCTCCCTTGTCATCAAAATGTCATTCTCTTGGATAGCTTTGATCTTTTGTTCCATAGCACAAGAACGCTCCTGCTCCTCGGAAAGTTTTTCTAGTAGTTTAGCACAGTTTCCCTCTGACACTGCAAGTTCCTCTCTCAGAGATTCAATACATTTTTCTGCTTCTTCAATCATAGCAACTTGATCGTTGACAAGGGCATCCTTCCTCAAGTTCATCTCTGCTGATTCACTAAGCTGGAAATCCTTGTGGTTTAGTGCATCAAGGTAACTAAGATTCATTTCTGATAATCTATTCACAATCACAAAAGCAACTGTAGCACAAACTGACGCTTTTCCATTACGATCTTCTGCCAGTTTCAATTTGTCCTCCAGCTTTGCTATCATAGATGTCTTCGTGGTCAACTCGGATGTCAACCAGAGAATTTCTTTCTCCTTTTCACTCCACTCCTGCTGGTGTGCTTCAGTAATAGCCAGGGCTGCTCCTCTTAGAGACTTCAGCATGCACTCCACATCACTTTTTTTATTGTGTGCATCCTCTAAACATCTTCTCAGTTCTTCAATCAATAATTCCTTTTCAGAGATCGTTCTGATCATCATGCCAACTTGTTCAGATATCCATATCCTTCTCTGTGGAAAGGAGCTTGATATATGTTCAAGCTGATCAGAGGCATTGATGAGGGCCTCATGCCCATCAGCAAGAACTTCTTCAAACTCACAGGTCAATAGTTCCCATTCTTCAGACATTGTTTTTAGTTCCCCATCTTTCTCTGCAAGCTCTTGATTTAAGCTTTTGTTATCTTCAGTTATGAGATACAGTTTTTCCTTCAACTCTTTCAATTCAGTCTCCAAAATTGTTGTAGTCTTTTTCATCTCTATTTCTTTCAAATGACTATCTTGGACTTGCTGCTGAAGTATTGCAAGTTCTTCCTGCATACAGACAATCACTTCAGCAGTTTCAGCTTCAGCCTGCCTGCAAACTTCATCCATTTCTTCTTCATTGGACACCTGATAGTCACGGTCACTTTGGTACCAATTATTCAGTCTCTTGGCCTTTTCAAGAGAATGTTGCATCCTCTTCAATTTTGCCTGTAAGGGGGAGTCATCACTCTCAATATGGGTAGAAGGTGAGTGATTGTGTAACTCTTTAATAGCAAGCTGCTCCTTCAAAGCTATAATTTCAAGCTCTAGTTTACTCAAAAGCTGCAGATAATGAGTGTTTGTATTCCTCAGGTCCTCCATCTCATTAATCGAAAGAATTTGCTGTGACTCAAGAGCTTCAGTGATGGACTTTGCCTCTTTCAATTCACATTTTGCCTCTTCACATTGTTGACTCATCAGTAAAAGTTTTTCGTTTGCTAGCTGAAGATCTCTACTCAAGCACATTGCCCTTTCATCCATCTCACGACAAGATGACCTCTCTTCTTTAATAATCATCTTTAATATATCCAGTTCCAGCTGCAAATTCACCATTTCTTCTGCGTGTTTTATGATAAGAGATTCATTCTCCTCTTCCGAGTTCTCATTTTGGACTGCCTTGAACACCTGGTGTTCAACAGCTGGACTTTTTACTGAATCCTACAAGAAATTTTGTAACCACTAGTAGGTCAGAAAATGGCATACACTTTTGTGAGTTAACACACAACTAAGTGAAGAAACATCCATTAAAACATAAGCCAAGGACAATTTATTGGTAATCATATAGAATCAAATGAATTAGGCTCATGGAGTTCATTTTGTCAAAGCCATTTTGTAATCTCCATCATCTTGGCTTTCTTTTTTCTTAGTCCATAAAATTAAGCAAGCCAAGTTGAAAATAAACTTAAAAGCAAAAGTACCTTTGTGGTATTGACAATTGCATCTTGTTCATTGGGTTCAGATCTGATATTCTCTAACATAGAGCGTAGATCATCTAATTCTCTGCAGAACATAGGAGAAACAATTTGCAGAAAAAATTAGGCAAGTCACTGCAAGATTAGCGGCTCCAATCTGCAAAGAAGAAGTTCAACAAAATTGAAAGTGGGAGAAAATGAACTTATAGGAGCATCAAACTTACCTACTGAGTTTTACATTCTCTTCTAAGCAAGAGTTTAATCGGCACCTGCATTCCTCTAACTCATCAAGAGTATTTTTCAACTGAAACCAATGAGAAATGTGAAATATATAAGCCAGTACTAAAGAGGAAACATGTTAGGATGTACATATAGAGACAGAAATTGCAACCTCCAAGTGGGGAGAATTAATTTCTTTGCTGCTGCATATATCTTCCTGTATCAATGAAAAAAGAATATAAAATCTATAAATAAAAGGACAAAAAATTAAATTAAAAATTTCTAGTTCTACGATTGTTATAGAATAAAAATGAGGTAAAGGAAAATGCTTTACATCAATTTCTTTCCTTTGACCGATATTTCTGAAAATGAAATGAAGTTGTTTGTACCGAGGGTTCAAATCCCTCTCTTTCCACTATTGTCAATTACATATTAACTGTTTAAGGAATGGAACACATGAAAAATTAAATAAGGTAACCATATTGACCAACCTTAGGCTGCATATTAGACTTTGGATCGATACACTGCTTAGCATTCCCATCCAAAAATTGAAGCAACTGCAAAAACAAAGGTCTTTTAGTTCATACAGGCTTCCAAATGACATTCCAAAACAAAACAATATGTACTACTTGTATCTCATAAAGATGTCTGGGTTGACCCAACACACATTTTAGGACAATCATATTTAAATGATATTAGTCATTTCTCATCTCATACCAATACTTCCCAATATTGCTCAGCTATTGAAAACTGTGAAGATATCAAAAATTTGAATTCTTTGTAACTGATTGTTATAAAGAGCATAATAGTAAAGTGAATGGTTTTTATTATTTGACTTTTGACCAAGGACTATAAGTTGGAGACAGACAAATATGGAAATGTGGACTATAGATATGAGACAGAGGGAGTATTATTCTACACACACCTGATCCCGCAGCATGGACACTTCAGCCAGGAGTATCTCTCTCTCCCCTTCTTCATAGAACTCTTGAAATCTATAAATGCCACAATAAAGAAACTAATAACGCTAATAATGATACAGAGCATTTTGCACTGTTTATTGTTGAAGAAATAACACTAATAATGATGACAAAAAGGATAATATGAATTATAATGATAATAATAGTCATAATTGTACTTATTATCACCTTCTAAGTTGGTCTAAAAGCCTAATATTCTCCAAAGCAAACCGAGTTACTTCGGGATTTCTATCAACTTTAGCTTGAAGCAGCTGAACCTCCTCAGAGAGTGCTTTATTCTCTTCCAGTAAATAAGCATCTGCAGGAATAGAACCTCCAAGAAGTGACTCCATTCTTTGAATTTTGTCTTCTCGAAACTTGAGCATCATTTTACTACACCTAGTGTCTTCCTCTCTTTGACGAACCTAAGAAGCAATAATTGATAGCTCATTAGACCAGATTTGGAAGGGAAACCTTATATATTAAAATTTATAAAAATAAATAAATAAAGCCTCTAAAAATAATACCAAGCGGTTCAACTGTTCAACTTCGGCCTCAAGTTGCTTGATAGAAGTTTCTGCCATCTGTTCCCTTCTCAAGGCACCAGCAAGTGTTGTTTCCAAAGTTTTCAACTGATTCAGTATTATTCATTGGCATGTTACGATTGGTAATATATGGAAAACCAACCTCGTGGAATGTTTGAGAGTGGAATAGTGTGCTTCAAATAGAAAATTAGAAAGCAAAAGAGAATAAGTGAATTAAAGAGCCAATACTTACTTTAAATGCATTTCAAATCAAACAGCCACAACTTACTTTAAATCTCTAATTATAGTAATCATAATATTAACAGCAACAACAACAATAACAAGAAAAATAATTATTTACCCATCAATAATATTTTTTGGTTAACTCGATAGTTGGGGGAGGGGGAATTTGAACCTTGAATGTCTCCAATGGAAAAACCATAAGGGGCCAACCAGTTGAGCTACTTGGCAATAACAAGAAAAATAATAATAATAATGATGATGATGATGTTGAATTAAATTATGAAAAAATTGTAATTATTGGAATATCAGTTGAATCATTCTAAAGTTTCTTTATTCAAGTGTCAAATTGTTTTACTGAAATATTATAAGCCTAACAAAGCAAAGTACCTGTTTGGTAGACATTCTAACAATGCCTTTTGATTCATACCCAAGTGAATCAACAACATGCTGTTGATCCATGTCACAAATGTCTTCTATACAATCATTTTCTTGTTCCTGAGTTGCGTCTTTTGTCACACCAAATGACAAAGATCTGGAGACATTATGACGTTTAAGTAAAGAGAGCTCCTCCTGTTACAAAATTACCCAATGATTTTGAATTCAAACCTTTCTACAAATTAGAACTTGCAACAACACAAAAGATTCATATCACCTTCAACAGTCGTATCTGGTGTTGCAGTGCAATAACATCTCCGGAAGAATCTTCATTAACCACAGCCTACACCAGGAAGGTAAAAAAAATATTAAGACAAAAATAAGATGTCGAGAATATTCCACCATACAGCATAGGTAACAGATAGACTTTTACATTGTTCTGAATAAGTTTTGCTCGCTGAGCAAACTTAAGAGTATTCAGTGTTTCAGCTGCACAGCTGCAAGAATAAAGGATAAAAAAAAAATAAGAAAAAAAGGCCCATTGCACATTTATGACCAATTGTATGAGTTGAAATGAAAGAAAATCATTGAAAAGCAAGTAAACTAACCATATAGAAGGGCTGACATTTGCAATGATCATTGTCTTTGAGTTTCCACCAAGTGAATCCTGCATTTTGGTTTGTGTCAAGTCTAACATCATAACCAAGAAACATAAGACTGAGAAAGGCAGAGGGGAAAAAAAGAACCTGAAGAAGAAAAGTTAGCCTTGAATCTCTATATGGAATATGTCTCAGCTTCCCATGTGCCACATCCACTAGAACCATTATTACATGACTGCAAAATGCAAATGTAAATCCATAATATTCTAACAAAGGGCTCATCTGAACAACACCATTGGCGTTAGAGCATTAAGGTAACTTAAGTATTACCCCAAAGTAGACAATGACTTATTAATGTTAGCAGCTTCCTTTAAACGCTCACCCTCAGCACCAGAAGTTTTCTGCCTATTAAGGATAATCAAGTTAGCAGGGGTGACCCTCATCAAGTATGTGCTGAAGTATATATAGTTGAACAAGCTCAAGTATGATGACTTACCTCTCTGAACCAGCAAGATCAACTAGGTTTAATCTTGCAAACCGTAGGTTAGTTGTGGAATCTTTTTCCCATCTACTCTCAATTACACATGTAAATACACTATGAGAACGACTACTCTCTCTATTCATATTTGTAGCTGCAACTCTCCTATTTGAAGAACCCTATGCACAAGAACCACAAATACATGTTTGAGAAACCAAGATACCAAAGCAAGAATATGCATACACACTCTGATAAGTGTGCACACCTGCACATACATGTGTGCACAAATGCATGTGTGCATGCACACGCACATATTGAGAAATTTAGTTGCCTCAAACTGAACCTTTTAGTTCATAGATAAGTAACCTGAGTTAGAAGCCTTAGAATATCGCTCACAGTCTGAACTTCAAATTCAGAGAGATTTTCCACATAGACACCCTTCTTAACATCCTCCCGCAGCTATTAAAATATCACAAACAAAAAAAGAAATACTAAGAACAGCATGAAGAAAAGAAAACTAGGGTAGCATCATGCACTAAGAACTAAACTTACCAGCAAATTGGTAGACGAGGGATCAAGGAGATCCGTTATTTGCTCATTGTATATCTCCAAGAAAGAACATTTGCAATTGTATTTTAGTCTTTCATCCCTTCTAATTTCCTCTTCCTACAATTAGAAATAAGAATGAGAAATGTATATTGACCACAACATAAATTCTTAAGCAAGATGAAGAAAAAAAAAAGTGCTAAAATTACAGCTTCAATCCTTGCAAAGAGGAATTCAAAAATGCGTGGTGTCATTCCACGATGTGGACTGGGCTTGAGTTCTAAATCTTCAATCTCTCCAAGCATTGTATGTGTCTTCCCACTTCCTGTCTGCATTGCCAAACTCATTCATTTATAATGGGTTTAAAATCTTAAAAAAAGAAATACTTGTATTATTGATTTCTATCTGAAAAAAAAGGTTTTGTGTCTCAGTGGCTTAACTTGTTATAGCTGAAAAAAAATGATCATTGAGTTCTAAGAAATTAGAGAATACTAGCGTAGAGCATACAAGTATATAACATCCCACCCTACAATCCCTATGTCCCTTTTTTTTTTTTTTATAAGTAAGAATAAATTTATTGAGAAGAGACTACTTCATGTACAAAGGACACAAAGTAGCCAAAAAATTTACAACGAAGAGAGTTATGTACAAAATGGCAAAGACCCTATAAATGAAGCAATAGAGTTTTAAGAAAAAAGGTTTGTGTCTGAGTGGCTTAACTTGTTATAGCTGAATAAAAATGATCATTGAGTTCTAAGAAATTAGAGAATACTAGAGTAGAGCATACAAGTATATAACATCCCACCCTACAGTGCCCATGTCCCTTTTTTTTTTGGATAAGTAAGAATAAATTTATTGAGAAGAGACTACTTCATGTAGAAAGGACACAAAGTAGCCAAAAAATTTACAACAAAGAGAGTTATGTACAAAATGGCAAAGACTCTATAAATGAAGCAATAGAATGGCTAGACATATGACCCCAAACACAAGACCACCCATAAAAGGAGCTAATAAAGGTTTCTAACAACTGAGACCTTGTACTCTCCTCGTCTTCAAAAGTGTGCCAATTACATTCCCTCCATATAGGGTAGGCAATATATGCGCTTTAATTGAAACACTCTGGAAGTGATAGAATCCAAACCTAGTGTCAAGACCTACAGGCCAAGAACAGTATCTATATTGCTTTACCAACAGTATATACAACTTAACTGCTATATGATGTAGTGAATATCTCAATATCCTGTGTTTTAGGTAAATACCTGACCATAGGCAAACATGCAGCTATTGTAGCCTGAAAGGCAATTCTCTACCATTGGCAGACCAACCATCCTAAAAAGTGTTTCCTGCAAAACCAACAATAGACAAAAATAAACAAACTATGTAAAGAGATTTTAATAAAAAGAACCATTCCATTAATCTTCCATCATCTCTAATCAAACCTGGTCCACTGTTTCACATGCTACATGGTCAAATGTAAATCGAGTTTCTGGTTGCCCAATCCAAGTAATGCTTTGAGCACTTTCTTGCTTCAAACACCTATTGTAACCCTGTGCACTCCGTTCCATGCTATTGAGAGGACGGACACGTATGAGAACCTAGACAAATTCAAGACCCATCAGCATAAAATTTCAAACTATCACTTAAATTTTTTTCCAAATTCTACATACCCAATTCAGAGTTCCCCTCAATCATCATAAAAAACTTAATAATATTCTCAATACATCATTAAATCAAAATCGACAATCACTATTTCAGCACATATTAAACCTCATCCAAAATACTGTATGTCATGAAATGTACTCCAAATTCAAACTCTCACTTAAATTTTGCAAATTCTACATACCCAATTCAGATCTCCCCTACATTATCATAAAAAAATTATCAACATTTTCAATAAATCAACATTTCAGCACATATTAAACCTCATTCAAAACACTATATGTAGTGCAATGGTACTCCAAATGAACCTTACCTGTACATTGTGTTCCATCCAAAACGACGGGTCTTCTTTAAGATCAAAGTAAGGCACTTCCACACTATTAACAACAGTAGCTGGACCACAAGAAATGGGCATTCCTTTATACAATGCAGCAAAGTTCCCGGCACGAGCACCACCACCAACACTTCCATCAGCCCCCCTACTCCGAAACCCCGAACTCGGAGGCTTACTAACACTCTTAGTCGGCGTGCTCTGAGTCGAATTGCTCTCTGAATAACTCGAATTAGCCCTTCCCACCGTCCGGCTCGCCCGGGGAGTCATACTCACCAAACCCCCATTCCCAACTCCTCCTCTCACTTGAACCGAACTACTCCCTCCCTCATCGCCATGAACCGAACCGACTTCGTGCTTCTGAGCCCACCCGAACCGCTGCTTCACCGAAACCCCAACGCCGTGCTTGTCCGGAGTACGAAGCGGCAACGAATGGTCAGAGCTTCTGCCCTTGTTCGCCTTCGTCGGAGTCCTCTCTACCTTACTCTCTTGCTTAGGGTTTTGAACCGGTTCTTGGATTGCGTTGAGCGGAGGCCTCGACGAGTCGGTGCTGGTTTGAATCGGCGCCGAATCCTTAGGGTTTACAGGCACATTCTCGATCTCCTCGCTCTTGCCGGAATTCCGGCGCAAGAATTTGAAATCCTTCAACATTCTAAGTAGTAGTAGGAATTGGAAAAGTGTGAAAAACAGAATATGGTTGAATTACTGAGTGAGTGAGTGAATGTAATGTGTACCTGAAAGAGGAAATGGAAAACAGAATCCCGAGAGTTCGAATTCTTTGAATTCCTGAAATTTCTTTTTTTGGAAAAATAGAGCTGAAGTTTTTGTTTTTCACTGTGTTTGGTGAAAATCTAGTAGCTCTAGATCTTCATGATTAGAGTCTTCTCTCTCTCTCTCTCTCTCTCTCTCTCTGTGTTTTTTTGTGTTGAGTTTAAAAAGTTCATTTTGAAATGAGAGAGAGGGGTTTTTGGATGGACGGCTGAGATGTGATCTGGATTTGAAATTGGAGACATGTCGCGGTTTTTGGGATTTGAATTGCAGGGGCTTTTTGGTCAAGGAAATTTGCGAGGGCATAATTATGGATCAATTTTGAAATTTCAACGGCTAGGTGCGGACGTGGCGTTGGGCTATGGACCTATATTACTTTACTTTTATTACGCAAGTGTTTGTCGGAAGGGTAGTAGATCAAATGCGTTCAAGACCAGAGTCCTAGTTCTGAAATCGCCTTGTAATTTTGTTCAAATAAATTAGATTAAAAACCCTCTAAACCCCTTAAACTCTCTTTTTTCATCAATTTTAGTAGTACTTTGGTAATTGGTAGTACCATGCCAAATAAACCGTTTTGTTAGGAAATTTTAAATTCAACATTTACAAATTAATGAATCAATCAATTCTTCAAAATCCATATTTTTTGAATCATTATGGTGTCAAGGTTGTTGATCCTGAACTTTTTGAGCTTGGGGACAACCATGATGGTGGTGATGACCAGTAATTTTCGTGGTAGGCCGTGGAGATTTAGGTTAGAGAGGGTTTGGGTGAGAGAATGAGAAAATTTTAAAGGGAGATAAAGATAAAGGTAAGTGTGGTAGCCACTATTATAGATAGTGGTGGCAACCAACGGTGATGAACGGAGCTTGGTGGTAGTCAAATCTAAAAGAGAAGATTGTGATGGCAGAGTTTGGACCTTGGTGTTCGACGAGGAGTGATTGTGTGCGGCACCCTTTATTTATTAATTTGTGCAATGTTGATGTGTCACTCTGGGATTAGATCGCACCCTTATCAAATTCTGACTTTTTTTCCCGTGTTGCCTTTTTTTGGGTAACAAATAGTGTATTAAATGCAAATCATTCTATTACAATGAATTAATTGCCTATTTTATTAAAAGTATAATCATTATTTCTTAATTACAATCTAGAAAAAGAGTATAATAATTTTTTTTTATTATTATAAGGGGATTGGCTTATCTTTAGTATTTTTTTAACTGAATATGTCCTTTTATTTTAAATATACAATGGCAAGTGGTAGTAAGTTTTAATCTTCACATTTTATTTTATTAGTGGGTGACATAGCAGACTTTCATTAAAACAAAAGGTGATTCTAGTTAAAAAAGTACTGGAGGTGGAGGTAAGTCAAACCATATTATAAGAATACGAATCAACTTGTTGCTCTTGCTTTCTCGGAATAATTCATGGATCTTTCATTTAAATCTTTGAGGGAATTGTGCTTGTTGCGGTGTGTAGGAGATTGTAGTGATTGTGATTGCAAGAATAGTGTTTTTAGATGAGAAAATGGCTACTAAGTATGCTTATGTACAGCAACTCGCAGAATGTAATGTTGCATATGCACAACCTAATGTCTCTCTCAAATTTTGCAAAATTTATCTATGCCAGAATTTTATGAATTGGAATCACCCCAAAATGAATGAATCTCTTTTCTAATGATCTATGCTTGTATTTATAGAAGGAAATAGATTGGGAGTTTAAAATTTTCCTTTCAACCTTCCATCTAGGGGCTTTAAAACTTTTTTCTTTTTTACCCTCTTAGACATTCAAACTGAAGTTCAAGCTAGAAAAAGGTGCCAACATTTGAACTTCTAGAGTTTTGGGGGACAAAGTTCTTGACGATACTTAATCGTCTATGACAAGTGCCGGTCAACACTTTGATTGTTTGACCATTGTTGAAGGGCTTTTTTTTTTTTTTTTTTGTCACCCATATGATGTTAGGGGAGTTAAGACTGAAACTCGACTTTAGGCTTGGAACATGGCCCAAAGGCTATCGGTGAAGCGTGAAAAGCCCATTTTACTCAAGGTCTAGGTTGCATCCAACAAATATTATAATCAGGCCCCAAAATACTTCCTGCAAAGATAAGGTAGTACAAAGGATGGCCCACCACAATGAGTGCTTAAATAATAGTCTAGCGGTAAGCAAGAGAAACATCCAACGGTAGATGTTTGGAAAATCAATAAATGTATTTACATAGTAAAAATTATGCATTTCCTCCTTAGTTGGTTAATATAAAAGTGGGCCCATTATCTCTTCAAAAAAAAAAAAAAATGGGCCCATTATAACAAGTGCACAAGAGGAAAAATGGTCCAGTAATGAATATGACAGACCTCCAGTAGTAGATGTCTGACAGATTAACAAGTGTGTTTACATGGTAAAAATCATATGTTTTCCTTATTATTATTAATTCAACATAAGGGAAAACTTCCATAGTATCCAAAACATTATGGCTTTCATCATAATAACAATAAACAAGGATCAAAGGCTTCATAATTACAAGTAAAATAGTAAAAAATAAGATGGAATGAAGGGAGAGAGAGATTCTAGCTCAGTGTAGCACATGTTGAACTAAGATTTTTGGAATATCTATATGTGGGGCATGTATGGTGTAGTGTAGGCTATTTTTGGGTGAGTGGGTATTTAAGCTGGTGGTGGTGTGATGGAGTTAATGTTGAGGCTAAGGCGTTAATGGGTAAAAAGTTTTTTGTGATTGATTAGGAAACATTTATGAGTTGTGAATATGCAGAAAAAGAAAGAGAATGTTTAAAGCTAAGTGAGTGTGGGCTAAAGTGAATGATTTATGAGCCTGGGGAAAGTTGAACCACATGCAAAGTGACAAGAAAATCAAAAATTTCATATTGGTTGGTTGGTGTCTTATGGGCTGGTATGATTACGATTTTATAAGGGAGTTTAAAGAAGCTATAGTTAGCAAAAGTCCAAAACTTAGGATTGATTCAGGGGCAGAATAACTGATACAATTATCCTAGGATTTAGCCTAAAATATGAAATTTGCTTTTGGTGTTGTTTTGCTTCTTGGGCAATGTCACACATGGGTAAAAATCAGTATAATCTTGCATTAAATGCTAAGAATTCTGAGATTGTGTTCAACCAATGGGATTAAGGCAGGTATTATGAAAGAATCCTAGTGCTGCAACTGATATTTGGACCCTAGAAAGTAGGATTTAACACCCCAAGCCAAGTGTCAAAGTTTAAGTCTACTTCAGAGGGTTCTACTAGAGATCCCTTTATGCCCTCCAAATCACATGTTCCTAAATTTTTCCTTTTAGGATTCATGGGTTTGGTTTATGAACCAATTACATACATTTTTGGTAATAAAATAAACTATTTGGTTGAGAATTTCATAACTTGGAGGTCTTGGTTATGCCTTCCTTGAGTTGTGGCCAAAACTTAGGAAAGAAGGGTATTTATTACCCATTAGCCTTTAGGTGTTAGCATCTGGTACTGTTCACATCAGAGTTGGTAGTGGAACAAGTGGCTAGCTCCTAATTTGGTTTGGGAGTTTGGTTACTTCTTGAGGTGACCTTTAGCAGAAGGCAAAACTGAATGGAGTTCTCCTCTAGCGGGGTCAGTTTGCAAACATGGGCTATTTTGGCTGAGATTTCATGTAGGGCTTGGCTATGAGAGCTGAGTATTTTGGTGGCCCTCTGACTTGGTGATTCTCTCCACTTGGGCTTATCCTTTTACTTTCTCATTATAAGCCCTACAAAATGGACAAACCTACTATATATTGCCATGGATTTTTATTGCACATGAGCTTTAGTTGTTAGTAGAAATAAAATGAATCCATGAGTTTTAATAAATATTTATGATAGGTTTTGGGTATTAATTTCCATGGGCTTTAAATAACAACTTGTATAGTTTCTCATAATTTTTACTATAGAATATTTTTGTAAATGATATTTTCTTTGGGCTTTTAAATAATGACTTCCGATATTTCTTGAGAATAATATTTACCATGGATTTTAAACAGAGACAATATCCATGGGTTTCAAATAAAATATGGTAACAACCACCATAGTGGAATAATGTAATATTCTCATGGTTTTTTATCATAATATGCTTGTAAGGTGAATAATTGTCATGAGTTTTGGAAATAAATATTATGAATGTTATGATGTAAGATAAATAGTGAAGATGAGTTTATAATATAATATGAAATAAATAAATGTCATGAGTCTAAGATAAATAATCATAACTTTTCATGGGCTTTTATAAGATGATTGACATGAGTTTTGCAAATAGATAATTCATAAATTCCATGAACTTGGGAGAAAATTGCTTTTTGCCCCTTTCTGAAAAAAAATCCAGTATTTTGCCCTCTTTCTCAAATTAATTAGGGAAATGCCCCTCTTTTGAAAATCGAGTTTCTGAAAATCGATTTAGGCCCTATAGCGGCGTTTTTAAGGACCTGTGAGCGTGCCTTTTTTTTTAGCACTATGGCCCAAGGATCCTGGGCCGTGTGAGATGTTCTTGGTGGACTGGGATCGACTCTCCGCAGCTAATGGGCTGTTTTAAGAATTGATTGGCGCACAGAACAAACTTCCTACAATACAAACAGCTAAAAAAAGGATTTGTATTGAATGGGCTTTTAACAGTAAAGAAAATGCATAGTAAATGAAATGCAATATGAAGAACACGTTAGGGATCCTCTAATTAATGAGGTGCGTTTCCTTAGTTTTCTTTTAATAGCAACTACAAAGCTCGCTAAGACATGGTGCAAGGTTCAAATGAGTTCAAAAATTACAGACTTTGATAGCCATTCAAGCTTCAAAGACTTGCAAAGTTTGAATCCGTTGAATCCGAGCGTGTACTGTAGCGGCTATCTCTGGGATACCAGGAATGAGTTCCCCTGTTTTCCTTCAGTTTTACAGAGCCTCTCTTGTAACTTTTATGAGGCTTCCGAAAAACAAAATTTAAATGTCTTAGCCAATAATCTAATCGTCCAGAATTCGATGTCCTATCCCTTTTCCTTCCCCCCTTTATATAGCACAGCCTCAGGCTCCCAGGGGTACTACCGATTTTTCCTTTTTTCCCTTTGAAGTCAGTTTCGTGCCTGGTTGCTTCAGGATCATGTCGTTTCCCTTTTCTTCATAGTTTCTTTCTTTTCGTTGCGACCAGATGAAAGTCTCTCGGCTAGCTTCCCATTTTCAGACTTTCCCGTTGGTTGACCTGAGGCCTTTTGGCTTTTTGCTCCAGCTTTCCCAGTTGTACTTTTCTTGTCTCTTTCTTCAAGTGGTTGGAACCAAAGCTCCTGCATTTTTGCTCTGTACCTCACTGTGTGCCTGGGTCACAAGATCCGCGTACCTTTTGTTTCTTTTCTCTCTTCAAATTTGCTTTAATTTCACTTCACGCGTCCAAGGATCCTCTGCCTCTAGTACTACTTCTGGGCATCCCAACTCAAATTCTTCTTTCTGGGCTTCCTTCAGCTTGATGTTTCTTTTATTTGTTTTCTTGGGCCCTTTTCTTTATTGCAAGAACCCTCCCTCTATTTCTTCTCTCTTTTTTTTTTTTCTTTTGTGTGAAATGGGCTCAGAGTCCTTTTTCCATCTCTCTCTTTTTTTCTTTGGACCTATGTGGCTATTTGATTATTTTGAACCTCAACATTTAGCCCCCCGAGCTCATGGGTTGCCTGCAGCCCATGCGTGAGTTTTTTTTTTTGTAGTATCTTCTTTTGTTTTGATCCTTCTACGGGGATCCTGATCTTCCATTTCTTCGGTGTCCTGGCTCCTTCGCTTCTTCCCTTTTCTGTGACCCCTCCCTTTCTCGTGGGACGTGGTAGTTGGGTTGAAATAAAACTCCCACCACCTACTTTTACGTTTCTCATAACATTCATTAATAACTGCCGTTAACTTCTTCTCTTTTAAATTTAATTCTTGGCAACTGACGCGTCTTTCCACACATCATCTTCTCTAACTGCTCTTATTCTAGCATTTTCTCATTTACTCTTCCCCCCCCCCTTTTTCGTTGTCTACCTGAGTCTTCTGCTCTCAACCCTTTTTCTTTTCTTTCGATCAGTCTCGTCGCCATCTTCTTTTTCTTCTTTCCAGATACCCATCACTTCAATGGCTTCTTCTTCTTCTTCTCGAAAAAGGAAGGAGCGCACTCCTAGTCCCTTTGAAGGTGAGGGCTCCTCTAGTTCTACGCAAGATGAGCTTGTCGTTGGGCGTCCTGCTTTTCCTTTGCGAGACCCCTGGTATACTCCCATCTTGTTCTTTCCTCGGGTGTCTCATGGCGAAACCCCTTCATCTTCTCACGCCTGGGTATTTTCCGGCCAAGCAGGTTTTGCTGGTTCTGCACAAGTTCCAGACCCTAGGGAGATTTTTGATCTTCAAATTAGGCGGGGACTTCGGGAGGCAGTCCCCATCTTCTTCGATTTTATTGCTGGAAAGATCCAAGGCTGGCCCATTTGGGTGGATAATGAGCTTTCTGACGAGGAGTTCGTGGGTCGCTTGGATCGTGCCGGCGTCCTGAAGGCAGTGGCTATTTCCAGGAACCTCGAGGGTTTCAGAGATGCCAAAGGCCTTAGGCATTTGGTGCGCCGTTGGTGTCCTACTCTGCACACTTTCTCCTTTTCTGTTGGTGAACTGACTATTACCTTGGAGGACGTGGTCAATAATTTTCTTCTTCCGGTGCTTGGGGATGAAAACCCCTTTGATATCAAGCTTTCTGACGAGGATCTCGAAGTGGAAGAGAAATTATTTGCTCACTTTGGTGGACGTACTGCTTCTTCTGGTGGGAAACCGGCTAGGATGGGTAGGTGGGTCATGACTCTTTCACGTGAAAAGGATAAGGAAATCAGGCGTGCCGAGTTCCTTGCATTCTGGCTTAGCAAGTTCCTGTTCAGCGAGTTCCCCGGGTATGGAATCAAGTCCACTCTTTTTCCTTTAGCAATTAAGTTAGCTCAGGGCGCCCAATATCCTCTAGCCCCCATGTTTTTGGGCCATGTTTACTCTCAATTGGATCAACTTCATGGAGATGAGGCCGAGGGTGATTCTTGTTATGTCATCACTTCTTCGCTTCATTGCGCCATTCTCCAGGTATTTATGTGGGACCGTTCTTCAGTTACCTTAGCAAAATGTAGGAATCTAAAGTTTGTGAAAGATAAGTTTCAGGAATCTCCTAATGTGGTAAAAAGGCTTTGTGGCAGTTCTACTGACAACCTCCCTATTATTTTTCGTTAGTTGAGTTTAAAAGGTGGTAATCTTAATTTGGTTGAGTTATTTGATCAAGCAGGCCATTTGAATTGGCGCTCCCCCCGGGAGTTTGGCCCTGGTTTTGTTTGCAATTCTGTGTTATCTCCATTTCTGACTTCTGCAGGGAACACTTTTGATTTGCGTAGTGGTGATGAAGGTAGTTTAGCCTACTTGGCTTGCATTAGTCCTTCCTGGCTTCTTGTACTTTCTTCGACTGGCCCACGGTACACCCATTATTCGGCGCATCGAGTACTTCGGCAGTTTGGCTTTGATCAGGATGTTCCCCCAGTGTTCAATGACACAGTTCCTTCTCTTCCTTCCTTGGATCCCTTCACGAGACTTCAGGCCTTCTCTTATTGGTCAAAACGGAATCCTCAATTTGTAGTGCCTAACTCTCAGAGGGGAGTTTTTGCCTCCAGTGGCTATGTTGGTTATTGGAGGAGGGTTCAGAAGTCCTTTGTTAATTATGCTGGTTCTGGGGTAATTGGGAGAGTACCCAACCTTGACATTTCTTCTGCCCCAACATCCAACAAGCGTCTGTCCCTACTTACTGCTGGTGTTGTCTCCACGGCTGTGAGCAACAAAACTAGTTTCGCAGAATGGCATGCTTCCAGGGAAGGCTGGGTGACTTATGCGCAGGATTTCCCAGAGAACTGGTTGGGGTGTGATCTTGTTGTTGGTGCTTCTGTTGGGGTACCAATTAAAAAAGGGGCAGTAGAGGCCATAAGTGCCAGTACTCCCACTGGCATGAGTAAAGAGAAATCTGTTAAACAAGAAAAGTTGAAGGAGGCCGCAGCTGAAGAGAGTGCGCAGGATGTCAGCCCTAAGTCAAAGAGGAAAAAGAAGATCGGGAAATCCCAGAAGCAGTTGGTACTTGTTGAAGAGAAGGAAGTGGAGCAACCTTTGGCTACAAGGGGCCGAGTGAAGACTAAGGTAGAGTCTTCTCTTCCCCAGGCTCCTGTGAGTCCTTCAGTTCATGGTCCCTCGGGACCCTCTGGGCGTACCCGTAGTAAACAACAGAGACCTGAAGACCCTGTTGAAAGAGAGAGAAGGGCAAGGCCTCGTCCCTCCTTTGCTCTTTTAAGTTGCAGTTTTGTCGTTTCTCCCCTTCTCCTTTCTTTTTTGGACTAATGGGTGATTGTGTTTTTTTTTTTTTGCAGTCTAAACGTAAGCTAGATCCCAAGAACGGCAAAAGTCAGTCTTCTGGTGAAGATGTGGTATGGCTTTCCTTATCTGTGTCTTTTGCTGCTTCCTCGCATTTATTTCACAAGTGTTATATGTACGTGCTGCCCTGCTACTTACGTCCTTTCTTTCTTTTTCTCTCCTTTTTTTTTTTGTTCCTCACCCCCTCTTTTTTTTTTTTAGGTTGAGGTTCTTCCCCCTGTGGTTGGTGAAATTTTGGAGAAGGAGATGGCTGTAGCTGCATCCCAGAGTAGGAAGGAGGAGGTTCCCAGTGGTGGCATGGCTGAGGAGACTGGGCAACCAATGCAGGACATCCAGGCTGCCCAGGATCCTGAGGCTCCCAAGCTTCCCGCGTCCCCAGGTCCTCAGCTTGAGCAGATTCCTAGTCCTGTCAAGACCATGTTACCCCAGACTGGGTTAAGTACAAAGACTTTGGGAGGCGCATCATCATCCGGGCAAACAGGTGAGCCTTTCTTTCTTTTATATAGCCTTTTTAGCTTTATCTCTTTTGCACCCCTTCCTCTTTTTTTTGAGTTCTTTCTTTTCTTTTCTTTCTTTTTACTTCCTTTTTCCAGTCCAAGCTACTGCAAAATCCGCCTCTGGTGCTGCTACTTCTTTGGAATCGGAGGATTCTGAAGGTGGGGTGTTGATTGTTTTTTTTTTTTTTTGCATTCTTTCTCTCTTCTTCTTTTTTTCTTTTGTTGTTATGGCGAAGCCCCCTGTGTCCCTGCCTTCTTTTAGCTGTTTTGCTGAGGCTTCCTCACCTTTTCTTCAACTTGCCATGTGTTCTTTCCCAGTGTCCTTCAAGCAGTCAGAGGGGCACAAGGAGGGGACTCCGCCCCAAAAGGCTGATACTGGTTTCTCTTCTACCTCTTTTTTTTTTTTTTTTCCTAACTTTTCTCTTTTTTTTTTTTTTTAAAGAAAGAGCTAAGCTTGCCCCCTCCTTTTTCTCTTTCCTCTTTTTTTTTGCAGGAGTTAATATCGAAGATCCTGAATTTGTGGTTCCTGAGGGGGGGTGTAGGATCTGCCTAGGTTGCTGGTCCTCATGTTGTTCAGGGGATTGAAGGTTCCTTTGGGTCTCCAGGTGACGGTGCAATAGTGGGGGAGGCTCCCGAGGTGGTTATTTCAGATCCTGCTTCAAGGCTCTCCACCTTTTTGGCTCGCTTTGATCGGCTGGAGTTCAATAGCCTCCCTGCCAGTCACTTCTGCCATTTCGGGCCCTCCTATGGCAGCTTCCTGTGGTTCTCTGTGCCCGTGGAAGGCCTACCACTACTGGAAGGGCTGTTTAAAAAGCATGGTGACTTTACCCTTGGTTTCAGAGGAGGAGTATTTTTGGGGAACATTCTGATGGAGCTGCTGTGTGCCTTGCTGATTTCTTTGAGGGATTCTTCGCTAGACTCTCTATCTAAGGAAAAACTCTTGGAATGTAGTGGAGTTGTCCAGGATCTCTTGGAAGCCAAGTTCAACCTGTCCTTCTTGCTGGAGTATCTGTGCTCGTTTGCCCAAGTACTTTTCCAGAAGCAAGCTTCTAGAGGCATTGATGCTGAAATTGCTGCTGCTGAGGAGGCTTTGGCTCGTGCTCACAAGACCTTGCAAGATCTGAAGGTTAAAAGGCAGAAGGTTCTTTCTTCTTCGGCTGTCCTTGCTCTACCCTCGGAAGGCTCTTTGTTGGCTGGCCTTCTTTCTTAGTCTTTTTTTTTTTTTTTGATATGTATGGACAATTTGGGGTTGTATAAATCTTCTATTTCTTTGGCTGGACAATGCTTTCTGGTTTTTTTTTTTAGATTGCTTCCATGTACTTGTGCTTTATGGTGGCTTCTAGGTGTTAATCCCCCCCTTTTTTTTAATGGCATGTGGGTCTTCTTTTTCTTGTTTCTTTCTCTTTTTTTTTTTTTTTTTTTTTTTTTTTTTTTTTTTTTTTAAGTCCTGATCTGTGATCCTCACAAGCTTGTTGTTGGTTCCAATCAGGTACCCTCTTCTTTTTTTTTTTTGATTGCGCAAGTACTGAACTGGGTACATTGGGTAATATACATATATTTTTTTTTTTGTCCCAGTTCATGAATCTTGGCAGGTTTCCTCTTTTTTTTTTATCAAGTACTGGGCTAGGTATCCTCAGTATATGCCTGGGATCCTAGGCCATGTATTTGAGACTTAGCTGTTTCATAGCTATCTATGGGGTGATCCTGGGTTATGCATCAAAAAGATTTCCCCAGGTATCCTCCCTCTTCTTCTTGGTTAGGCAAGTACTGAACTGGGTACATTGGGCAATATATTTTACCTGTCCCAGCTCATGAATCTTGGCAGTTTTTTTTTTTTTTTTTTTTTATATCAAGTACTGGGCTAGGTATCCTCAGTATATGCCTGGGATCCTAGACCATGTATTTGAGACTTAGCTGCTTTGCAACTATCTGCAGGGCGATCCTGGGTTATGCATCAAAAAGATTTCCCATATATCCCCCTCTGATTTCGCCTGTATTAGGACTCTGTGATACTTAGGATTTAATAACTGAGAAAAAGAAGAAATTTCATTGAATCTAAAACATGAATGTCATTCAAGGAATACAGCAAATCGAAACAAAGATAGTAAGGATCATGTGATGTTTTCTACCCCGAGCCTTGAGCAAAATTACTTAAATAAAAATATGTAGAAAAGACAGAAACACTTAGCAGGTTGAATAGCTTGGCAAAAAGGGTTCCGGTGTACTAAGACCTTTTCCTTCTCATGTGTAGTATGGTTTTAGCCATTTCCCGTTTATGGGCTCTGTCAGGATTATCCCATCTTCCTTAGTAAGGTAGTAGTATCCACTATCATGGGCC